>VZRO01002169.1:345723-599873 GCA_013397915.1 Daphoenositta chrysoptera | reverse complement strand
TTTTTTTTTTTTTTTAACCTCTGCTTGAACATCCTGCTACATGACAGTGGTCAGAATTTTGCTTTGGACCATCACACCAGGTTATTGTGTAGACTTGTGTGAAAAGTCTTTCATGGACTAGTGAAAAGAGTACACAGATGCCCTTCCTGTTCTTGTCATTACAATTTCAGGCTGCTTCTGTCCTTAACTAGATCTGGACAGTGAGATCATACTTTGAAACTAGAGAAGAGAATTACAGCCCTCTCCTTTTTACAAGAAAATTTCCATGGGAATATAACACAAGCCATTGTTTAAGAAATTTGACATGGAAAATTTAGTGTTTGTAACACTTGTTTTGTAGAAGCTTCTACAAAGCATCTCTAACTTAAGTGGTGGGGTTTTTTCACCTCTCCTTGACCTAACAAATCCCTCTATTGGGAAAATTTTACAACAGCTGGATTGCTCATTAATCAATGGTAAATTAAGAAAATGACCTAGGACTGGTTATCAACTGGATTTTCAGTATGTTAAAAAAGTGACATCAGCCTCCAGACACTGTGACCTAAGGTAGTATAACACAGACATTCCCAATTAGGGATCTCCTGGGGCCAGGAATGGAATCGAGAAGAGAGATTGATGACACCATGTTTTGCTGAATGTCATCTGTGAGGAGTCTTTATGGCAGAAGTTCTATTTATGGCTATATAGCTGTGAAGTTAATTCCCATGCTAGTACCTGAGTAGCTGTACCACACTGACATTGTAATCTTGTGCTGGTGGGAAGAATCTCACGTTGTTCACTGGAGTAACAAAAATCCTGCCCCACAAAACACACTGTGAGATGATGTGTCTCTTACCGGTTTTTACAAAATGTAAATGCACAGTTCTCTCCACTAAACCCACAGTGACTTCTTTCCTGCTGATTTAAAGTACCTGAAAGAGGTGGTCCAGGAAACCTTTCCTAGGAATTCCTACAGTGGTGCCTATATCAGAATTGCTTTAAATAAAGTAAAATACCTTTGGTTTATCATTTTTCCGCTAAGCTTCAACTATGGATCACATATCTTCCAAGAGCTGGGTTTTTTTTTTCAGCAACTTTAATGCTTGTATATCAGTTTTTAGCCAGGTTTCCTAAGGAACTGAGTTTTCTGTCATAATACAGTCAGTCTCTCCAGTTGCGTATCAGTTCCCTCTGCCCTGGTAACTCTGCAACCTGCTAGCCAATTTGAACTGAGTTTGAAGGAGATGATAGAAATCTTAACATGAAATATCCCAATGTTTTTGGGTTTTTTAATATCAAAAAAAAATGGAGGGAAGAAAGAGATCTGAATTAGTACTCCCAAGGAAAAGGTAGGCATAAGTCAGTTGTATGACAATCTGTTTGGTAGCAGTCAGCAAGTCTTCATGCATGAAAACAACTGGCCATAGCATACTGACAACATGAAGGCATAGAGTAACTGAGGTTATTACACTGGGAAGGCAGAAGAGGGTATAAATCTGTAAGAAATCCAAATAGTTTTTCTGTTCACTAAAGAATGTGCTAGTTTTAGTTGCTGTTGTGCACTTCTACCTGGCATACTGTAACTGCCTGTGGAACTGAACTTCACCCCACACAGGACATTTTTGCAATTTTCAATTTAGAACTAATTGATAATAGTTATCAGCACTAGATTTCATGGTTACAAACTTTTCTCCTTTTGTCATCCTAAGACTTGCTTTTCTTAAAAAAAACCAACAAAGAAAAAAGTAAAAGGACTTATCGGGGTGGTAAAATAATGGATAGAGGAGTTCTTAATCACTTCATGTCTTGGACTGGAGATCTAAGTGACTTTTTAAAGGATGTAGACTTTGGGTTTCTGACTTTCAATCTGTTTTTGATCTGCACATCCCTGAATTTTTGATAGATGTAGTGAGGAATTTATGCTTATTGATGATGGGTTTGTTTTTATCACTTGACTTAAAGGCCTCTTAGAACCAGCCCATGGATCTCCACAAAATTCTGCAAATCTGTAGTAACATCGACAGCTAGTGTTAGGACACCACAGATCCTTACTGGATAAGGTGGCATGGGCAGTGTTACCTGGGAGCTCTGAGCAGGACTGCCATAGTCCTTAATATCGTTTGCATTTATTTTTGTTGTTTATCTCCAAATCCCTAGCTGCTGTATTCCTTGAAAAGCTCACCCCTTCTTGTTTATTTGTTGATATCCAAAAAGCATTTGAAGAAATGTCAGAAATTTCACCAATAGACAAGGCTCTGATGTAGGAGCAAGTGCTGAAGGAAGACAGCAAGAGGAACTGTGTCTCAAGGAAAAGTGAAGTAACATAGTCAGGCTCCTGGTTGGAGTTAAATGGCTGATGAGGCATTTTCTCCTCACTGAAGGCAGAGTGTTTGGAAGAGGCTTGTTCCAGCGGTGCTCTGGCAGCTGTAGCTAGCAGAAATGCACGGGAGTAACTGGCAGGGCAGCAGAGCCCGGGGTGGACAGAGCACTGGGCAGTGTGGCTGCAGGGCAGGACAGGCAGGGGAGGCTCTGTCATGGGGCAGTCAGCAGCTGAAATTGTCTCCACAAAATCACTCCACTGCCAGCAGCAGTGCTGTTTTGGGCTGTTGTCAGCTGGCAGCCTGTTGTGTCCTCTCTGGCTGTCAGGTTTTGGGAAGGCCAAGGGCTGGTGCTGTGCTGAGCATACCTGGAGAGAAAGTGCAAAGGACACAAATATTCCTCGTGCATCTCCTTGGGGACACTGGAGTGCAACCTGCAAGCCAACGTCGTCCAGTTTGGCCCTGAATAGAGTGCACAAGTGTGAATAAATAAATCCTGTTCCCTGAGGAAATGCTCAAGTCTTTGTGTGGAGCTTTGTGACAGCAGAGAAAGCTATTGGAAGGAAAAATAATGCTCCATAATTTGCTTGTTCATCCAAGTTCAATAAACCCCTTTGTGTACAGTTATTGCCTTTATGCAAAATAAACATCTCTGACAATGAAACAGGTTACTGGAGACTAATCTACTTTCTTTGGTGGTTCCTTAGCAACCACAGTTGTGAATTAGTTGCCAAGCAGCCTGGTTCAATGCTTTGCAATGAAGCAAGCAGGGAAAAAAAAGTAAAATAAAAAGGTGCAAGACTGAATTGTGAAGTTAAGTGAAGACTAATAAGCAAATATTTGTGCTTTGTTTTTAAGGTCATCAGCCATTAGTTTTTCTCTGCTATTCCAAAAATACGCATATTTGTACTTGAAAGCTTTGCTGTGGTCTCCTGGCAGTGAGGTACAGGGTTGTGCTGGCTAGCACAGTGGTGGTGGTGCCATTGGGCTGTGAGCTTTCCCTGTACAGGCAGAGTTGGCAACCTGAAGAGAAAGTTGGGACACAGAGGACCCTCTGAGATGCTCACCCAGGCAGCACATGCTGGAGGTGCCACCAGAGGTTATCGATGGTTTCTCTGTACTGGTGAAGGGCAGAATCTCTATGATGGTCACTGACAAATACAGGCTGGAAACAAAAGTCCTCCCTTTATCTACAGTGAAAAGGTTTCACCTACATCCATACTCTCCTTCTGACTGGAACAGAGGTTGTTTTCCAGACAGGTAAAAGAAAGAGGTGCCTAGAGGCAGATGGGGATCAAAATCTGGGAAGGGATGGGCAGGAGAACAACCACGGCTGAGAAACTATGCTGTTAACCTGGGACAGTTCACAAAAAGAAAGGTACAAATGTGTTGCTGGGCATTGATCTGATTCTGATGCCTCCACTGAGACCACTCTTGCTGAGCTGAGGCAGTGCCATGAGAATACACAGTGTGGCTTCAGGATGGGTGATCAGGGCTTTTCCTGCCAGTGAGGGGCTTGGCAGGAGCCTGCTGGCAGGGTGGGCAGTGTCTCTAACCACACTGGGTCCTAGGGGATCACACAGACCTGCCTGGCACAGCCGAGAACCAGGACCACCAAAGGAGGGAGGAACCGGGAAAGCTACTGGGGAGCTGACAATCCATCCCCATCTGTGTGGGCCAGCCGTATGCCACACTAATATCGGATGTCTGGGGTCTGGGTCTTAACATAAATTGGTTTATGTCAATGTCTTCCTCAGGGCATTAGGCTCTACAGTCCAGATGGCAGAGGGCCCTTGGTACAGAAACCATATGGTAGGATATGGGAGAGGTTCAGGAGGAGAGAAGAAATACGCGGTGCTGTACATTTCTCATAACAATGGGGTCAATGACATTTATGTCATCATTAGTTGATGGCACAAATGACACTAAAGTCATGTGTGGGAATAATTAATGATGACAAAACATAGGTACAGCACACATAGACTGTAAAAATTAGGCTGCATCACAAGATTTAAATTGGATCTGAATTTTAATCGTTTAAAATCCAAAGCCTTTAACAAGTCAAAGATTTTTAAAGCTTTCGTGGCAGGGAGCAATACCCAGAAACTGTGGAGTAAGCAGTATTATTGCAATGTACAGCACTTCGAGAATTGTCAGTTCTTGGAGACCTGAAGTATTAGACCCGAGCAGCATTGGGAACAGCAAAGTCTCTGTGGTTGCACAAAGAGAGACAGAGGGAGTGTGGGTCTGTCTGCTGGGAATGAGGGGCCACAGGAAGCAGGGTAGGAATGGCCTCAGAAACTGTCAGATCAGTACTGTATTTTTCTTTTCCTGTCCTAAACTCCCAGACATTGAATACAGTGTTTAAAACTCAGTCTGCAAAATGTGTTTTTATTTTACACTGCCCACTCCCCAACCTCCCCCCAAAAAGAGGCATTTTTGTTATCTGACCTCACCAGAGCTGCATCCTTTTGCTGCTGCTTCTTTTTAATGATCATTTAAAAATGATTAACAATGCCTGGAGCCATGACAGCCTGACTTCCTGTGCTGAACTGCATGTCTGGATTTGCAGGAGGGAGTTCCTGACAAGAGAGTTTCCTATAAAACAAGGACATTGTTGAGAAAAAATGACTGCATGCAAGAGGTATAAGTCACAGGCTATTACAGATGCTCTGGCAGAGATATTTTTTTGCTTGTTTAGGGTTTCTTTTTTTTAGCACCAGAAACACATTTGTTTGCAATTCCTAAAGGCATCAGAGCAACAGAATGACTAGCTGTTACTGGCTGCATGAACCCAATCTTCTGTTCTATCTTATTTTAAAAAAAACAAAAAAAGCAAAGCTATGGGAAAACCTTCTTTAGAACCAGGTGGGATTACTGAAAGATTTCATACAGCATGACCAAATTTCACTTGCACCGTGGGGAAGTGGAGACTTTGTAGGGTTTATTTTCTGAAATGGTGCCGTCAGTATGTGGTTATCTCCTGTCTCAGAAACAAAACCTCCAGCATTTGCTCTCTGGTCCTACAAGCAGAGACCCAGTTTCGACTGATTGCAGGACTCCTTCACTGTCTGAATCCCTTGTGGTCCCTGGTCACGTCAGGGTTTCTTAAAGGTTATTTCAAGGGCTGTGTTAAGGTTTGGTCATTTAGGCTTGTTTCTAAATGAATTTGCTCATCTTGAAAAGGAATTTTATTTTGGATGGAAAAACGTATAGGTGTATAGATGGGAAATAGGAGAAAATGCGGTTACTACACATTTTTGGACACTTTTAACTAACCTCTGCTGGGGTACTAGATAATGGAGAACTGAATACTCACCTGCCTGTAGGAACACACGTGCAATTGTATCAGGCACTATCTATTGGGTGTACCACGATGGTACAGGAAGTTATTTCTGAACAGGAAAGTTATTTCTATAAAATCCTATTTTTATTTTTTCTGGATGGCAGAGCAGATGGAAGGAAGAAGACCTTCCTTCTTCGTTCCAAGGAAACAAGCTCATGAAAACAGCTCATATCCAACAGCAGAAGTGGTACTGCCATGCTGGGGTTCAGTCATCCACCTGTTATGTGGCCAGAGCCTCTGGAGACACAAGAGGAGTATCACATCTGGCTAGCTTGTACCACTCGGTAAGTCCATGGGTCCCCTTTAAGTTTCTTGTTCATCTCCATCAAGATCATAGAATCAGTATCATTTAGAAATGACCCATTGAGTACAACCATAAATCTAACACTGCCAAGTTTACCACTAAATCATGTATCTATGTGCCGTGTCTGCAGATCTTCAGGCATTTAATCACAGATTCACAGAATCTTAGAATGGTTAAGGTTGGAAGGGATCACTGGACATGTTATCACTGGAGGTGATCTAGTCCAATCTCCCTGTTCAAGCAGGATCCCCTGGTACTCAGGATTGTGTCCAAATGGTTCTTGAGCATCTTGAGGGAAGGAAACTCCACACCCTCTCTGGGCAACCTGTTCCATTGCTTGGTGACCCACACAGTAAAGAAGTTCTTCCTCATATTCTGGGGGAACTTCTTGTGCATCAGTTTCTGTCTGCTGCCTCTTGTCCTATTCCTTGGCACCAGTAAGAAGACCATGGATCCATCCTCTTTATATCCTCCCTTGAGGTTCTTACATAGATTGATACAATCCCCTCTCAGTCACCTCTTCTTGAGGTTAAACAGGTCCTGCTCTCTCAGCTTTCCCTAATAAGAGTCATGCTCCAGTCCCTTAATCCTTCTGGTTGCCCTCTGCTGAACTCCTTCCAGGAGCTCCATGTCTCTCTTGTCCTGAGGAGCCCAAAACTGTACACAGCACTCCAGGTGAGGCCTCACCAGGGCTAAGCAAAGGGGCAGGATCACCTCGCTCAAACCACTTTGCAGGGCAGTGTGGTGGTTTGACCCTGGCTGGATGCCAGGTGCCCACAAAAACCACTGTCACTCTTCTCAGCTGAACAGGGAAGAGAGATTATAGTAAAAGACTCTTGAATTAGATAAGGACAGGTAGAGTTCACTTGCTGATTATTGTCATGGGCAAAACTTGGGAAAATTTATAGAACTTATTACCAGTCACAATCAGAGTAGGATAATGAGAAATAAAACAGGTCTAGAAAACACCTTCCTGCCACCCCTCCCTCCCCTGCAGGCTGAGCTTTATTCACTATTCTCTACCTCCTCCCACAAAGTGGTGCAGAGAGATGGGGCCCATTTTTTCCATGGCTTGCTCTCCTTCAGGATCAGGCTCCTCCTGCTTGGGTTGCCCAGAGGGCCACAGGTCCTGCCAGGACCCTGCTCCAGTGTGGGCTTCCCACAGGGTCACAGCCTCCTTTGAGCATGCAGCTGCTCTGGTGTGGGGTTCTGCATGGACTGCAGGTGGATCTCTGCTCCCCCATGGATCTCAGTGGGCTGCAGGGGCACGGCTGCCTCACCATGGCCTGCACCAGGGGCTGCAGGGGGATCTCTGCTCTGGTACCTCCCATCCTTCCTTCTCCACTGACCTCAGTATCTGCAGAACTGCTTCACTGACATGTTCTCACTCCTTTCTTCTCCAGCTGCAATTGCTCCTGCCCAGTAATTTTTTCCCACCTTCTTAAACATGTTATCATAGAGGTGTTACTGCTATCACTGATGGGCTCAGCCCTGGCCAGTGGCATGTCCATCCTGGAGCCAGCTGGCATTGGCTCTGTCAGACATGGGAGAAACTTCTGTCAGCTTCTCACAGATACCACCCCTGCAGCCACCGCCACCCTGCCACCCCACCACCAAAGCCTTGCCACACAAACTCAATACATCCCACCCCTCACCTCTGTGAATCACATGTTTAAGAAATATAATTAAAATCCACATACATCACACAAACTTTGATCAACAAAGAAAAAGAAATTTACACACATGAAAATCAAAATAACATCATCACTGAACCATGGAGGACATCATCAATCTGAATTAAAACAGAAGAGAAATGGTGTGGAGGGCTTGTTGGTGCAACCTGCTATGTGTAGAAACACAAGTGTGAAATGCTTCAGTAGGACAGTACAGAAATCAGGTTTGCTGAAGCTCTTCTTGACTGAAATTCTTATTGAAGTCACCGAAATCCTGAGCAACAAAACAGTCAAAGAGATTGTGGAATGGATGATCCAGAATTTAAACATGCTACATAATGAATGTTTGCCAAGAACTGTTTGTATTAATTTTATTTAATATCTTTGTTAGTCTGGAGTTGATGAAAATTACTGGGTTTAAAACAAAACTGGTAGCACCTGTGAAACAATAGCAATATATTCTGAGCAATGAGTAGCTGCAGTAAACTGGGAATTGAATTTTGGAAACCATTACACATCATTCATGATGACAAAGGCAAGTTTCTCATGTAAAATCAATTTGTTGATGACAAAATTTTAAAAATCTACTACTTCTACAGCTGGAATGGAAAGCAGCCAATTTGGCAGAAACAGATCTCTCAACAGGTTTCAGTGGAATATTTTTACAGTTTAGACAGAGCATACCAGTGAAAACTATGAATCAGTCACATCTTCCCTAAGCTTCAATGTTGATCTGAAGCTCCATCACAAACACCTTTCAACTGCATATTTCATTTGCTGCTGGGCTTAAGCTTACCTACAAGATACGAAAAGCCAACAGTCTTCTTCACTCCTTATTTGCATTAAGTATCTCTTTTTCTATCAATAAGTAGACAAAATATGTGCATTTCATACAAAAAAAAGCTTTTCTCGCCAAACAAGGAAGTGTCAGCATGATAAATATAATAGCTACTGCAAAACTAGCTCTCCACAAGGGCTTTTGTAGACAAACAAAGTTTATGAATATAAGTCTTGAAAATGTCATTACATTTTCCCTGCTGATACCAACAGCTGAAACTTCTGACTTTAGCTCATTGATGATACAGATATCATTCTATATCTTTCTCTTTTTTTTCTGAAGTATTTCATAGCTTAGATAACAGCAGCTAAGGCTCACCTGTGTGGCCTGCAGCCAGCACAAGTAGGGGGAGCTGGCCAAAAAGGAAATGTTCCCAGTTTTTGTGTGCACCTGGTAAATGAATTCCCAGGAGATAAATATTAGAAATTGAGCTGTTTTGGAATTTCCCTATAAAAGTTTTTCTTTTTAAAATCAAACAACATTTTTTTGAGACCAAAACTTTGTGTGAAGTTACATCCCTTTGTTGACAGGCAAATTATCTGTCAGAGAAATGCATTTTTCCCATGTCCATGTGACACATTAATGTCCTTCTCCCACAGCCCATTTGTGGCTTGATTACAAGGCTATAATGTATTTGGTATTGGCATTCTTGCTGTAGTGCCTGCTAGAGGTGTTCCATTTTGTAAAAATATAATTCTTCTGGATGGAGGACTTGATCTTTCGCAATCCATATGACTGCTGTTGAATAATTTTCCCCATTCCAGTGAACACCATCTCTTTTTAAAAAATTTTTATTTTATTTAAATCACAACCTGTTTCCAATGATCTTGGCTTCTTTCCAAAGGCAGCAGAAAAATTGGACTTGCTCACAGGGTTCATTCACTGACTTTCAGCCACAGGACATGGGAACCATTTCACAAGCATTCAAAATTTAACTGCAGAGCATTAAGCTGATGGCTGAGATATCCTGATGACAATGCCTTTCAGCAGTTTGTAGCAGGAACCCACAGCATGCATGTAGGGTTTCTCTGAAAAGCTAATGAGGTACTGTCTATTCTTTCTTTTAAGAGTCACCTGTGCCCTCTTTGTGGTGTGTTTTATCCTACCAGCTAGACAGAGTAAGTGTTAGACCATATGGTAGGCCCAAAGAGACATGAAGTTAGTCCTGATGAGATACAAAGGCTGTCTGAGTTCAGGGAGCAAGGTCCAAGGAAAGGAAGATTAGAGTGAAGGCCCTTACTTCCAGGCAGATGGCCTGGGACTACCATCCCCCAGGAGATGGGGCTGGGAGGAGAAAGCGTACAGAAGGGAGCAGGTCACAGGTTTTGTGTGGAACTGATCCTCACCTGCTTTTAAGGGGAATTCCATTCCTGCAGCAAAGGTACCATACTCCAGTGGGCACTGGTAATCCTTTGGTCCCGCAGCCAGGACACTGATTTACAACCTGGCTATCTGCATCCTGTTCTGGGTCATTTTTATTCTGAACATGTCTGAGATCAACAAACTGTACCTCCTTTGTCTGTGAATTTTGCCTGAACAAATTTTTCTCAGGATTTTTTCAACTTTTCTCTGATTGATCCATATTGGAGATGTTTCTTCTGACAGAATCAGAAAATGCAGAAACATGTGAAATATGAAGAGTTAGCAGGGAATGCCAAACCCTTTCCACTTTGAAGACTGACAATTTCTGTAGATTTGTATTGTATATTAACATTTGCTTTTAATGTTTTACCAAAGTCAGTTAAGAGAGGAAATCAATAATGCTTTTGATATAAAATGTTGTTTTGCTTCTGGGCAGAACAGCTGTCACACATGCTTTCAGAGCAGGGCAAATGGATTACATTTATAGGAGGATATGTGTGCAGTATAGCATATTGTCCTTATCCAACAAATGAAGGTTTTCCCATGAGATATGTAACTGATTCTCAGTGACACCATCACTTCTGCTTATACATCTGTTCTGCTTTTAACTGCAGTATAACTCAATCATTCTGGACAGATCCTCCTTTCAGATATATATTTCCTCTAAACCTATCAAGTCACAGGCATGACAACATCTGAACCTGTGCCAAGGCCTGTAATTAATTGGAGACCCACCTCCTCCCTCCCTAAAGAGAGCCTTGGCCACCGAAGGTCCGTCACTGTCTTCTCATGACAGGGCTGAGCTTCACTGGCTGCTCCACCCTGCTGTCACTGGCAGCAACCTGTCAGACAGGGAAGGGCTTGCTTTGTTCCGCCCTCTTAATCAGGGATTTTCACTGGTGGCCTTCAGACTTGCACCAGACAGGCCACTCTTTTCAAATCTGATTTTTTAAGAACACCTAAATCTTATGCTTGTTCAGTTTAGCTTTTAGATGGCAGTGCTCTGGAAAGATGTGCACTGCAAAAGGGTGATCTCCCAATTGTTCATTGTGAAATTGTCTTAAGTATGAAACTCACACCCGTCAACTAAAATGAGTCTTAGTTTTCCCGCTTTTAGATGGCTACAGCGTAGATGTCTTCATCTCAATCTGTTACCTTGGGTGCCCTTTACAGTCAGTGGAATGCAATGAATGTCTCTCCTAGGATAGGAAGAATGCCTCTCACCATTAAAAGGTGTCTCGTCAAAACCTGAACTGTCTGAGAACTGGCACGAGTGCTGGCTGTATCACGACAAGATAAAAGGCAAGTCTGCATGCATGCAGGCAGGCAAACACACGTTCTCATTCCAGTTACAGGCAGGGTTGGGTGGATTTCAGCCTCTCCGATGTGGGTGGCAGAGAGCATTCACACAGCTGCTTACCTGGCTGCAGACAAAGCCCATGGTCTGGCTCAGCAGCAGCAGTTCCCTCAGCACTGGGTGCACAGTGCTGCCCCTGTGACTGTGGAACAATGCAAGTACGGCTCCAAGTAAGGGACATCAGATGTCAGAGATGTTTTCAGAGAAATAAAATGTAGAGGTTTATTTAAAAGTATTAAAGTTGCAGTATTATAAATGCCATCATAAATCTAGGCAGTTCTGTTCAGAGAAACAATCTCCCTCCATCGTGTGTGACGAACAAGCAATCTCAAGGTACAGGGTACTCCATAAAGAGGATGTGGAGCAACGTGATCACTAAGATGAGGCAATAAACTACCAAATTCTCTGAAACAAATGCACATCCTTCTTGTATAACAGTAAAAAATTGCAAGAAAGAATAATTAATTCTCCATTTTTTATCAATCTTTAGAACACTGCCCTAACATACTTTTTGTTTAGAGCTCTCTTTTATAATGGGCAGTAATAAACATTTTAGAAAGCACTGGTTATTTTACATGCTGACAATGTATATAATGTTTTTAAAAGTGAAGCATTTGGAGTGATGAATAATAACTCTTCCCAGGATGAACAAGCAATAAAGCTCAGTAATTGATGTACAGCTCTACATATACTCGCTGATATAAATTCTACTAAACTTTCTATAATGCATTTTGCATGCAGTATTGCACAGTCTGATTTAAAATGTTTCTTTCTGGCTTAATATTTTGGCAAATTTATATTCATATACTGCAAGTCGGAAGGAGAAATATTGTGACCTACTGAGGTCTGTGGAAATTTTGTCATTAGTTTCTGTGTATGCAGAATTTAATGTTAGCAGAAGTCTTATTGTCCTGGTTTAATGGGCTTAGGCTAGAAGTTAAGAGGTTTTAGCTAGCAAAATATGATAGCCTTTAACAGAATTTCAACAATTTCAACCTGTCAAAGGTTTAAGAAGAAACCTTAATATTTTTAAGGTAGAAATTAGGTTGAAAAATAAAATTTGAAATGGTTTTGTATGTTCCCAATTCCAAGCCTAAACAACTTGTCTGAATCCTCAGTACCATTAGGAACAGCAAGCTGAGGGAAAATCAAGGAGAACCACTAAGCATTTGAAATTTCTGTGATTTGTGTTATAGGAGCTGCTGCTGGGACAGTCTTCTTGGTGAAGTTAAATTTCCTTTTTCAGTCAGTTCATCCTTTTGAAAGGCATTATTCTTTCTCTCACTTAGATTACCCAGACTGCTTATGCTCAGGGCTTATCTGTAATGAGCTAATACATTTTGTCAAAAACTGCTAAGACACATGTTAACAAGATGTTGCCTTCAGCATGGACCAGAATGCTTGTACTTAAACATGTTATCTGGACAGCCTTGATCCCAACAGTCCTTTGGAATTTTACATCTGTAATGTACTGATGGTTATGTATCTCTTTAATGAGAAAATGTTTTCAGGTGCACAGAGGAAAATCAGTTTATTAATAGTAGATGCCTTCTGTGTTTGCTGCTTTCTTTGTGTCTGTTTGATAGTCTGAGGCTGAAAATTGTAGATAGCAGTGTACAAACGAGCACTGTGTACCTCTTTCATATCTTAGCATTCCTAAAGACGTTTTTAATTGAAAGAAACATTTATTCTGCCAGGTGTGTGAACATGGGAGTAGCACTGCCACATGCTGAGACAGCCTCCTGAGGGCTGTTAGAGGCTTAGTATGACACACTGGAATGTGTCTTTAAACTGAGCTACTGAGTTGGTGCTTTTATGACTACAGCTAGCTGAAACATGCAATTTTCAAAACTCAGGCCCTGCTGAAGTTTGGAGTATGTTATTTAGACTCATTTCTTGAAGGTACTGTGTGCTAAGCTGAACCCAGCCTGCACTGCACTAGTCTGAGGACACGGCTGCTAGTCTCAGGCCTTGAGATTTCTGCATGCCATGCTCTGGCAAAGGGAGCGTGTCCAAGAACGGCCCTGAGGTTTACGGTTCCTCCAGCATGTGGGGTACTGAGATGCCAGCCGCAGGAAAAAATGGTTAATTGCAAAGGTTTGTGGGTCTCCTTTGTCCTTACCTGCACACTTCAAGGAGAGTACCCCGGGAGTGGTAGGTCTGTGTGTGCACGTGTATCACAGAAACCTTCCTGTTTTGCAGCAGTCATGCAGAGCACGGTGTTGGGAGGGATGCAAGCAGGGTTGCCAGTAATGGTGCCTGCTTGTTGTTGCACGGAGATAGATGGATCCTCAGGGCCTGCAGCGGGTCGTTCTGTGCAGAGGTACCTGCCCCGCCATCCCTGCTCCTGGTTGCCCACACCGCAGAACCCTTTCTGTGTGAGGTAACCGAGAGGAGCAGGCGGTGATGGCAGCGAGTCTGACACTGCATGTGTGCCATGTGGGCACTGCTTCCTAGGGCTCGGGAGGCACCACCTACCAGGCCAGGGCTTCGTGTCCTTTGAGGCAGCTGAGCAGTGCTGGTAGCACGGCCTGCAGTGATACAGCCCTTGTGAAAGCGCTGGGGGAGCACATGCTGCATGAACAGGCCCTCAAAGGAATACTGATGGAATTGCTCTGAGGGACGTAAGGGAGGTACGGGGCAAACGTCTCTCTCTTATTAGACCAGGGTGTAGCTTGAAAAAAAAAGGACATGGTCTCAGCTCAGGGATGGAATCCTTAAAAACTTTTGGTCATCAGAGCAGTGAAGGCATATTTAAAGAGACAAAAGAAGTTGTATGCAGTGTTCTTTAGTCTTTCCTTAGAAATTAATTTAATTAATAAAATCCAAAACTTTTAGTGTCCTAGTTCCTTGTAGACAAGCATTAATTGTTTACAAATTTGTCCAACAATCAGCTCACAAGCTTCAAAGGGAGCTCATTACCAGGATAAAAATTCTTCAAATTACTTTCCCATCCATCTGAATTATATTCATAATCAGTTTGTAATGAAGTTCAAATCCCATCCTTTAGATCACTAGAGAAGCCTAAAGTGGAAGAACTGTGATACAATTGTTCAAATCTGGTATGATTATCTTCTGATTATTCTTCCTCAGAACAGCTCACTCACTGACTTAATGAGGTTTTGATTAAAAAAAAAAGCAATGAATGATAGAAATAATTAATTTGTCAATAAGGACTAGCTTATTGGATATTCTAATTTGCAGCTTAGTATTCAGTTAGCATTCTTCAAAGTGAACAAAACCCTTCTGTTTTTATTGAACGTCTATATGAATCAATAATGAAATGTTCTCTTTTTAAAAGCATCATAACCTGTGTAGTGGTTTGATGCTATCTGTAAAGGTGGAACGATTTAGTGAGAAAACAAGTGTGCACTGTTTTGTTTTGGGTTTTTTGAGTTCTGGGTTTTTGTTTGATATCGTTGAAGATGCCAGACATCCATTATGTTGGTGAGTTGGACTTTAGACTTCCTGTTTGTAAGTTGGACTTCCTTGCAGACTCTTTCTCAGTCATGCTGGAAATCACTGATTCATGTGCAGATCTATAGGATAAATAATGGAAAATACATGATTAATTAACTATGAATTTGGTAATTTTTTAGATGTGACACAAACTTATCTAGTACTTCTGTAACAGCAATAGCGTACTTCCAGAAATAATTTCCTCCTTCCTATTTTCATCCTTCTACAGAATTTAAGAGGTGAATTTAACACTGGGGCTCAGAACTTAGGACAAAAGGGATTCTGCTTCTGTATCATCAGAACTGGCTAATCTCACATTTGCTTTCAATGAGTGGTCTCAGGAAGAAATAAGTGATTTTCAGGGACTATTTCCATTCACTGGGGGCAGACAATCCCTGAAAAAGTTAGTGCAGCTCTGTCTAAAGGCATGGGTGAGTGCCAGAAGAAAAGCAGAAATCTTTTTGTATTCCTGCTAGCTTGAATAATCAGAAAAGAGCTATCAGTTTTAATGGGAAATAAATTAACCAATAACCTTGACCTCTGAGTAAAGAGAGGGTGGTGAAAGAAGCAGTAGAGGTCAAAAATTCACCTGAAATAACGTTTGCAAAATATGGTAATATAAATTGTTTTGCCCTCTTTATAGTAACAAATGACATGTCAGCAAGATGTACAAGTCTCACCAGAAATTACTGCTATGAATTTTCATACCTGTTAGGAATAAAAGGGTTTTGCTTCTTAAGTAAGAAATACAATGGGGGACAAACATTTCTCTCATCCCCATTCATTTCCTGTAAAATACTAGGGTAGAAGACAGTATCAACCAGATGAGATAAGAAATCTGTTTCAGAACAAAGAAATGTCTTATTGTAGACTACACATAAAATATTTCAGTTTGAGTTTGAAGTGAAAGACTTCTCAGTAATTCCCAATAGTGCAATAGCATTCTAGGTGTGGGTAATTCTCAGTTGTATTCTCCATGTAAGACCTAGAATATTTGAAGTTTTGCAGGGACACAAAAAGTCATCGAGTTCTTTATGTCCTTGAAAGTAAGCGAGAATTAAACACTGGGATTTCTACCTTTGAAATATCCTGTTAATTACTTTGGACCTTAGAATGGGGATTTTGAGTTTGGCTTTGGTTTTGTTTTAAAGTAAGACAGTCATTAAAAAATAATCGTTATAAAATTGTTAGAAAAAATCACTTCAAAAGCTTTTAGCCAGGCCAGATGCCCAAGGCTGTTGTTAGATAGGATTGCTTCCCACTGTTTTGCAAGCTATAAAAAATGAGCATTTTCACACAACAAGTAAGTATTAGATGACCTCTTGCTGGGATTTTGTGTGCATGTAACAGTGGGCAGGGTGGCAACACAGGTCTGACTGCATCAGAGGCTCTTTAAGATGTGAGCCTAGGCCTATAAAAAGCATGGCTTGGTTTATAGAAATGTATTCTTCCTGTACTCAAACTTTATTGCTGAGAGGATTGGGTGCCGTGGGAGTCTGAGATTTCTGACTTTTTATTCTGGAAATCAAAACTGGATCAACACAATTCTGGAAACTCAGGATAAGTAAGCTCTTACAAAGCACAGAACTATATCTGAGTTGTACAAATAGAGTCAGGTCTGGGCTCTAGCACAGAGCCCTTATATGACCTTGGCAAGTGACCTAATCACCATGCTGTGGTGACTTAGTCTCAGTGTCTAGGTTCAGTGTTTGCAAAATGAGAATAACAGTACTGTCTTTGTCTTGTCTGTTCATATTGAAAATTCTTTGGTGCAGGAATCATCTCTGTGTGTTTAGTGAGGCTCTTGGCATTCAGCTCTAGGTGCTATTTTAATAACAGTACATAATTGCTGCTAGTTTTATCCCTAACCTTTTTGGAACAGAGTTGGATTTAGAAAATCCTTTCTTTTAACCCCATCCTCACCTTGGGAGATTCAAGAACTAAAGGAGACCTCAGTCAAAGTTATGCTTGCTTTGCAATACAAGACAAATAACTTGCCTTTGGTAACCCTGCCTGACCTGGCATTCAGCTCCCTTATAGGCAGAAATCCACTAAATGATCCTGCTTAGTTTGATACTGCCAGCTTTGAAGCCAGCATATTGCATTGGCTTTTCTTCCAGAGACTGGATTTACAGAGTTTGTAGCTAACAATAAATTTTATTAACTGCCTCCATGGAGAAAGCCAAAATACCTCTGCAGTAATAAAGATGGAACAGAGTTGCAGAGCATGGGAGGCACTGGAGACACTTCTGTGTCCTGAGAGACAGCATTAGAAAGAAGATGGATGACTTCCCAGTGATAACCTGTTTTACATGTTATTGGAGTTCACTACAAAAGCTCATGGTCATTAAACATGTGTGAATAGATGTTGTCTTCTTAGAGTCAGGGGGAGAATGAGAACTACTCAGCCCTCGTGAAGCCACATCTGGAGTTCTGCATCCAGTTCTGGGCTCCTCAGGACAAGAAAGACAAGGAGCTACTGGAGGGGATGCAGCAGAGGTCACCAAGATGATGAGTCTGGAGCACTTATTTTATAAGAAGAGACTGAAAGATCTGGGTCTGCTTAGTCCAGAGAAAAGAAGACAGAGAGGGACTCTCATTAAGGCTTATAAATACCTCAAAGGCAGGTGTCAAGAGGATGGTTCCAGACTCTTTTCAGTGGTGGCCAGTGACAGGACAAGGAACAATGGCCATAAACTAAAACACGAGAAGTTCCACCTCAGCATGAGGAAGGACTTCTTTACTTTGCAGGGTGGCTGAGCACCAGAACAGGCTGCCCAGGGAGGTTGTGGAGTGTCCCTCTCTGGAGCCATTCAAAATCTACTTGGATGTGTTCCTGTGTCACTTGGACGTGTTCCTGTGCCACCTGCTCTGGGTGACCCTGCCTTGTCAGGGGGGTTGGACTGGATAATCTCTGGAAGTGCCTTCCAACCCTAATGATTCGGTGACTCTGTGAGAACAAGTGCCAAAATGACCACAGGATTTTGAGATACATGGGTCTTGTTAAGAATGTGACACATCAAAGATGCTTTGCTGTTAGGAGGTATGAAAGATTCACAATTCTTAAATGAGAAGACCATATGCTTAACATCCTGCAGCATCTCTGCAGCTGACCTGAGACACTGGCTCTGTTGAAGGCCATGTCAAAATTCCCACTTACTGCACCAGGCAGCTGAGCTAGCTTTCCTAGCTAGCACTATGTAGCATCTAAGATGACTAAGAGCCAGTGAGAAAAGCAGTGCAATTGCATGCCATGTCCTAATGAATCCTGCCCCTCTGCACTCTCTGCGAGGCAACTGTGCAGCTGCATTTTGCTGTGGCTGTGAAAGTAGTTTGCTGGTAGCTGATTATTAGATGGTTGCAATACAAGACTCTGTAGTAATAAGGAGGAAGGAAAGAAATGTTGCCAGTGGAGATGTACATGTCTTGTACATTTTATCAATGCAAACCAAAAAAGTACCAGGACTGTGATTCAGTTCTCTTACTGTGTCACGTTTGTTCAAGTCTGATCCTGGAGCCACTGTAAATAGTTGTATTTATTTGGGCAAGCCTAAATATTTCCTCAAACTATTTTGTTCAGGTAGGAAACCCAGAATTGTCCCTTTTTCACATGATACCCTCTTTCTTGCTGTGGTCCCCAAAGTACACAGGGAAGACAAACTATTTAAAAGGGGGTCTTCAGACAGGTATCTAACTGGGTTTTTGAATTAACTTGTTCATTTTTCTAACCAACTGTTCCTTATTTAATTGTCCTCTAATGTAAAATGCTGATGATAGAATGAGCAAAATGGGGGTGGAAATAAGCCATTTTGAAGGAATTTTCTGTTTTACACTAACTAGATGGAGGCTCAATAAACATGCACTAGTCCACTCTAAAGAAGACTATTTCTGAATCTAATCCAATTTGCATGGTGCTTATACATGCCATGACATTAAATATCAAAAGCACTTCATAGCACACGATGCTTATTGTAACCATCTTCCTGGTTAAAATCTCTTTCTCTAAGATTGAAGTAACCTAGTGAAATAAAACACTGTGAAATTACAAAGGAGGAAACGTCCGTGCATCAGGGATGTGGTGGGTTGGATGGGACTGGGTAAGTATGATGCTTCCTGGGGATAAATGCCAAGACCCTGCTTAGCCCTTCCTGAAATAAAACCCTGGGAGATTACAGAGAAAGAAATGTCCATTCATTCTTGGCAGCTTCTCAGGTTTCTCTTGTAAGCAAACATTAATTTTGACACTGGAGCTGTCTGGAGGCTCACCCAATAAACCCTCTGGCTCAGCACAGAGCTTGTTAGTGAGTCGGGCATTCTGCATGTGGGCCTGATGCTCTAGTTCTCAACTTCCACCTGTGAAAGGTCTCTGACAGATGACAGGGGCCATGTAATTTTCCCCATCAAGGAGAAACCTGGTGATAGGCACTGTATTAGGTCTCTGCCTAATTTCAACACACCCATAAAAATGAGGTGTGGCCCAACAGAACCCAAGATTCCCCTGTCCTTTTCTTCTCTGCTTCATTCACCATGTCCCCCTTTCTTTCTAGTTATCTCTGAGCCTGGGAGCACCTAGAGGTGAAATGAGCAAAATGGGGATGGAAGTAAGCATTTTGAAGGAATTTTCTATTTTTAACTGACTAGATGGAGGCCCAGTAAGCATGCATTAGTCCATTCCAAAGAAAACTGCTTGTGATCTTCCTCTTAGTTCACTGGCATAGGAAATATATCTAGTTGCAACTTAGTCTACAAAACAGCCTGTGAGCTAACTCATCTTCCTGAAGTAAAGCTGTTTGAGAACAGTGTATCTAGTCTAAGTTAATCACTGTCTTTAGAGACCAGTTTAAACACCCATCAAATGCCTGGATCAAAGTAACACCAGAGAGTCCCCAAGTGCCACTTCCTAAATGTGCACTCCTGCAACTGCATTCTTCTCCTTGTTTTACTAGTTCTTTGTTTCAAGAAGTATTCCAAGGGCTTGGCAAATATTTAAAATTCCTCTTATAATGAGGAAGAAAGCCAGGAGATTATATGCAAACTTGGGAATCTCCCATGCTAGGACAAAAGTGCACTGCAACAAACCAGCCTTTACTGAGCTTTGTACAGGCTGGGTGACCTGCAGCAGAGGGAGAAGGTTTGGTTGAAGCAGTCTCCTCTTCCAACTGGTATCACACAGGTGTTTATCTAACAGGTGGTGTGTGCCTATCAGTGCATTTGCTATGCCAGTGCAGCACCTTTCACCTTGTGCTCTGTGAGCTGCTGCTCCCCAACTTGCACATGGGGCTGCACCACCCCTTGCTCTGTTCAGTCCCACAGGAGGTGTGGGGAGGCTTCACTGGCAGCAGACCTGAGGGCTGATGTTTGCACTATCAGTACAGAGTGTTCTCTGTGAAAACCACTGCAAACTGAGCCTGCTGCTTTTGTTTCGCATAGACAATACAGGCAGGTGAAGGAGGTTGTGTTTCATTGTGATTTCCTTGGAACTGGCAATACCTCAGAACAGGCAGTACCTCAGAACTGGCTGTTGCACCAGTCTTTCTTTGCTATTAATTGTGAAGGGCTTTCTTAACAGCTGTAACCATAACACTTGCAAGAAAAAAAAAAAATTCCCAGTTGTGTTCTTCCATAAGTGAGGTAGTTTCATCTGTTTCCTCTGGGTTCTCTTATTTCCAGCCATCTGGACAAGTTCATTCAGACACAGGAAGGAGGGCAGAGCTAGCTTTGGTCTTTTCTTCCACTTGGGCTCTCAATGGCACCTTGTCCTTTTTCAAGGACGGGCTTCAGATGATGGTCATCTACAACTGGAGAGCTGAATTGGTTCATCTGGGTATCTGCCTGTAGTGGGGTGTAATGGGGCTGGCCATCCTTCCTGGCTGGCTGGAGGTCTGTACTGGATTGGGCTTAAGGTACAGGCAGGCTTTGCTTACAGGTTAAATATTCTGTATGGCTAGGACCATACCACATCTTCCACTCACAAATGTCTGCAGGTTGTTCCATGGTTGAGAATGCCCTCCCCTCACCTTATAACCCCTAAACCTATCTTTTCAGACCTCCCATTTCCCGTGTCTTGTTTCCACTGCATCTTCAAGATCCAGCATGAAGTTAGTAAGTCCAGCCAACGTATTTCACTTTGACCACTACAATGCTGGTGTCTAATTGTGTGGTAAACTCAAGAAATTACTTTAGCTTACCCTTAATGCCCTTGCTCTCTGTCTTGATGCAATCAGGATTATGCTTGTATCTGCTCAAAGGAGGCTGTATTTTGTAGCTACTATGGCTTTGGTAGCCAGTGTTGTGTCAGGAGAGATAACAAAACTAGGTAGCAGGCATGTTGCAGCTACTGCCTGTTCAAGAAAAACTCTGTGTTTCTACCTTTTCTTGGATTTGCCCTGGGAATCATCCCTTGTCTTCTCTCAAAACATGGTATTAAGTGTGGTCACTTTCCACTGAGATCAGTTCTTTGGAATTATTCATGCCAGGATGCATTCACTTTTCTTTTCCCAAGATAAGGGGGTACCTGCCAGGGAAAAAGGGTTTTCAGTAATTTCCTAAATTACATTACTCCAAATTCCTGTCTGGATAATAAAATGTTAATAGTACACAGAAAAGAATTCAAACAGTTTAGAAACCTAAACATAATTGCTTATGAACATGAAGTGTTTATTGCTGTCAAAATTAATCAATTTTCAACTTCCAGCTGTTAAAATCCTTCTGGCAGAGCTCCAAGCAATTCTCCTTCAGTTACTTTTCCCTCAATTAAATATTAGTGCAGTTCTCAGGCTCTTGTTACATAAGCAGTGATTTCAAATTGCACCTCTCTGTTCTTTTAACCATAAACTGTCAGAAAATTATTCTGTTGCAAGGTTTTTTCTCATCTCAGATTTTACTTGATGTTTATACCGGGAAAGGAGGAGCATTAACTTCATGTGAGCCTAGGCCTTAGTTGCAAAGTTTAGATGCAGACTGGCCAGAAATGAGCTTTGAGGCTGGATGCTGCTAAGTGCTTGGCAGGTAGCTGAGGTAAATGGAAACTGAGTGCACTTGGCATTCACCAAAACCTTTAGTGCTTCTGCAGAAGTAGGATGCTCAGAGGGCTGCAGTGGATGTAGGGGATATCCCTGGATGCACCTCTGTCTCACAGATAAAATACCAAGGACAAAATAGCTAAAATGTAGGCAATGTCAGTTGCACCACAGTAGGTAGATTGCTTGGAACCTCCATAAAAAAGCTGCAGTATAGAAATTATTTGATCTGGGATTGATATGTGAGCTGTAGTTTTGGTTTTTGTACTGGCATTTATCTGTAGGCACTCTGGAACAGTAGGGATGCAGACAATTTCTTTGGGAATATAGGGCAGGAAAAAAGCCATGTCAGAGCCCTGGTGGGGTGTATTCAGACACAGTCCAAGCCGTCAAGGTTTTGCTTGTTTGAAGATAGAGTATTTCTTCATCTGTGTCTCTGCACTTAGAGTCAGGAATCTGTGGCAGAGGGATTTTTCATGTCTGAGCCTTGACTGAATATGTAAGGCCATTCAGTAGTCTACCAGACTTGAAAACGTGGTTGAAATTCAGTGAGAAAGAACAATACAAGTATGGACAATACTGTTTACTTACTTTACTTACCACCTAGCAACACCTTTTTTTCAAGTGAGATTTTGGAGTGTGTATTTAAAGGGGAATAAACTTAATGGCGCAAACAAAGAAAAGTGCCTCTTGTAAAATCTACTTCTGGTTCTGCAAACATGTGTCCATGCCCCAATAAGCAGCCATGGTTTTGGCTGAAAAAAGTGTTCCCATTTTTAAAAATTTATGTATTAATTTTGTCTGTTTTTGAGAAGCAGCAAAGCTAGATATTATTTTAGCAATTAAAAGCATTTACGTTTGCATAGTGCATATTTGTGTGGCATTCTAATTCAGGCAAGCCAAATGATTACACAGGATACTAAAATATGGCTTCACTGCACACCTGGAAGGTTTCATTAAATGTCTGGTTCTGAGTGGAGTGGCATATACTTAGAGTGTCAGAATCCAGATCCAGTTGGACTGTTAAAGTGACCTGCATGTGTCCAGCCAAATTTATGTTATACACTGCTTCTAAATTTCCTGGAAGCAATATTTTTTAATGCCAACAAGTAAGAGGGTTTTTCTTTTCTTTTCTTTTTTTCATCTGTTGTTCCTTCATCAGTCCTTTTGTTAACACATTTCTGCATCTGGGGTGTTCCTTCTGTGCCAGTGATTGCATTTGTGTGTGATGTCAGGTCTGTCAGGAGAAATTACGGATGTAAGGTGGATGGAAGCCATGGGCTGAGCGGTGCATATGCACATTTTTGATTGCTAGCTGCACCTTTTCCTTTCTAGACCATTGTCTTCAATTTGTGATCCCCTCTTACCTTTTCCTGACTGCCTCTTTCCCAAGAGAGCAGTAGCAGGGAAGTGAACAAATGAGAGTGGAAGCAATGAGAGTGGAAGCAAACTGCAACCCTGGGCCAGCCATATCATGTGGTAAGCAAACCATCTATTTTCATCAAACTTGGAGACTCAACATTTGTGAGAGCTCTGCTCGTGTTGAAACTGCTTCACTGGGTTTTGCAGGTTAGGAGAGCACATGTAGGCAGTGTAAGTGCACAAACCTTTCACTCTTAGGAAAACAAACTATTGCTTCCTCTCCAAATTCAGCAAAGGGCAATGCAAAGCTTTCTTGAAGATGGTGGGAGGAATCAGCCTGAATATAATCAGAAGTTTCAAAACATTATCTTGACAATAGTATCCGATTGAATACCATCTCATAATCTCAGAAATGCCGTATTTTCCTGCAGAAATAACCTCTGGTAGAGGAATTGATCACCACACAAACCAATTGACCTCCCAGGGTAAGAAACCTCTTTGTGGGCAGTGCAGCAATTTAAATGCTTACTTCCAGGCCTTAGCAACTGCATATGCACATGCAGTTGTGAACCAATAAAGTCCCATGCAGGTGCTTGGGTGCATGTATTCGTATATGAAAATTTTTCAATAGCTGGATATGTCAGTTTTAATTAAAAAAAAAAAAAAAAAAGGAGAGAAGCGGAAACTATTTACTTTGAACTGATATAATTTCTGACACCATAATTTATTTTAAAATTTGCTTTATTGATTTAATGGGAGGTAGTAGGGAATGGAATTTAAACTTAGGAAGAAATAATCCTTCCTAGGGTGAAATAAGAATATACTCATTTGCCTGAACATGATAGCTTTGTGTTTAGTTTCTCTTAAAAAAACTCTCAAACAAAACAACAATTGCTTTTCCTGGCAGCATTTTTTTCAGTCACATTTCATTGCAGGAAGTAGAAAAAAAACCAACTTATTTGTGCTGACTTGATTTGATTTGCAGGTATAGTGCAAACAGTTCCTGTAAGAGCTGAAGTTTCAAAAAGAAGCTCCTCTTGTTGCAGGAGGGAAAAATACCTTTCCTGAGGCA
This sequence comes from Daphoenositta chrysoptera, assembly GCA_013397915.1. Taxonomy (NCBI): domain Eukaryota; kingdom Metazoa; phylum Chordata; class Aves; order Passeriformes; genus Daphoenositta; species Daphoenositta chrysoptera. Next base: position 575,784 of record VZRO01002169.1, on the reverse strand, counting down.
TAGAAATGGAGCATCGTTTGCTAGATGGAACAAGAGAAGACTTTGAAAAGCAAAATTTTGCTGATATAGCATGCAAAATTGCAGTTTATTGTCGTGTATAACATAGACAGCCATATGTCTGTAAAGAGGACCAGAATGACATTGGTGACATTCAAGAACTTGACAGTGTGTAACTAAAGCTGCAGCAAAGAGGGCTCTAAACTGTGCCACACAGTGTGAGGTGGGAGTCGTTACTTCCTTGTCTTCTGTAATACTTGATTTTCAATGGGGAAAGATGAGAAGTGTGCTCAAAAAATTTATCTCCCACCTTCCCCTTTGCCATTGAGTTTGCCTAGGGCAGAATAAACTTGCTGTCAGCTAAGGTAAAAAAAGAGCAGGTCTGTACCCACTACAAAATGTTTTTGTCTGTAAAGCAAGGGGGTTTGAGAGCTCAGAAATTGCTGCCATGCTGCCAGCTGCCTCCTCAAGCATTCTGGCTCAGTGCTGTACTTTCAAGGCCCTGGGAACAGTAGGGTGACACTAAACACAATCGCATGAGATTGACAGTAAACACAATTGTTGTGTGGGCAAGCTGCAGGAAAAGGAGATCCCAGGGAGGTTTCTGAAAAATGCTAGATATTTTGTTAAAGCAGGAAGAAATCCCTGAACCTTGTGATCATATTGTTCTCCCTCCCTCCCTACTCCCTCTGGGAAAGAGGAGCATGTTCTCCAAGCCAAGGAGTTTGCCCCCACTGCTGCCACTGAGGTGCTTTCCACAAGCAGCCAGGGCACCACACAAGAATCAATGGGCAGTCCTAGAGCTGCTTCTCAAGGCTGTGGAGGTAAAGTGCTCCTCAGGACCTTTCCATCATCAGGAATGTCTCTCCAGGCACGGCAGGGGAGGGGTCTCTCCCTCTGTTCTGCATGATGACAGCCCATCTGGAGGACGTACACAGTCTGCTGCTCTTATAGTATACCTTAGAGGTATACTGGGAAAAGAAAGTGAAATGACAGGAGATAAAGAGGGTACAGAAAGCCAGGAGAGCACAAGGAGAGGCTGGATTAGGAAGCAAACTATCATGCAGCATGTACTGGAAATAGGAAAGTACATAAAGTAAGAAAAGTGTTAGTGAAAAGAGGCATCTAATCCCCCCTAGGCATTAAACTGCTTTAAAAATGGCATGTTTCTTCTCTCAAGACTGCTAATAAATAACCATAGTTACAACACTATACATGTGCCTCTGCTTTAGCAACTTGCACATATGACTGGCCATAAAAATTCAGTGTTGCTTGGCAGAAAATTGTCCCCATGAATTTTAGATCAGCATGTGGGCAGAGCTGATGTTTTTCAGAAAGACGAGGATAGCTGTAGTGCTATTAGTGTCTCAAAAATGAATCTCAGTTGTAATAAAGTAAACATAGTTGCACTTTATTCTTTATTTACATTGTGGGAAGGGAGATCACCCCCTAGCTAGCTTTTGCATGGAACAAAAGAATATAGGTTTGCTTAGGAATATCCAACACAGTCTTATCCTGCTCTTGCATTCTTACATCATTCTGGGAAATATGACAAAATTTGTAGGCATTTGTGACTTAGGTCATGCAGAAAAAGAGGCTGATTCCCATTGCAGCCCATCAGAGCCTGTGTCACTGGAGCTGGATCTTGCCCTGCCTGTTTATGTCACTTGAAATTCCTTAAATTGCTTTCTTGCCATCTCTAGTAAACAGCGGTCTCAGCACAGTGCTAATCGCATGGGTATTCCTGGCCTCTGGGTTTCCTCAGCAAACAAAACAGTTCTCCTTTTTCCTGCATTCCTCCTAGCAGCCAATGCACCAGTGTGCTGAGGGAAAAGCCTATGAACTACTGGGTACAAGAAAGGCTCAGGGTTAAGCTGGCATGCATTTCGTTATTTTCTCTGATTTAACTTTGGTATTGATTTTCTGCTCTTCCTTTTCTCCCCTTAAGGTTAATGCAGGTAAACCTGAAGACGTCTGTGGAAGTGTATCTGAGAAATTCGGACATTGCCAGGACCTGAGGGGTTTATACATGTATTTGGCCAGGATCTCATTCTCAGTGACCTGCACTTGTGTATCCCAGACATCTTATTGTCACCACTCCTCTGCCCCAGCTATTGCAGTAAGTGTGAATGCTGCTGGTGGTGTTGCAATGACAGCAAGTATTGCAGTGTGCTGTGGCTGCTCCACTCAACCTTTCAGTGTCCCTGCAGCCAGATCACCTGTGACAACACTGCAAAGTCCCTTCAGGATCCACTGATGTATGTGTTGAAACAACAGACATGATTCTGTCCAACTTAACGACACTCTTGTTTTGTGTTACTGGAGCGTCTGTGTTTTTATGGAAATAGGCACCTCATTAAGTGGAAACCTGCTTAGGCCACAGATGCATGTACAAGTTTGTCAAGTCAGTCTGCAAACACATGACGCTACTTTTGAAAGTCATTTAGTCCCAACACTGCCAACTAACACCACAGTCACTAGCAATGACATTTCCCACGCTTTCAGGTATCTCCCTTTTGATGCTTGGCTTGCTGATGCTTTGCACATTCATGTGTACTCTCTGCCCATTTGTAACCACAAGCTGAAATGTATTTTTCTCCTGTTTTACCTTTTGGGAGATGCCTGCTGGCAGCTCTGGAGCCTGGCCTTGTTACCTCCTATGGGTGGTATCATAGTCTAAGAAGACCTGCTGATTCTAGTTGAAACCAAAAGGTCTTTAAAGTGATCCTGATTCTGAAAATTAAGCATATTCTTCAATTGCTTTTAAGAGCAATTTTACCTCAATATGATCCAAGTTCATCAAATGCAGGCTGTTTTAATGACAGATAACAGGCAATGTGTACTGTTCCCACTTGAAGTGAGTGTACCTATAGGATGCCCATATTGTGAGCACTGCTGTCATGGGCATCTAGGCAGCAAGCTCTGGGTGGATATTCCCATTGCACAGGAGATAATTTGTGCCCCTTTATAGTCACAACTTTTTGTAAAGAGAAAACAGAGATACTGGTGTGTGGACTGTAGTGAATATAGGTGTCCCACGAGAGATCTTCTGCCTCACTCAGAGGCTCTTTCCTGAGCCAGACGTGGCAGGTGCTTGAAGTCCACAGTAAAGCCAAACTTTCCCAGTAGACACAAGCTTTTTGTAACAAGACACAATTTTAACTGCAGACGGGGCTGTAAACAGGATGAAATTATTTCAGTGTAACTGAAAAGGCCTGTTACAGGCCTTTTTCCAGAGCCCTGGCCTGGGACAGAGACAGGAAAAAAATGTTGTCAGGCAAAAATCCAGAAAAAAACAGCATCCAAAAAACGCTTTTGACAGGAGACCAGGACACTCCCAGTAGTCCTGGCCCCTTACAGCCAAAAAAGGGATGCTAGGTCACCTTCAGCTGATGTAACAATGTTGCACTGTTGCTTTACTAAAATTTTTTATGTCTGGTGTTACGAAAGACTAGCATACCCTTACCCAAGGTAGAACCTCATTGTGTGCAAAGCTTTTTTGCAGGAAGGATCTGAGGTATCTGAGTAACCAAACATTAAAGTGACAGATGAAATTCCATTTTGCACACATGAAGTACTGCCAAAGAGAAAAATAACATTTAAACAAGTGATTTACAGCAAGCAAAATAAGTACTTTTTCACACTGCACCTAATTGCATTATGGAATTGGTTATTACAAGGATCTGTGGAGACCAAGAGTGAAAATAGGTTCAAGTAGTGAGTGAGGAAGTTAAAAGTAGAAAGGAATAAAAGGAAGATGTTTTTTGACTTTGGAGGGCCAAGCACATACTGGTGTTATCCTGGTTTACATGGAGCATAATGTGACTAGTCACTGAGTCTCATTCCTGCTCGTATTCCAGGAAATGGTGCCTATTGCCAGAAACACCATGCAAAGTATTCGGAAGATGTTCCAGAACCAGACTTGTGATTTAATAAGATCACAAATCAATCAGGGAGTTGACTGTATCTTAAAGAGGAGATAAGAGCTCTCTCATAAGGTCTTGCCTCAAATGTGGGCTGGAACATCCCTTCTACTTCTCTCAGGGAATACTCAGGAAGATTTTATTCCAAATCTTTTTATATTAGCCCAATGTCTGAACCTCCTCTGAGTTTCAACATAATCCTAAAAGGTATACAAAATCATGAGGGTCCAATTTTTCAAGAAATTCAGCTGACATCTAGCTATCAAGTGCTGTCCACACTGTAAAAACAGAGTTAGTAAGTATTAATCCTTTGACTAATCAAGATATGTACTGTGGAAAGGAAGTTTTGCATACTTCCTAACTTTTTTTTTGTCAAGTGAGGAAAAATTATGTGTTTAATAAGCTTGTTTGTTAGCCTTTAATGTGCCACTCCTGACAAATACCATCATGTCACCATTTATTTAGTGAATTCTACATTGAAGACTGTCCCAAGACAGGATTCACTAAGCTACATCCTGTAGCTTCTCAACAAAGTAAGAGAATTTGTGTCATTGTATAATTCCAGTCTGATAGTCCAGTCCTCAGAGGTCATCAAGTATTTACCATTGAACTAGAGAGTTACTGAATGTTAGACAGAAGAGTAGAAGGGCAAATCTTCCCACTCTACAACCCAGGAGATTTGATCAGGAGAGAATGGAGAAACAGCATGGCTCCAAGTGCATGTCAATCTCAGTTGAAAAATCTCTTTAGTAGATGGAAAGCCTCATTTTCCAGTGTGACTAATCAGTTTTGTGCTGGTGCAAATCTCTTGGCTTCATGGGAAACTCTATTTATGGATTTGAGTTAAATTTTTCAGGCTGAACAATTTTTGTTGGTTTTTTTTCCCCCGCTCTCTGTACTCAAGAAGTAGGGGAGGTGTTGATCCCCCCTTCTTTTCAGTATGCTTGTCTATGATACAGGAACCTGGAATTCAAATCTCTATGTTCTCTTGCATTTAAGAGGGTGCCCTCAATGCTGGAGCTGTAGGATCTTTCTTCAGACTTCTGTTTCACTCCCTGTCTCCTCTGTGCATGCTTTTTCACTCTGCAGAACATGTTCCTCAAAATTAATATAGAAGTCCACATCCTTCTTTTCCAAGGAGCATCCAGTTTATCATGAAATTATAGTAAATTTATTTCCATTTGTTTTCCAAGTATTTAAATATTTTATAGCAAAATGGAACACCAGTATGATAAATTCAGAGCAATTCTATATGTGCATCATGTCACCTTCCCTTTTGAATACCACATAAAACAATATTCAGGGAATATACAGAAGTTAACTCCCTGCCCTCTGGGTTATTGATTAATTAGAGAAACTTGTTCTACCTCATTGGTTTAGTAGATGGGGCCTAAGACTAGCACTTCATTTTCATTTAAATTGCTTTTTGCTACATGTGTGGAATAGGATCTGTTTTGTTGTACTTTTTATTCATCAAACTACACCTTAAATATTTAAATTCCACCTGGACTGATCTGAAACTTCTTTTGTATTTAACTACCAGCTTAAAATTTCATCGATTTATTTAAGTCTGAAAGAAACTGAGACATGTATTATTCACCCACTCACTAGTACCTAGTTTTTGATAATATAAAATGGTAACCCGTATCACCAGCAAGGCTCTTTATTAATATAATTTCCCATAAAATTTGCCATTGTAACATTTTGAAAAAGCTTAGCATTTATTTTTCTTAATGTATAAATTTTCATCCTGTTTCAGGCAGTAGACAGAACATCAAATAAGTCCTTTTAGTTCAGTAGAGTAAATGGGAGCTCTGCATAACGCTACTCAGTTCAGCATTATCTAATATTTTTCACTACATGTGTTTGCTGCACCAAAATCTACTTGCATGCTAATGATTTTGTCTGCTACATGTTGGCTGCATTCCCTTTTTTTTCCCCCAGAGGGGTGAAGTTAACATATTTGCTTCAATCCAAGCAGCCATAAGTCTGTATTCTCACAGGTCTTTATACGATGCAGCTCCCACTCCACTGCAGGTTGCCAATTTTCAGAATGAGATCTTGCTGCACCTACAGCTGCTGCCAGACTCTCGTTCAATGCATGCACCCAGCCCAAAGGCTGCAACCATTACTTTCAAGAGCAACCCTTCTGTATTTTTTCATGGTCTCCTCACTTTGACAGTAGCAGTATTATTGCTGCCTCCCATAGGGAAGTTCACTGAGCAGCTGTAGCTCTGGCACAATTCTCTGCCAGCCTCCTGAGTGGCATAGGCTACCGTGTGCATCTCAAACCTTAATCCAGGTTTTGGAATTGGCTTCTTATTGCTTTCCAGAGCATCTTGTTGTATTGCAGGGGAACTTGTTAACAGACTGACTTAGCTGAGTACTGATGAAATTGGAGCTTCTGCTGTTCTTGTGGCCATTGCTGTTACAAGTGTTTGGTTTTATTTCACATGTTCTAGAACTGCTGGTTTAACCCATTTTCCAAGAGATTAATTTTCAGGTAAAAGGACCAAAATCTCTTCATCTGTGAAAAAAAGTGCCTGCAATAGTAACCACCATTTAAACTTTGATTAAACTGTAGGATGATAAGATGTTCAGATCACTGAGGTCTTACAGTTAGAGACAGGGTTCTTTTTCTCATATTGGATATTTTCATCCTATCTGTCCCCAGATCTGAATTCTTGTGAATTGATGGCAGGATGTTCTTAGAGGAAAGTCCCATTTTTGCCATTTGTTTCGCCTGGTAGGTCACTGGGTCCCAGAGCTCAGATTTGTATCAATTTAATTCCCATTGCAAGACCGTGACAAACTATTGGAATGACGGGAACTGCATAAATTAAACACTTGCAGAAGAATGGCTTCCAGACACGGTCACTAAGAGCAGTGTCTCCCATGGCAAGGTGCTGCAGTTGTTAAGTGTGCCCCTGAAATAATAAGGAAAGTTTGGATTCACCCCCGACAATCGCACCACAATGGACATGACACGGGAGTCACAAGCACAAAGGGATGCTGTCTCTGGCAAGCTACAGTGGTGAGGACCTGGTCACATGAAGACGAGCCTGGCACCCATCACCACAGCTAAGCCAAGCAGAACAAAGGCTGGCTTTGACAATCAGCATTTCATGCATACAAACCAACTTCGACTTCTAATTCAGCAACCAAAATAGGCATTAATTCTACCAGTAACTGCAAATCACTCTGTTCACACATTTCAGAAGCTGTATGAGGTCAAGCACTGAGTTAGGCACCCTGTTTTTTTTTCTCCCCCTCTTCATATTTCTTGACCCCAGCTGAAGAACAACAGCCTCACTGATTCACCAGATTCCCTGGGAGTAATGTCATATGCCAGCTGTTAAATCGGCTGACACCTGCAATAAAAGCATCTTGTATTAATATAGGCATAAGCAGTATTGCTGGAAATCAGGCTTAATATGCCATTTAAGAAACAATTAGGTTGTTTTTTAGCCTCTGTACATTGTCTGCACAACTCCATCACTTGTGTTCTCGCCTGCTTTCATCTCACTGGTGGATTTCCCTCCTGACATTAGAAATATCAAACTCAAGAGAAATTGACTCCTCGAGTTTTCGGGCTTCCCCTCTCCTAGCAGAGGCATCTGCTGACTATGACTCAAACACAGCAGACTGAGCCAGCCTCAGTGAATGCTGGTATTGTTATTTTTGACAAACTTCATAGCTGTCTGAAAGGAGAGAAAAGATAAAGTTGAAATGTTGATTTCAACTTTATCAAGTTAAGTTAATTTCAACTTAAATTGTTTCCAACAAAAGCTGCTAAGGAGAGTTTCCTGGCTTGGTACTTGGGGACATGTACAAGGCTTTGACAAGCAGTGCATGCTATTTTGAAATCTCTTGGTCTTTTTTTGTTTTTCTTTTCCCCCTCAGATACTGCTTGACAAAAACCAGCCCTTTTATGATAAAGAGGTGCAGTCAGAGGACATAATGAGAGCCAGGAACTTTCTGCCCATACTCTGGCACTAATCACCTCCCTGGTGTTGGCCCATCCCTCTGGTTCAACATGAGGAACTTCTGTAATGGGACTGCAAAATGGGAATAAATAGTCTTGGATAATGGAGATGGTCTTCCTGTTGCAGAGCCAAGGAGCAGTCCCCAGACTGAGTCTGGCCATGAGGAGGGCTGCACTTGCAAAGGCCTAGGGCAGGGCAGGTAGCAACTCCTCACCATGTGTGGGGAATGGTTCCTGATCCTCACTTTTTGTTTGAGTTGAGTGCTGGGGCTTTGCAGAAAATCTATAGATAAGGTTGTGTGTAGGATGGGCCATACTGGAACTTTCCAGCCCTTGTGATCCCCACTGGCTTACTCCACCTGCCATCCAGGAAGAACTTCCTCCTCAGGAGGGTGTGGGTGGCTCAGTTTGAATGGGTGACATACAAGTCCTCAACTATAAATGTCTTGTGGCATCCTCATGGCAGCCTTCAGCTAGTGTATTGAAGCCTGAATGGTCGCAGAACAGGACTCTGGACTTCTCAAAATGGATCAGAGAAGACATTCAGAGCAAGATAAGTGGGGCAAGGTAGGATGGCAAAGTACTGTGGGAAATGAGAATTGCTGTGACAGTTGCCCTTTTAGGCAATGATTATTTTTCACCATCCACCTGCCTCCCCTGTGACCTTCTGCTAAGCTTTAGTATAACATTTATGTTCTGAAACAATTAAAATTTGAACAAATCTTCATTAGATGATGCTTTATGTTGTTTCTCTCATAGGATTTTGTTTTCCCATAAGCATCACATGCATTTTGCATGAAATCTGAAAGCAAAGTGAATGGTTCTGGCCTTCCTCTGAAACTGGAGTAGAGGCCAAACCCTTTTATTCCTCTTAGCAAGTCAAAATATAAAATCTATGGCAGGGAGCTCATTTGGCCTAGTTTTCAATCCTCTGATGAAAAACACATTACAGTTCTGTAATTCATCTAACTCGGCTCACCTGATTTTGGTCCTCAACACCTCTTCTCAAAGAAAAGCAAGCATTGAAGAAGAAAAGATTAATAATAGTAAAAACATGGCTCAGGATAGAGAACATGCTTAATACATTACATCAGTTCTAGCTGGAGAAGCAAAATTTGATGGCCGGACACACAGCACCCATAAAACCCCCTTGTAGCTACCTTCACAATAATGACCATTTTTATTAGCATGCAGGGATGTTTCTTCTTAGATACTCTGTGTCATCCCATTCTCAGCCAGCCGTGGAAGCTAGTGCTTCTGTTGAACAAATAGTGGTGAGGACTGCTCATGGCCTTTAAATTAAGCATATACTTAAGCTATTGCACGGCTTTTCAGTGCATACTGCCTTGCAAGATCCATCCTCTAGCTGCTCTGTTTTTCTTCACATTATTGGTCTTGTGTGGGCTGCAGGAATACTAAACAGCTCTGCATGTGATTCACTGACAGTGTGATTGGCCTGAGTGTCTGATTAAAAATAATAAACCTTTTCCTTTCAAACATCACCCTTGTCCTTTCAATGCAACAAGAAACTAAGCTGACATCCTTGACTTTACCTCATACTGAGGTTTTAATAAGGCTGGAGATGTGTGAGTATCAGATTACTTCCCGGTGAGAACCAAATAGCTATTTCCTGAGGGCACTTGACCTACTTCCAGCCAGAGAAAGTAATGTACTTTTCAGATGACAAAACTAAGCCTTATCCTTTATGCGTTAACAGTTCTGTTACGGACAGGTCTCATCCTCTTTTACCCGGTTACACTAATTGCTTAATATTAAAAGAACTTCCTGGAATGGCTGTGATAATTAATGACAAAGATGCTTTTACTGAGAAACTAGTTTTCTTTGAAGACACAAAGCCGTTTTTTTTGGAATGGAAATATTTGCAACATGGAACAAACAGCTGAAGTTGGAACTTGTTTATTTGTTAAGGCCAGGGCTTAATCCTAACTGCTGTGTTGGAAAAAGTGTATACCTCAAGGCCTGTGCTAAAACTATTTTACACCTAGGAGCCAATTTTCCTTAGGCTATCGACCAGTTCAGTATTAACATTATATGCATAGATGCATATGACTCAATGTGAGGAAGGCAGAAGTTATCTCTGGACAGAGATAGTGCTCCCTCCCAACTTGCACCCCAGCTCTGCCACACACCACATCTGATGCCTGGAAATTACAAGAAACTAAAAGTGTCTGACATCAGCAGTGCTTCCAGTGATCTTGCTGCACTAGTTCGTCTTGTTTTGTGGCTTGCATGTCCCAAATGGTATTCAGCAGATGGAGTAACAGAGTCCATGAATAAACAAAAGTTCTTACTGATGGTGCATCCCTGTGGTAAGCCCTCAAACTGTCTCAGGTTATCTGGGATTCTGTTATTTTTTCAATCAGCAACCACATTCAGCTTGACTCTGCAGGATTTGTGTTGGTGTTTCACTGCACAGCCTTGGCACATCTAGAGAGCCTTCTTTCCCATGCAGGGAATGAACAGAGTAACAGTGTACTTGCTGTAATGCTTGGTGTGCTTCTTTTCACAGCACCTGCTTGGGTGGAAGTGGTTGACTATCTCCTTCCTTCATCTTTGAGACAGGATCCACTTTGCTCCACATGTGCTATTGAGGGACTCATCCACTGAAGGGCTGAAGCTCTGACTGCCTTGTGTGGAGAGTGTATTAGGTTCTACATTTCTAATTTTAATGGATGTACTGGTGGGAACAGTAGGCTGCAGTTTTTTGATTGTTGCTACAAGTTCCTCCAGCCAGTAAATTTCACTTGGCTGTGAAAGGTATTTTAAGAGAGTGGTTGTGCAATGAGCTCTGGGGAACAAAGTTTTGGTTTGTGTGTCAATGAAATTCACTGCTAAAAATGTTAGTTCACCCAGTTTCCTCCAGGTTTCTCTTTTCATGCTGTAGCCTGAGATTTCTTGCTAGTTTCCTTCTCCAGATGCAAGTTTCTCAAGGCATTACCTCTTCCATTTATTATTTGGTCCAGCATCCTTTTAAGCAATGTACTACTTGTTCCTTGTTAGTGGTGAGACATGTTTGAGAATGGAGAAATACACCCTAGGAAGCACAAAGATTCATCATCTGCAGGGACAGTTAGCATTAAACCATTTATCTTGGCATAACACTGGTAACTGAAGACAAAGTCTAGCCAGTGCTCATTTTCATACATGACTTTAGTGGTGGGACTGATGTAGATGACCATGTTCTGTAGCTAAATGCCTGCAAACAGCAGTCTTCATTCTTTCATGGCACATCACGAGGTTTAACACTCCAAGCCCAGGGATTTGCTTGGCTTTGACCAGCTTTGACATCAGTGGTTTCTATGAAAACTATTTTTCTGTTGGGAAAAATGCAAGGAAACATACTTGTGGTGTAAATTTACTACTCCTGCTCCAGCCCACCTTCCAGCTCCCTCCTGCCAGAGATCAGCTTTCTTCACCTGGGAGATTCCCCAGCACAGGCAGTAGTTCTGGTGCCACAGGCCTGGTCCTACGTCTTGTGTTAACTCTTGTCACTTGGTCAGGATAATGGGGAGAGTCAATAGGCAAGAATTGTCTATCAGAATTGTCTATCAGTAGAATTGTGGTGTCCTTACGTCCTGCTTTCTGCTGAGGAATGTATTGCACCATTAACGCTTTTATGTCCTTCTTTTCTCTGTGGATTGATCTAAGACAAGAAATACTGTGCCTTGAGAAAAGACATGGGGGCAAAGAAAGGTCCCAGAGGGCCCATGAAGGTGCAGGCTGTGCTAATTGAAGTAAGGTAGAGAATATTTGTCTTCCTCTCTGAGGACAGGAGCACTTTTGGCTGTGCTTCTGCCTTTAGCATCAAGCTAAAATAAATACTTGGTTGCAGAGGTTTTTGTTCCTGCCCCCAGCAAAGTTTTACATTGTCATTTAAATCACTTTTCCGCTCCTGGGAGTAGTGCAAGACAGGAGTTTGCTGTCTTTTGAGGCTTGGAGGGCTCTAGGATATTCAACACAGCAGAAGCAATTTAGCACCCCAGAAGATCAAATTTCACTGTACTAAAATTCAAAAGGAAATGAAGCTCTGGCTTGAATTTCTACAGACTAAATGGATAGATAATGAAGGCAGTATTTCCAGCAAATAGTCTGGGCATGGGTACATAATAGGATGTAACTGAGATCTGTCATACCACCCTCTGCCTCTGTAGCTGGCCACCCACATGCTCTAGTCCACCCATGGTGGCCTAAAAAGTTGTTATTCCTCTTCATTTGAATTTCACCCATTATTCTGCTTGCAAAATAACTATGTAGAGGTTTAAAAACATTTAATACTCCAGAATACACACTGAGTGTTTGTTACAGGCTCATTTTAGCTGTCCATAGGCCATTGGCCAAGCCTGTTTGGCACATTACTGGTTGTTCATTTTCAGTGTGGGATGCTGGGCACTGAAGAAACATGGTACCACTTTTGACAATGAACTGGCGCCCTCTGAAACAACCACTATCCAATGGAAGTGACTCTGCAAACATTTATTACCTGAGCTAACTCAGAAACCTTTCTGGAAATATTCTTGTGAATTGGATCTTGATAGTGCAAACAGCACAGAAAGCAAGCAGAGATTATAAAAACCATCAAAGCAAGCTTGTGGTAACACAGTCAGTTTGGATGCATGCTAATGAAAATTACTCTTTTTATTACAATTTTAACTCTATTTCACACTTTAGCCACATTCAACAGGAGAGTAGTTATACAGGTCTGTCAAACAAACATCTTTAAAACTTCCTTTGTTTAGTTGAATACACACTTTTGAGACTTAGCCATATGGTTTGTTGCTATTGGCTAAATTCTTTGTGTACCCAAATTAATTTATTCTGTAAGATTATGGAAACCTACTGGCACATGCTGTATATTTCACTGGAAAGTTACACATTTTCTACAGCTGTTTTAAGAAAATGAAGACACATTTCTGGAGTTTTGAGAGTATTTTTGTTACTGACCTGTGGCTTTTATTACTGATCTGTGTCTCACAAAAAAATTGTACAAGACTGAAATCTCATTTTGTGCACTGAAATTTGTAATAAGAATTTTCCAGGGAAGTCAAAGTAGTAGCTGCAATTGGTTTGGGGTTTTGGGGAAATTTTTGGTAAGCTGATGGCTCCCATTGTGAAACAATCATTGTACAAAGATTTGAGAATGGATGCTGATCTTTCTGTTTTTACATTTTTGTCATTGGAGGAATGAATCTGAATAATCATGTAAGTGTTGAAATAACACTTGGAAAAAACATTAGGTTGTCTGCAGTGAAGTGATTATGAAGGCCTTATCTACGCCCAAGAAATCCATCACAACCATGTATCAAGAAGTTGGTGGGGGTTTTTTAGTGTGTAAAAGTTGTAGCAGGATTAGTGCTTTCTTTGGGTCTAATCCCAAATTTATTGTTCAAGAGGATGGAAACAAATTACTTAATTCTGAAAGCAACTCAGACTGGGTTTCCACTGTTTCTCAGAGGGGCTGGCTGATGAATTCTGATTAGCTGCAGCTGAAAAGGTGTAGGTTTGCTCAGCTGCAGTCCTAGAGTAAAGCTTGGTCTGATCAGATAGTGGACAGACTGGGGGGACCCATCCATGCCTGAGCTGGGTGATCGGGCAGGGTGAGACAGGAGTTATTTCAGCTCTCTACCGTGGAATTATGTGGGCTGCCCAACTTGCTTGGGTGAGACCTGCAGCTTGGTCTTACAAATAACCACAGCATCCACTGTATTTTATGAGGGATGGGCAGGAAAAGGTTGTAATATGAACATTTGACGTAAAAGTTTCATTGGGCATCTAAATCAACTGTAGTAGCAGGTCTGTTGAATGAGGATCCATATGATCTGGCAGAGGGAAGCAGAATGCCTACTAAAGCTCAGTGCTGATCAGGTAAGCTCAGTTGTGGCCCCCAAAAAATTGCCATGGTGAAAGCTGTGAAGCAAATGTGAAGGGAAGGGTCTTCTAAGGAAGATGAGGTACAAGTTCAAATAGCTGAAAATGCAACCAAAGTTGATAGACCAGCTGCAGGCATCCTGAAAACTATGGTCTACTGAAGCTGTGAATTTCAGCTGAGAAAAATCCTTTTGCATGGAGGCAAGATTTACCCATTTTTTTAAATCATTTTTCCCTGGGCATGACAAAGTACTTGGAAACTGTAAAGACAAGATACTTTAGGAAACCTTTCTGTTTCAAGAAGAATCAAGGTATTTTTTGAGCTAAATGGCAAGCTACTCTTTCTGCACTCTGCACACACGCATGTTTTGCAGGATGAACCATACTTGTGATAATGAGAATACTGTATATGGTGCACCCAGGCATGCTGTTGGGAAAATATCGGGTAGTAGAACAGTGTCTGAGGTATCTGCAGCTCAATCAACTTGGGATGAGAGCTGAGGCATAGCTGATGGGGAATGGCACAGGAGGAGCAAAGCTGGCTTCACTAGAATGGTAGTGTCACCCAACAAAGAGACCAATTTGCAGATGGATTTGTTGGGTTTCCACTGTTCTCGGTGCAGTGTCTCCTCAGGGGGAGAACTCCACTTTTTTGGGGGAAGCCTGGGGTTCAGGCAATCTGCATTCAGTTGACAGTGGGAAGTACATTCATACTGTCTGCTCTTCTTTCTCCTATCTGCTACTCCTGACTTGCACTGATTTAGGTTGCTAGTTGTTACTCAGGAAAGATTCTGCATGGAAACTTATTGTCTTTCCAGATAGAAACTGGGTGTCTGATGGTAGCTATTTATGGGTGTAACAGGGAGGATAAAATGCCCAGTGACACCAGAAGAACACACTGAGCTGAGATGTCTTGAAATATTTAAGTCCACTGTGTATGGAAATGCGTGTTTCACCTGTCTGATGGATACCTGCATTAAACCAGGTAAAAAGTTCTGCAACAGTTCTTTAGATTTAAAAACAGCAACAATGGCCACAAACACAGTGAAAAACCTCTTAATTGCCCTCTTTAGTGGAAATGGAAATTCTTTTCTGGAAAGAGAGGTAGTGACAAATCTATGGGGTGACATCCACCCCTCCCACTCCCAACACGGAGAGTAAGTGTTAAGCTGTCTTATATCTTCACCTTTTCCTTCTTGACCTTCCGTGCTGCAAGCAGGGGTGTGACCTTTTCCTTCACACGGTTCATTGATTTCTGCGCTTGATAATGCAGGCCGTTCCTCTCCCCTTAGACACCAAATTAAACTTTAATTCCACTGAAGGTGTGAGGACTGCAGAGCGGGGGTTCTGCTGAACACTCAGTGAGATCTTCTGGGACTTAATTATGCCTCAGGTCTCTTGTCCTCTATCTCATTAAATCCCATCCCCCTCCTTGACCTGACATTTCCTTCGAAAGGCAGCTCCTTTTTCCCAAGCTGCTTCTATCTTTTCTAGGTAATAAATGCAGCTTGCCTGCTTCTTTTGCTTTTTATACAGGGAATGCCTTTTGCTGATAGCAGCTTGATTTGCATGGTATCAGAAAACCTTATCAGCATTGCCATGGAGGACAGTAAACCAAACTGGTCATTTAATCATGTGCAGCTCATTTTGATTCCTGTGATCAGTTACTAACATAAGTAAACAGAAATTCACTTCACACTTAGTACTTTGAGAAGGCAAAATGAACATCTTCTAAGTACTTTGGGGCAAATAGGGAGATCAATGGCAGGCATGTAATTCATCACAGTAATTAAATGGGTTTAAATACTGTACTAATCCCAAGACTGTTCATGAAGTTCTTCTGGTTTTTTAATATTAGAGGGTGAAAAAGCAGTCAGTGAGAGATAGTTTTTCTATCTCCAGAAAGTGAAATTGGAAGTGTTTCATCAGCTCACTTTCTCCACAGTGTTTTTATTACATGCTCTCATCTCACCCTGCTCACCTACCTGCTGAAGTACTCTGTGCTAGGAACAAAATTACCCTAGGTCAGCATCTTCTGACTGCACTGCTCAAGTGAACACTGCCACAAGGGCCCTTGCTCTCACAAGCAGAGGACAACGAGTCTTGCTCTATTTCCAGCCTCATTAAATCTCAAGTGACCTTTCTGAGTCACAGCAGCAACTTTGATGCAAGCACAGGGCTCCTAAGCATTAGAACTGAGCCTGCATTTATTGGTTCCCTTCTGGACCTTGCATTAGAATTTGGTTGTCACTGCTTAGGGAGTTTGTTTCCTCACGCTCTTGAGATGGAAGAACTCCAGCCACACATTTCCAAAATTAATTTTGTTCAATTGTATTCTCTGTAGAGTATTGCTGATCATAGGTATCACACAACCACAAGTCCACCTTTGAAAAATCGTGAAACTCACTTGAAAATCTTGATATTCCTTTTTTGTTTTAAAGTGTTCTGAGGTCTTCACTTATCTTCTAGGAAATCAGTTGTCTTTCATGGTAATGTTTACCAGACTGTTTTTCCACAACTTTTTGTTGTAAACAAAACCTGAAATTCTCCCCAAATCACTTCAGGAACCTTTAGAAAAGGTCTTACTTATGAGGAAAGACTTGGTGAGGAGGAAGCCATAAAATGCAGTGCTTTATTAGTAATCCTCTTATGGAGTCATTGCAAACTGCATTTATATAATACGTCATCCATTTTAAAGAAGATCCTAAAGAGGACAGTTGATGCCATGGATACCGTTCCAAGTTTAGCCCTTTTTACCTAATTAACAGGATCCATCTTCTTTCAGCTTTTATAGTACCTAACAGCCCCATGCCCCAAACCTGCCAGGAGCTCTGTAGTAGCTCTCCACATGCTGCCATTTCATATGTTTCATTGAATACTCTGGGTAGGAAGTGATGTTGGGAGGTCTTTAGTCTCCCTGCTGAAATCAGAGCAGCCTGCAATGTTATATGAAGTTGCTCAGGATATTTTCCCGTGAAATTTTGAAAATGTCCAGGGATGGAGAATGGGGATTCTATGATGTCTCTGGACAGCCTGTCACAGTGCTTAATCACTGTCATAGAGAAGAGCATTTTCCTTATGACCAGTTTGAACTTCCTGTGCTGCAAACTGTAATCGCCATCCATTGTCCTTTGTGCATCTCTCAGAAGAGGCAGGATTTGTGTTCTCTACAACTCTCTTCTCTATAGCCCTGACTAGATGGCTGAAGAGAGTTATTAGAGTTTTTTTTTCCCCCCTACTTCCCTTATCCTCTCAAAGGTCATATGCTCCAGCTCCTCACCATCTTAGTGACCTCCCTCTGGACTGACTCCCAGAACTGAAGACTACTCCAGATGCAGCCTCACAAGTGCCAAGTAGAAGTGAATCATCATTTCCTTTGACCTACTTTTGATACTTTTGCATTGCTGCAAGAGCTTACTGCTAATTCAAATCAACTTGTTTCCTACCAGGACTGTAGATCCTTTTCTGCAGAGTCTCCAGCCTGTACCAACACATGGTAGCATTCACTTCCATGTGTAGCATTTTGCATTCCTTAGATCTAAGTCCATAGTAACCCTTTTGGCCCATTCATCCATTTTGAAAGGTAGACCTGCCCCTCCTGCAGTTTGCCTCCTCATACAGTTTTGTCAGATCTGCTCAGAACAGAAGATGCTGGTAGCAATCCTATTATTTCTTGCAAAGATACCAAGTATTTAATGCCTTATTGATACCTTCTTGCAATGTGTGGATCCCCAGATCTGCTACCATCATCCTCCTCTGTAGAGCAAAACAGCTGAGGAAAGAGTTGATACCCCTAGCACTCTGTTGTACAAAGAAACAACATCTTCCTCTTGGTCTCTCAGCATATTTTGTGATACCATCCTTCCCTCCCCAAATGTAGCTTGCCAAAGCTCTTCTGTGCTGCTCAAGTGGCAAAGACTGAGGTTTGATGCCTGGCTTTGTGCACATGCTGAGGGCACACACTGTCCACTCAGAAAGCAGTCAAACAGCAGGCAGTGATTTCCTGTTAAGGGATACGCAGGGAAAGGCCACCTGCATACCTCTCTAGCAGCTTTAGCAAAATCATTGGCTTTAATTAAGTATATTTTTTCATGGAAATGCTCAGAATCAAATGTCCTTTCCCATGATTTTCTCTCACTGAGAAGTGTTCATTACAGATAGGTGTGAGAACTGCTAAAACTGCAAAATAATAAAAAAAAAACCCTATACTTTTCATTAACAGTCTACTGCTGACTCACATAGTGTCTGCTTCATTCTGTATGTGGTAATAAGGTGTTGAAGAGCAGGTTCCTGGGAGTAGTGGACAAAAGAACTGATGTTTCTAACAGATACAGTTCCATTCTTGCCCTAATTTTCTTTCTGGAGCTGAATGTACGCTGCTGTGTCTTAAGCTGAAACTGTAGACCCCTGTGCTCAGAGGAAATTAGCATCATTCCAGCTTCATGTGCATATGGGTGGCTCCTCTCCCTTCAGACTGGGGTGCAGTCCAAACCAAAACTGAGCCTCAGGAGCAGCTTCAAATTATAGAGACATTACAGTTTGGATCATGATAATTAAACAGTACTCCTGGATAAGAAGACAGGTAACAGCCAATCAGTAGCTCTTTTTCTTTTCCCCTTGACTGGCAAAGTCAGCTGGTGAGGGAGAATTCAGACACAGATACCTTTGTGCACTGAGATTTTTTAACACAATTTTCAACCTTTAGCCTAAAGTGCAGGGGAAGGCTACCATACATGGGGGGCAATATCACAGTAAGCAGAGGAGTCATTCATCCTACAAAAAAACAAATGGTGGTTTTTAATCCCTTGGTTTTTTCCTCTTTGACACTTGACTATTTCTTACCCTTTACCCTATAGCTAGGAAGAGAGACAAGAAGTTGCCTGTTTAAATGTCAGAATATTGGTCCTTGGCTAGCTAGAGAGAGTTGATCATGCATGGGAATCGCTCTCACCATCCAGGGAATGATCAAAGACAAAGTGATTTAGCCCCGTGCATCCACAGTCCATCACTGTGTTCATCTTCAACAAACACCATCACACCGTAGCAGCTGCAAGAAAATAATTAAAAGAGCTAAACTGAAAAGAATTATATAAAAAGCATGTTAGAGATTCCCCTTTTCAATAAGGATTAGATTTCTTTTGGCTTCACTAATAATTAAGCAGGACCAGCTGTCACCGTGGCTATAGAAATGATCATGCTCTTTGCATTCTGACTGCTTCATGCACCATCCCCATGGTCCCATAAAGGAAGAAGTAGAGACAGGCTTGAAGACCATCTGTACTGAACTCTAGTTACCCTAGCAGAAGCAAAGCTTCAGCTGGGGTAGTAGCTACATGAGATGTAGCAGGATAAGCAAGAACCACTTGTTTCACACCAGTACTGTTGAGCAGTGTGAATAACTCTGCTGTCCTGTGAAGTATTCATCATGCAGTTCAGGAGCAGTGTTAGGAGGACAATGAACTCTGGGTCTCCTGTGGGCTGGCACTGGGCAGAACTCAGCTTTCCTGTACCCTTCAAGTCTTGTCAGAGCTGAGATGTGGGGAGAAAGCATATTTCTCCACAGTATGGTCAAGTCTCTGACTAACGGAGGGACAAACATTCAAGAAAGAAGTGAAAGCACTATGTGTAGGGATGCAGCAAGGCAGAGGGCTTATCTGCGTAGTACAGGGCTCATGAAGCAGGATTACTGTGAAATAAGAGTATCCAAATGAGTCATCAAGCAGCCTGATACAACATCAAGGTTCATAAAGTCCCTTGCAATGTTCTTTGACTCTCTGTAAATCCTCAGTATCAGGTCAGGAAAAAAAAAAAAGAAGCCCAGTAAGCCATCTGAGCTCATGGTTCCAAGAGCTTCACAGATTATTCAAATAAGCCACAGTCCAAAGGGTTGTGCACACAGCAGGAGCCTGGGAATCTGAGTTTCTCTGTGCTGTCTAAGGATGTGGAGGAAACTCTCAA
Organism: Daphoenositta chrysoptera; assembly: GCA_013397915.1. Classification (NCBI taxonomy): domain Eukaryota; kingdom Metazoa; phylum Chordata; class Aves; order Passeriformes; genus Daphoenositta; species Daphoenositta chrysoptera. The sequence continues at coordinate 556,035 of VZRO01002169.1, read as the reverse complement.
GGCACCTTCAACTAACTTAGTTGTTCAGCTGGTGAGTTTTGAGGTGAAGAGTTACTCTGGGCTCCTTGCCGTGGACTGAGATGCTGCCTTTTACCCTCTGTAGTCTGCCAGGGTGGCTGTAGAAGCATTACAACATCAATATTGAAAGAGAACCTGAACAGAGTGAGGTGGTAGAGAGAGAAAACAAAGAGGAAACAAAGGGGATTTGGAAAGAAATGGAGAAGATGGAGAAATGGAAGAAGGTACAGCATATTTGAAATTGAGAAGATTGTGAATCTTGGAGAACATAGAGTCCTGAAAGAAGCAGGAGAAAGGATACGATATGTCTATAGTTATAGAAATGAGAGAAAGGAGAATCTGGGGTACCTATGGAAAGAAGACAATAGGAGAAACAAAGTCAAAATAAGAGAGAAGGAAATGAAAACCAGCTGGGAAACAGTGAGGAAAAATAGTTGGAGTGGAAAAGTATGGGAAGATGCAGAGAAAGGAACTGGTAGGAGAGAGAAGTCTGTAGTTGGGTTGTTGCTGGAGATATTTGAGGGAAGAAAGAAAAGGAAGAGGGTGGTACAGCACAAATGCAAGACTGTGGTTCTGAAGAGGATGAAAAATTACTCAGATGGCAAGAGAGCTCGTACTAGTTTGAAAGCAAACCAGTGAGAGACTCGAAATCAGAACTACTATTTAATAGGGAAAAAAAAAAATAAATGCAGTAGTACAGAAACACTGACAGAGTCAGGATACAGCCTGACACCCTGTCAATCAGGTTGGTGGTAGCAGTCCCATTAAATGGTGGCTTCAGTCCTCTTGAGGTGATAGATTGTTGAAGGTTCTGTTGAAGCAGTGATCCTGTAGAAGGGCCTGGTCTTCCTCTGAAGGTCCAGTAATGGTTATGTAACTCTTGTCCTTTGAGAATCCAGTGGGTAAGGTCTGCTTGTGCTGTTCCAAAGCTCAGATTATAACCAGGTAGGAATGCTTGGTTCCTCCCCCTGGGCAGAGCATCTCACATTGGGACGATGTAATTTTAGGAGTCACGCAGTGAGGCTGGATAGCCCATTAACAGAAGATAACTCTCCGGAGGGAGTTATCAGGGATGTGTCATGGAAGAGACAAAGAACACCGCCCCACCTCTTTTTAACAGATCGTGATAGAATACATGCTTTTGCTTACATCTTACATTGTAACCTAAGACAGAGCTGAAGTGAACATTGTGCAGGAAGGCATGAAGAAAGGGATGACAGGGGAAGAGATAGCAAAAAAGAGCATGAGAGATGGAATTAAAGAGTGATGAGTGAAGAGAAACTGGGAAGAGAAAAACGCCAGTTAGGAGAATGTTTATCAGCTTTTATCTCGTTTCCACTGTCCTTGTAGTCTGTGCTTAGGCAGAGCTCTCAAGAATGGGATTTATATATTTTAAATCTTTAACTGTCTTTTTCAACACTATTTTCTGTTTCTCTCTGATTTGTTATGATGAGAACATACTGTGCCTCTGGTTGCTTCTGGGCTTATCTCTAAATTTTCTTTAGAAGAAGTCTAGATTTTTCAAATCATAGGGGAATATGTTCAATTAAAAAAACTAAATATATTTTCAAGAAGAATGCAGTCATTAGTACTTATTATTTAATTGCACTGCTTAGTGTGGAGGAAATGCTGAACGTATTATCTCCACTCATGGGTGGCAATAAAATCTGCATGTGACTTAGGGAAACAATACAAATTTAGCTTTCTAATTTGTTCAGGGATTAAATCTGACACTTTAAACAGAAAAGTTGTGGTTGGAATGTAATTTACTTGTATAAATACATCACTTGAAATGTATTTTTCCATTGTACTGACTAAAGCCCAGGTGGAAATGGAGCTACTTTTTGGTTTCTGACAAGTTTATACTGGAAAAGACTAATCTGATCGAATTTGACACTCTTACAAAAAAGGAATTAAATTTAAGACAAATCGTAAAACTGAAACTCAACAGGGCTCCAGACAACAATTAGCCAAGTGCTTAAGTTCAGGTTGTGACAATCAATCTTCCTGAGAAAGGCCCAGTTCTAAGATGAAAGTTGCAAGTCCGTGGTAAACTTCAAAGTGGAGCTATCAATTGTGCCACTACACCCGGTAGTAAATCCACACATAGTTATTGAGACAGCACAGCTGAGAAAGCCCACAGGATAGACTCCACTGTGATACACTCCAAGGTGAATCTGCAGAGAAAAGGCTCCAAATAACCCAGTCATTTGTGATTTCAAGAGAGTGCTTAAAATGTTTTAGTTCCTATTTTCTGATGGAGTCTAACCTTGTATTTTTCTTAGATGAAAACAGTGTGCAACATCCATAGATTTTATCCCATGTGCTTTCCGGGTAGAAACTGCTGCTAGTTCAAGAACCTGCCTTGTCTTTTTTTGCTTAGAGCAGATGCTCTAAAATTGACTGCCTTAGGGAAATGCATCCCTGTGAGTACCTAATGGCTAGTAAGATGATGTTAGAACCATACCTAACCATCTTCAAGTCAATGTTGAGAGTGCTTTTTAAATCCCATGATAAATGAGATAGCAGTTCTCCCAAGATGGGTGAAGCTATGATAAATACCATGAAAGAGCATTAGGGTATAAAAATACTTCCATAATTCACTGATTCAGCTATGATTAGTTTCTACCTTCTTTGCATCCTAGGAAAATAGTGAGTCAGCTATTTAATATCAAATCAGACCAAATTCTGCTCAGAATTAATAGCTGGCTGCCTTTTGGCAGCTTGCCCTCTGCATCTGGTTGACTCTTTCCTTTTGCAAATGTAGTTTCAGACCTGCTATTTATGACAAGTAGATTGAATTATAAATCAAAGCCATGCTCCTGAACTGTCAGTAATCTAATCAAAGAGACAAAATGTGCAATAAAGATAACTTTTGATGAGTGAAGATATTGATTTTGGAATTTGCTCTGGTGGTATTTGCGATTACTTTTAACTGAAATATTCCATGCTTTCTTAGTGGCTTGTTATCCTTGCACTTTCTTGTTGTTCAATGTGCTTATGGAATTCTCACGTGCAGACATTTCCCCAGCAGCATGGGGAATAGACTTCCAATTCTTCTCGCTGTCTGAAGCTGTCTCATTTTGTGACAGTTTCATCTTTAAACAGTGTGTGAGCTGCCACAGAATGGGAGATCAGAAAACCTCAGCAACAAAGCAGTGTACCGGGAAGATTCGGATCTGCTTTTGTGAAAGTCAGTGGCAAAAACCCCGTTCATCAATGGCCCATCCAGCAAATGATCCTGGCTCATCAGTTGTGTGCAGACACATTTATCACATAATCAGATAGAACTATATAAACAAGACAGCTGATTGCAAGGGATGAGTAAATAGCATCTGCAAATTCTTAATTCTTTTGTTAGTTAATTCTTATATAAAATCAGGAGTGGTGAACTTAGTAGTGGTCAATGGCCCAATTTCCAGATCAATGACAAGTGGTGTCCCACAGAAGTCTGTGTGGGACTGGTCTTTAATGTCTTCATCAGTGACACAGACAGTGGGGTAGAGTGCACTCTCATCAAGTTTGCAGATAGACACTAAGCTGTGATAGGGTTGGCACCCCTGAGGAGCAGCATGTCATCCAAAAGGGCCTGGACAAGCTCAAGGAGGGGACTTACTGGGATCTCATGGGATTCAGCAAGGCCAAGTGCCAACCTCCCCTGGGTTGAAGCGACCCCCAGTATCAACACAGGCTGGGGGATGAAGGCTGCAGAAAGTAGCCCTGCCAAGAAGTACTGGGAGGTTCTGGTGGATTAAAAGACAGGCATGACCCGGCAATGTGGCCTTGCAGCCCGGAAACCAACTGCACCCTGGGCTGCATCCAAAGAAGTGTGGCCAGCAGGGCAAGGGAGGTGATTTTGCCACTCTATTCCACACTGGTGACCACTGGGAGTGCTGTATCCAGCTCTGGAGTCCTCAGGACAGAAAAGATATGGATGTGTTTGAACAGGTCCAGAGCAGGGCTGCAAAAATGATCACAGGGTTTGTACACTTCTCCTATAAGGACAGACTGAGAGATCTGGGCTTGTTTTGCCTGTAGTATCTGATAGGATAGGACAAATCTGATAGGACAAAGGTAATACTTTCAAACTAAAGAGGGTAGATTCAGACTAGGTGCAAGAAAAGAATTTGTTTGTTGATGGGGGTAAAACACTGGGACAAGTTGCCCAGAGAGGTGGCATGTTCCCCATTCCTGGAAACATTCAAGGTCAGATTGGACAGGGCTCTGAAAAACCTGATCTAGCTGAAGATGTTCCTGCTCATTGGAGGGGCTTGGACTAGATGGCCTTTACAGGTCTCTTCTACCTAAACCATTCTATGATTTTGCCAACTTGCTTATCTGTGAATATCATTGCAGGTGTGCTCTTACTATATCCTAGATAGAGATCCTTATGATAGATAAGGATAGATGCTTTGTGTGACAATAATCATCAGTTTTGGTTATTGGCAAGATATTTCCTATAGACACACGTACATCAAAGTTGCTCAGGTGTGAGAGTTTAGAAACTCTATGTTATCTATGTTGAGATGTCCCAGTCCCAAATCCCCAGTATAATTACACTTGTAATAAAAGGACAATTTCTCTCCTGCCCTTACAGTGGTGGAGCCTGGAGGAGACATGTAAGTCCTTCAGTTGCTTTGCTCCATTAGGTAGATGTTCTTCTTTCAGCCATTTCTTCACCTGAGCTCATCCACTGACAGAGACAATCCCCTGTTCTGGGTTTTCACTTGAGCATAGTTCAGTGAAAGGTAATGTCACTTCCTTCATCCTTGGATTATCCAATGGCATTACGTCTTCTGGTTTGCCCTTGAAGGGATTCCCAGAAGTTCAGCAAAGCAGCTGTGAAAGAAGTCAGTCCCTCCTTTCAGTCTTTCGGTCCCTCAGAGGGCTTTCAGTCCCTCCCTCCAAACAGAAATGTTCTCTACCTGCCCTCCAGGAAATCACACAGAGATAAACTTGCTTGTTCTTGAGTCCTTCAAGTTCTGCAAAACCATGTAAACAATTTCAAACTGTGGCATTTATTAAGACTTCCAGTGTATGCTGGGTTGTTCTCAAGTCTGGGTTCCACACTATTTGTGTGGCTATAGATGTTGCAATCCCAGGCCTGACCACAACCAAATGCAAGTAGAGAAGTCTAGTGCTTAATTTACAGAGATCTTTGCCGGTCAATTCAATGCTGACTTCCATGAATTTATAAATAGCTATTTATGCTGACTTCTGTTCAACAGTGGCATTTGTCCCATGAACAAGACTGCATGTACTCAGTAGCACTTTCTAGGACAGGGTAAGATACCTAAGCAGTGATAGCAAAGACAAAGCTCTTGATGGAGATGTGGAGAACAGAAGACCAAACTGGCTGAGACAAGACCAACTGTTGAATTTGGATTACTAATTCCATAAAGGAAACTATCTGATTAAGGTTTTTCAGTGAGAAAAGCTTCTTCAAGCAACAAATACATGTCCCAAACAGCTTTGAGTTGTATTTTTAGTAAAATGAGAAATAAAACTTCAAATACATGTGAGTGACAATGATATTCTTTTCGCTCCTGTGTTGGAAAGTAACATTACATCCTTTTCTTTGCTCCCCTGTGAGTGCTGTCTTCTCCAACAGAAAGGACAACTGTGCTGTATAGAATGGGCTGTTTTGGCCCTCACCAGATTCAAGAAACCTTCCTACTGACTCTGATAGTTGTTGTTTATACCAAGACCACAGTTGAGACAAGCAATAGGCATTTTAAAGGCTTACAATTAGATAAAGGGATTAATTTACAAACAATTGGCCTATGTTGTGCAAATACTCTTTGGACTAAAAAGACTACTGTCTTTATCCCTAAATGCTATTTCCTCAACTGATTCATTTGCAATTTTTTTTTTTTCATTGAACAAAGCCTCTTGATATCTCTCATTTGGACAAGCAAACTTCGGGTTTAAGTTTTGGTCAGTTTCAAAACCGTAGCAATATAAAGGCATGTCAGCAGGATGGCTGGGTTTGCCTGAAAATAGAATCTGAGCCTCAGACAGTTAAAAATCACCAAATAAGAGTGAATCCAAGTCAGATTGTGGTTATACACTGTACCGGTCACACTCTCCCACATAACAGCTGATTACTCAGTGAGTATTGATGTTGAAACACTTTTCAGCCCCTGGAGAGAGTAATCCTGTTCGGTCAGGAGGATGTGCAGGATTTAATATCTAGCTTCATGGCCTGGATGGTAATACTATTTATCACAAGTTCTGGCTCACACTTCTCCTTTTTTTGGGCCCTGTGGTGCTACTTTACTGGTAAGGAAAGCACTATGTGTTAGCAAAATCATAACCAAAGGAATATAAATGCAGAAGTGAAATACTCTGGTTTTATCTTTCGAAGATAAAACAAATACTTCAATCAAAGAACAGGTATTTGTGACATTTCAGATGCCCTGTTAAAACCTGTAACTGATTTCCCAATATGATCCTTATGGTTAATCAACTTAGATCAACTCTATTCTAATTATTTTTCTTTTTCAAATAGGCCAAATATGATTCCAGTGTCAAAGAAAAGATTGTGTCTAAATATAGTCCTGTAGGTGTGTTTTGACTTTTTCTCATCAGAACTTCTTCTAAGTATTAATTAGGAGTGTCAAAAGAACGAGGCCACTCAAGAATCCCATGGCCACCCTGTATGCACAAACACAAAGTACTTGCATGTCTTCAAATTATGTGTAATAGCATCCTGTACTGGAACAACAGCCACCTTTCCTGTTTTCCTGGCAAACCTCCAGACTGCACCTTGTCAGCCAGCACTGAGCAAATGCTATGTCAAAGTGCCAGTTTTAGTAGTTACTGACTTTGATGATTTGGCATTGCCTTACTGGTGAGACTCTCACTGCTCTTTGCTGGCACGGGGAATTTCATAGGCATTCACTGGCTTTGAGAAAGTGATAAAGTCTGTGATCGTAAGATTCCTTAAGTTCACAAGTTTGTGAAGACCTTACATGAAAGAAAACAATGTTCTCTTGACTGGCCAAACTGTTAGGATACGATTGCAAATCAGCTTAGAATAAAAGAGTAAAATTTCTATTTATTTGATTTTCTCAATGTCACTGGATGTCTCAGCTGGCAAGCCAGGGAAGTGACTGAACACCACTGGCCTCCTGAATGCCTCCTCTCAGAGCTGACCTTCAGCTTCATCTTGGGAGCTGTGTCCACCACCTGCCCTCAGGAGCCTTCTGGGACACATCTCTTCTTTCCTCAAGGGCAGACCCAGGCCTTGCCTTTTTTAATTCCTGTTTTGATTCAAAATTGTCTCTGTTTACTTTATTCAATAGAAACATAGATTTGAGCTTGCACAGGGGTTTTATACAATACAGTTTCAAAAATTAAACATTTATTCTTTAAATAAATGTATTACCTTTGTGTTGAAAAAGCCACCTGCTGATCCAGCACTTTGAAAACTGTGATTGTGTGTTTGGCAATATATATCCTAAGAAAATAACTGTAAGACATAAGACAATGTGTATAATCAAAAATTCTACCTGGATATGAATCATATCAAAGTGATGTCTCTAATTCACTTTCAACTATCTGTAAAAGTCACATAAAGTAGTAAAAACAGCTTTAGAAACCAGAGTGATATTTTCTTTGCACCAGCTTTTTGCAGTTCCTGGGGCTCATGCTGTCACATGAGTTCATCTTAAGAACTCCCACCCTTGTTCCTACTAAGGTAATAAGTGTTCTCATTCACTTTATGTCAGAAGCAGTTTTTCTTTACAGAACCAAGTCAGTTAAAGAGTAAGCAATAAGGATGCTAGAGAAAAAGACTGTAAGTTGAACTGCAGGTCTCATCCTTTTTACAGAAGGTGACAATTGAATAGGGAATCATCTACAGCAGTGACCCGTCACTAGGTATCACAGTATTTAGCATTTCCTTGAGACTGCAGGGAATTGCATATTTCACATGTCAATAAAAGCATGAGGCACCTACAACTTTATTTCATTGCTAAGGTATCAGAAAATAATGGAAAACTTTCACAGAAGATTGATTGCTGTTTTCCCCGAGAATACCCTTCTCCAGTGCATAGACTAACAATGTGGGTTTTCAAGCTGACCTTTGGTTTTGGGGAAAGTGGAAAGATGACAAAGTTCAACTTTGCTGTAGTGATGTACACACACTGAAGTCAGTGCTACAATTCTTGAAGAGTTTTGAAATGAGGCTTGCAGGGAGTCCATGTTGTGTCTGTTCACAGTGACCATCTGAGCCGTGCTCTGTGCACCAAGTGTCCCTGATGTTACACAATTAGACATGCAAAGGTGTAATTTAAAGAGAACTACAAAGATGGCTCCACCTAGAAAAGATCTTGAACCCACACCCATCTAAGCCTCTTTATGGTGTTAATTTTCAACCATTTGACCAAGCAACCAAACCACATGTCAAGTAAATTTCCATGGTGGCCGGGTATAGAGCTTTGTGAAGGAAGCGTGTCAGAAATGTGGATGTACTGATTTTTGTTTGTACTGGCATAGCACGTTCACTTCAGGTTGCAATCACTGCTCCGTAATTTCAAGCATGTACAAACTATGTCATCTTCTTGACTTGTTGGGACTTGGGAGGCTCAGGTTTTGTTTGTGTCATATTATCTGTTTATTTATAGTGCTTAGGTATTTCTTAAGCACATCCAAAATGAAAAAAAAAAATTTATATGACAACAAAGTCTGTGGGCAGGAAGGGGAGAAGGGGGCTCATTATCATAATGTTCATTAGAGCTATTTGGAATGAATGATTAACAAAGCAAATTAATCTGATGGTGAGTGCAGGCTCTCCACTTGGTTCATGTAAGAAATAATACTTAGCAGAGCTGTCTCAGGCATTTTCAGAACACACACATTTCTTGGAAATATGCTGCTTTGCTGAAACATCCTGTTTCTCAAAACTGCTGCAATATTGATGAGGATTTTTGAGATCTAGGGCTGTCTTACTGTTCACTTGTGGAGGAAGTGAAATTAAAAGGTAACCCTGTAGTCAAACAACAGTCATTAGGCAATCCCATTGTTGGATCATGCTCAGAAAGCTTTTTTTTCACTTAAAATGAAACAAACCAAATCTCAATGCTGAAGAGTCACTGCAAAATAGATGATGACTTTTGATCATCGCTGTGGGAGGTCCTAGACCCTTACTGCTGAAGGAAGTAAAGAACAATTTTCTGAAAAATAAATTTAGTTTCCTCAGTAGCTTTGACTTGCATTGTTCAAGTGTTTTAAAGGCCTTGGGTTTAGTGATAAAATAAGTTTGCATCTTTTCTTATTTTGTCTGCGATATCTGTATGCAAATTATTCTTTTCAGTTAATGGATATTTCAATAGGAACACACTATTAGGCTCAGTACTGAGGCTGTAAAATGTCACAATAACTTTTGAAACCTGTTATTATGATCAGTTTGTGGCTCTAGCTCAGTGACAGCAGTGGTTCTGCTCCTGATTTACCTAGGTTTGAGAGAGAGTATGAACAAGTTGTCAAAAATCAATTTTCGTAAGTGAAATTGAAAAAAAACCACTTGGGGGATGAAGCTCCGAAATTTTAAATGTTGTTCCTCTTTAAGTATCTAGAAAACAAATGAATAAGGGAAGGCAGAATAATAGTGAGAAAAGTGAATCCTGGTATTTCCTGAAGCTCCAACACTGTTTACCTGCCATCTGCTCTGTCCTACATTTCTGTTGCTAGAAATGTAGGCTTGTATCCTTGATTTTACTGGTCCTCACCTCTGTGTCCTTGCTTACCTACAAAGCTGTACCAGCTAAAGCCCAAAAATATGTTTGGCAAACTGTCCCACCCCTGGAAGTAGGAAACATCCAATGCTTATGAAAAAAAATAAGGCATGGAGCAGGCACTGAGGAATGCTGCTCTTTTTACATTTGTCCAAACTTACTGCAATCTGTGGTTTAGGGTCTTCCTGAGTCAGAGGGTCGCCAAATGGTAGGTGAATGCTAGCTTCTGACTGGCTTTTGCATAAATATGTCTGATTACTTTTTGAACCCATTTGTAATTTTGGTCTCCTTTGGCAATGAGACCCACACCTCATTTATGACTAGAGGATTGTATTCAGCTCTGGAGTCCTCAGTACATAGATCCAATAGAGCAAACATAGATCCAACAGAGGAGGGATGATGAAAGGGCTGGAACACCTGTCCCATAAAGAAAAGCTGAGACAGTTGGCATTGTTCAGTCTGGAGAAGGCTTCAGAGAGATCTTATTGAGGGCCTTCAGTACTTAAAGGGGGCTCACAAAAAAGATGGGGATAGACATTTTAGTAGGGCTTGTTGCAACAGTACAGGGGGTAATAGTTTTAAACTAAAACAGGGTAGATTCACAGTAAATATAAGGAAGAAATATTTTACTATGAGACTGGTGAAACACTGAGACATGTTGCCCAGAGAGGTGGTAGATGCTCCAATCCTGGAAATATTGGAGTTCAGTCAGTCTGGAACTGTAAGCTCAACCATCAACCTGATCCAGTTGAAGATGTCCCAGGCCATGGCAGAGCTCTTGAACTAGATGACCTTGTAAGATCCTTTCCAACCCAAACTGTTCTATGGTTCAGCAGTGGTTCCCAAAGCACTTGCAGCTGGCTGTAGACTGAGAAAATGGGACTGGGTGGGCTATTTTACTAATTTGGACCCATGCTGTATATGAAACATCAGCATATTGACAGACTTCTGAACTACATCCATCTGGTTATTTAAGTCAGTAATTGTGTGGGTATGAGAACAGGTCCAGACTGGCTGCTTGTGGTTGTGAGGTGAGAAGGGCAAGTTTCTTTTGTTTTCAAAATGGGCCAGGGCCCCAACACAGTATATCTCAGGGAGTCTGAGGCGCTGTTTGTGAGTATTAGAGGAAGGTATCAAATTGCCTTTTTACTTCAAAGGTATAAATTGAGACCACTGGGGATTAAATATTTTGACAAATGTTGTTTGGAATGGGTTTTGTTTGTGTAGATAAAGTGTGGTAATTTATAAATATATTATCAAATCAGTTCACTTTATTTTGTAATCCTGGTGAAAAGCTTTCTTCTCTTTGTGTTAATTTCTGTGGTAAAACAACTTAGGTTTTCATTGCAAGACTGCTATTTGACCAACAATGGTAAGGTCAAGAATTGTTCAGGAAATGACTTCTGAGTTCGTTTCCCTTCTGTTGTCTGTCAGTCTTGTAATTCTTTACTATGAATTAATGCCTAATAATCTCTCTAAATTAAGAGCCTCTTCTTTAGAATGAACAGTGACTGAATCTACTCCACACCCCTTACCCTCTGGGCAAAAGGGGCAGAGAAGAAGCGCTTGCAGAGTAGATAACAGAGCTCTGTATATTGTAAAGAAGTTATTGCCCCTCTTTATTACCAGAGCATTATCCAATTGAAGTACCCTTTGCAAAACAGTTTATTCAACTGTGTGCATATAAAGTACTTGTTTAGCTAAAATGTCATATCTTCTCTATTGCCACTTTTGTACTACTGCAATAGGAAGGCTCATCCAATGACCTTGAGCCACTCTCTTCCTGTTTCTTCATATAAAATATTTATACTCTATAAATATAGTGACTCTTAATTGATCTTTCAGCATATATTATTATAATATACTGTAACCATTATCCTGTATTTATTTATTCCAGATATTATAGTGCAGATATTTTTATCACCCATAATTCAATCACTAAAAAGTAAAGTACACTTACAGTTTGGCTTTGTTTTTCATTTTGATTGATTTGATGCACCTAAAGTTTAAACAAAAACCTGTGATGAATAATTATGGTGTTTGAAATTTGAATAGTTGGTCAGCTTGTGACCGAAAAGTGTCCGAATTTCATAAAAACAGCTAAAGGATTCCAGCATCTTCTCCAAAAACGTGTTACAAGATTTATCTAAGTTTGTTCTCTTCCATGTGCCAGTGCCTTGGTGTGAACCTAGTTCTTAGCAGGTGGATGCACATGAATGGGAAGTTTCCATTAAATAAGTTTTTTCCCCACAACAGTGCACATCTTGTTAATTTTTGTATAGACTTAATCCTGGCACATTGGCTTCCTTACCTTTATAGACCATACAGCTGATCCTGATTAGAAAATATTTCTGTCTGTCAGTGGATCTAAATTTCACACTGTGTGGTTGACTGTATTATACTGTATTTTATTTAGTAAGAAGTGATATGTGAAATCTGAAGTCAGACCTGGTTCTAAATGTGAGAGAGTCTCTAAAAGAGAGTTATTCAAGGTAATTCAAATCCAGAATTTGTTTCAAATTTTTTTGTTTAACCCCAACTGTTAGCCGATCCCCACACAGCCATTTGCTCACTCCCCACTGGTGGGATGGGGGAGAGAATTGGAAGGGTAAAACTGAAAAAAACTTGTGAGTTGAGATAAAGACAGTGTCATAGGGAAAGCAAAGGCTGTGCATACAAGCCAAGCAAAACAAGGAATTCATTCGGTGCTTCCCGTGGGCAGGCAGGTGTTCAGCCATCTCCAGGAGAGCAGGGCCCATCACATGCAGCAGTTACTGGGAAAGACAAATGCCATCACTTCGAGCATCCCCTTTTCCCTTCTCCTTCCTCCAGCTTTATATGCTGAGAAATGTGCCGTGCAGTATGAAATATTCCTGTGGCCAGCTGGGGTCAGCTGTCCCAGCTATGTCCCCTCACCACTGCTTGTGAATCCACAACCTCCTTATTGCTGGGTTGGGACAAGGAGCAGAAAAGGTCCAAGTGTTGTTCAGCAATAACCGAAGTATCCCTGTGTTATCAACATTGCTTTCAACACAAATCCAAGCACAGCCACATGCTAGCTATCGTGAAGAAAATAAACTCAATGAAAACCAGCACACAGATCTATCTTGAGACCTGGGGACACTGTCTTTGATTGGGATGGAACAACATTCCTCTACTACTGTAACTCATTACATCCTTTTCTAAAATCACATGTCACTCATTCCCTGTAGTCCTTTTTAATGTGTTTGTAGGAACAATTTTATCTTTAGTAGATCATGTTTTTCCAGCTGTTCTGGGAAGTAATCTATAGAAAATAGTTATACATTTCAAACGATGGGACTTTTATCAGAGCCTCATCTTTCTGCACAGGCCTTTGCATTTTAAAAACAAATCAATTACTATGATGTCAGCATGTTTATCATTTCAGTCCTGGGAACGTTTTCTTGGCATCTGGGTTTGATCTACTAGGTGTGTCTAATTCTTACGAAGCCACAGCTGTGTGAATTCCTGGGAAGGTCTGCCACATCTCTGGATTTCTCTGGAATACAATTTCTGTCTCATTTCTCACCTTTGAATTTTTGTCTAATTTTCTCACCTCTGAAGCTCAGAGCATTTTTATAATTGAATTATAAGTTTCACACAAGAATGTAAAGCAACATTTCCTACAATCTCAAAGACCAAAATTTTCCCTTTTGGATTCTAGCAGAAAAAACAAAGACAGTTCAAAATTTGCCTCACTATTTAAGCCCTGGAGCATGTTTTTAGAGTACATTAAAGGAAAAAACCAAACCAACCAAACAGACAAATAAACAAACGAAAAACCCACCAAAAACCACAAACAAACAAACATACAAACAAAAACAATAAAAAAAACCAAACCAACAAAAAACCCCAACAACAACAAAAAACCTTAAAACCCCTTCTTTTCCTGTTTTGCATATGAAGAGATAGTTTTACCTTTAAATACTTAGATATGGGTGTTAAAGTAAAGATAGCACTGCAAGCTCAATATTTTGTTGTCATTTGGAGTTTTACTTAGGTTTTTTTGGGGGGTGGGGTAGCTGTCATGGAGGAATCCACTTTTCTTGGAAACTGCCATTTCTAGCCGTATTTTTAATGTTTCAAGCCTTGATCCCATTTTGATAATAAGCTGCCATTTTGAGATTACAAAAATGTGCAAACAGCCACTCCTGTTTTATATAAAAGCAATACCTGTCTGCATTACATAAATATTGAATATTTGAAGCATCTTTATTTCAGTAACGTTTCAGTGTGTAACATCCAACATTAATTCGATTTCCAGGACAAAATGCCAGGTAGTTTCATTTAGACCAATAGGCCTTCCATTACAAGGAGCAGTGTGAGGACCCTTTGTGTAAATGACTTGAAGTCATCCTGGGGGAAAACAGCCTACAACAGCACGATCAGAAAGGCAGAGCTTTGTTCTATCCATTCTCATGTATGATGGTGACAGGAGGAGGCTGGCCAATGAAATTCTTCCATGAAGCTTTTCAGCCCAGATTAAAGCATATTGGGCTGGCATGAGATGGAGTGAGGATCAGAGGATATGGGGGTGGATCTTTTTCTGGGATGCTTTTCTGCAGAGTTAGATATGTTCCTCTCCACTGCAGCCAAATCTGCCTGTATATTTTTGGCTCTTTCTGTTCAGAGATTCTCCCTGCAGTTGTGAGAGAAGTGGTCTCACTGAGCTCCTGGACATCTGCTGGTGTCTTGGTGTCCGTGTAAGCCAGAATCACCACCCACTTGGGTAGTTCAATCCAGCTAAGTACCTTCTGCAATGGAGGTGTCTAGTCATAGATGATTAGTGACACATTGGAAGGTTCAGAACCTCAATCCAAGGCCAGTGACCACTCATGCAGACCTTGTCTCCTCATGACATCCCTTTCCTCTCAGGCAGTCTGCTATTTGAGCTTTCCTATCATCAAAATGTGACAAGAGCATTTTGGTTGACTTTACTGTACCTTGTCAGAGGGCAAGCCAGCAGAAATTAATCTCCAGTTAATGAAACCAAGTTTAATGTAGCAGAATTTATTAATCTATGAAGTAGGAGATTTGAGATCTCTGTAGGATGTGGAACAAAATAATCAGCTTCTGCTCTCTGATTTGGATCTCTGAGGAGTCGAAGTTTCTCACTGCATCCCATAGGAACATTTGTAAATTTCCTTTCAGTTTTTCTTCTTGTTAGATACACCCATAAATTGTGCTGGGGATTTTTCATAAGCAGTAGCTTATGCTATATGACAGCATAAGTGGGCTGTGTGAATCCCCTCACACAGCCAAGCTCTTCATCAAATGGAGCACAGTGTCATTTGTTCAGGAGCTAGGAGAGTGAGGAAGTGATGGTTAGCCTGGTGGTAGGAGCACTGTGCTGGGGTGGCTATGGACTGCTTGTGAGCTGCTGTGGTGCCCTTGCTTTTGCTGGGCCAGAGTTTTCTGAGCCTAGATGACTCGGGAAGTGAGCCTCAGGTCTTAGATGCTCACCCAGCCTAGCCCTGCACTGCGATGGGAAATGTTATCTGTTGTCTGTGATTCATCCCTGAAGGGCCCCTAATCCCCTTCCAGCTCTCTCGATCAGATAGCCTGTCCCTCGAGCTTCTGGGCCATTTTGAGCTTTATGACATACAGACCGCCCCTGGCTTAGACCAGCCACTGAGATCATTAGTAGGCACATCACTCACACCAAAGCTGAGAAGAATTCTGGTATAGACGGCTCCAAGTGCTGCTCAGCCAATAGCTCTCTCTCTGTACAGCTGAGGCATCAGGCCATTGTAAGGAGCAGCTTGTACCTCTTTTGTGACTTTGTGTCATGGTCCACAGTTATAAATGCACCTGAATACAATGAGGCTTCTGTACAAGGCATGTTCTGGCTGGAGAAGGCGTTGCATTATCCTCCTGTTTCCGTTTGTCCTCGAATGGAGAGGAAGCCATCCATCCAGCTGCACTGGCTTGTCACACAAAGTGTTTTCCAGTGAAGTGCATTCAGAGTACACACTACATTTTAGTCTTCAAAGACTGTGTTTCATTCTTATTACAGGGACTGTAAAAACTGTAAGAAATCAGCTGGTTAGGTAGAGATGAAGCTTCCTCCACTCCAGCAAAAATGCGTCAGTTTGAGCAGAACTGTGAAGCTTTAAACTGGGAAAAAGGGCAAAAAAATCATGTCAGCTGGGCTACCATTGACACCCAACAGGATGCTGACCTCACCTTTTGTGCTTCTGCTGTTACTGGCCTGTGTTATTCACCAATCCACAGTTCCCAAGAAAGAAGCCCTCTGAGCATCAAACTAGTAGCATGGCAAATTCATGAGCTGTTCTAAAGCTTGCCAAAAAATTGAGGAAGAGACCAGCTGTGACCAGGACAAAACTCACTGGTCAGTTACGATGGCCTGTACTCGAATCCTAGCTGCACTGGTTCTGTGGCTTCTCAGATCAGCGGACCTGCAGCAGAGATGAACCTACCCTGCTCTTTGTTGTGTGTTATCCCCACTACCGTCCAGAAAAAAACCAACCAGCCAAACACAAACTATGATTTACATGCTGGCAACTCAACCAGAGACTAACTGTTACTTAAACTGTGATAGGTAGAACACTTAATGTAGGAAGTTTAATGAGGTTGGATGGAGGAGAGAAAAGAACATTAGAGATACTGTCTTTCAAGATACTTTGCAAGCTGTCTAGCCTTTTAGTTTCCTTTGATTGTAGCAGGAGTCATGCAGCTGAATCTTTCCACAGTGCTTTAAAAAGTTACTCTACTGGATTTAGACTGAGTCTTCCATGGCTTTTCTGACATTAGCTGGCACTTGTACTAAACCTTTTTTTTCCTACAGGAAGCTTCCATCACCTTCTTCTAGCTGTTTCTTTTCTATATATGTGCGTTTTTTTGTATTTTGGGGTTGATACTGTAGTGATTAATATCTTGGTAAAAGCCTTCCTTGACTGACTTTTTCTAATATTGGTGGCTATTGTTGGCTCTTTGATCTGTTCAGTTCATGTCCTGCAAATCCAGGAGAGATTTCCAGCTTCCCTTTGTCTTATTATAGAAGGCAGATTACTATTAGATTATAGATCTGCTGATAGAGCAGGTCAGGAATTACTACAGAAAAACACAAAGGAGTAGGAAAGGAAACCAGACTGTGTTATTTAGACATTAAGAACTTAGAATACACTTATTTCTTATGCTAGGAACATAAGAAAATCCAGCTACCATTTAGTAGGAAATATGTATTGTACATATTTCCAGAGCAGAGATTCCACAGTTCTGGTCAGAGTCATGAGAAATTCTGCAATCACTTTAGCTATTTTACTGACAGGCTAAGAGGGGAGGCAGGTATGAGGGGATTTCTAGCTGTTTAAGGTTTTTTCTTTCTTATTTTCCTCATTACCATAGAAATTAGGATCTGCAATTACTGCTTGTATCTCATACTGATGTTAATAATCCATTTACAAATTAAGAGTCCTCTGCTGATGCTCTTTTTCTGAAAGGTAACTACATTTAAGTCCCGTGAGTGCATCAAAATAGCACCTAGTATAATTTAGTAATCTGAATAGATAAAGCCATCCTTTATCTATAGGTGTAAATGTCAGGGCTCACATGCCTGGATTAGCACTTGCTAGTGACATGGACACCACAGTAATCATCCTAGAAATAACCTGACATCTCTGGAATAACTGGTCAACTCTTAGCTGTTTATATTTTACTGAAATAAGGTTTGGTAATAAGCAGAACATGTAAGAGGACACATCTGATAGCAGTGTGGTTTGGCAATAGATGTAGCCAGCTAATTAGAGAAACAAGTTGATGATGTTGGTTGTAGCAGGCTGGGAGAAGATTGGAAAACTAACACTGACACTTCATATGTTATGACCTATAGGCCACAGGTTGGAGACAGAGCTGAAAACACTTTGTTTAAAACTGCTTGATGGCAATCAGTGTTTTTTAATGCTCCTGTGAAGCAAAATAAATTTTAAAAATCAGGGTAAAGAAGACATCCATTTAATTTTATATAAAATGAAGTAAATGCTACACTCAAAGCAAGAGTTAAAGAAGTTCAGCTTCCAGCACAGGGAGAGTTAATATGAGACCTTAAGTGATGGCTATCTCCTGGTCAAGTGTCATGAAATAAAGATATCTTCAGTACATCCCAACAAAGACAAATACTTCTGCATGTGAGTTGAATGTCATGTTTTCTGCATTACTATATCCAAATTCGCATTTATGTGTCTAAAGCCCTAGGGATTCTTAATTTGGGACCCTAAAAAAGAAGTAGACACCTGCCAAGTTTCAGATTTGGGTCCACTGATCTATCCACACTCAATACCAATGTTTAGCTGAAACAGAGCATGGATGTGGAAAAGGAAGGGTACATGTATTGTACACATGTATGTGCATGCATGTGACCAGCCCACTTTACTTCAGGCCTCAGCTGAGGCATCTTTCCATCTCTATGTTTCAGCACCTAAGCTTTTATTCACAGGGCCGAATTTCACAGCATCAGTAAATAATTTTAGTGAGGCAGATAGAACAGTGAGGGAGGACACAGGAAGCCATCAAAAAAGAGAAGAGGATCTGGCAGTTACTGTCATGGCAATGGCAGCAGAGAGGAAGACGTGTCCAACCACAGAGCAAAGCTCAAGCCAACTGTCTTGCTCTTGACTGGCTGTTACAGTGAAGGGAGACCCAATAATAAATGATGCCATCACAAAATTCTCTTCAGAATAACTTCAGGCAGACTTGGAGGCAAATATTGAAAAAGGGAATGGCAGGTGCCTGTGTGGAAGTAAATAAATGATTTTTACTTTGCTGGGGTTTTTGCCTTACAGTAGTTCCATTTCTGCTTGGCACAGCAGTGTAAATGTTGATTTATTGGGCTTGAACAGATGCCTGTCTTATCCACCAGCCCTTCTCTGCTGACAGTGGTCAGTATATGCTCAGTGTCTGCAAAAGGCACACACAGGGAAAACCATCCCCTGATGCATTCTTACAGCTTCCAGCAGCCAGGGGCTCAGATTCATTCTCAACCTTGGCATTTGATTGACTGTTTGCAGTGTTTTGGTCCAGAGTTTGCTTCCTTTGAGGGGAAAGTTTGGGCCCCCCTTTGTTCCAATGGGCATTTTCTTTTGTTTCAGAATAACAGAGGAAACAACCTGGGGTCTGAGCTTCTGCCCAGGTGTCTTGCCAGTTGAAATCTCAGTTTGCTTGTCAGTTGTGCAGATGATTTGATGATGGATGTATGGGAAAGTATGGGGAAGTTCAAGCTTGGTTTTTTAGTGTGATAAATAAAATGGAATATATTCCACGTGGACTACGTCATTATCACTTACTATTGTTATTGATAAATTGAAAAAACAACCAGTTAATACTTGCACTAGTATCTGTGTTAAGCCTTCCAATCAACTTTTGACATGCCATTTTTTCTAAATTTTGAAGCTGAATATTGTAAGTTGACTTCTTGAATAAATGAAGATAAATTATAAATGGATCTGAATATATTTGTATGCATGTATACATCCATATGCGTATCTGTAAAGAGACAGAGAATGTACTCTTCTCGCTTGGAAATTTTAGTATTTTAATATTCAGGAGAAGTGTAAAAATGAACAATACCTAGTTTGGGGTTTGAGATTTCAACCTAATTGAAGTATCATCCTTTTTTTTTTTAAGAATTGTGGATGTGTGACCCGCAGTAGAGTAGCAGATAAGTTTGACCAGTCAGAAATATTTAGCTATGTTACTTCTGTAATTATTGACATGAAAAAATATATTATTTACCCTGCAGTATCACAATGGTTTCCTCAAGTAAAATTACAGTATTATTTTACTTAAAATAAAGCACCAGTCTTCCCTTTTTGCTTGTGATCTCTCTATAGCAGTCCCGATCAGTTTGAGACAAATGGGATGGCATCTGTACAAACTGAAACAGGAGTACATCCCTTGCCATCATTTGTCTCCCTAGAACTGGCCTTCATTCAGTAGGCTCAGTATTCTATGATTTAATGCGAAAGCTGTACAAGTTGGCCAGATCCTGAAGCCTTGTTAGTTTCTCAGGCATTATTAATAGCTTTCTTTGTAGGTTCTTATCCACATGACTTGCTTTTAATTAACTTCAGATACCCATTCTGCTCATGTCAGTCTCCCTGGCTAAAGAAATACTAGAGTTTCAACTACAGAGAATCTTCCAGAAAAAAGGAATGAAACTGAAGGAGATTTTTTAGAATCACTCTGAAGAAAGCCGATTGATGAATTTGGCACTGGGGAACAAAGGGAGGACTTTGAAATATTACTGTTACACATTAGCCCTAGAGCTATGTTCTAGGGTCTGCAAAGCTTAAAGCTGCAGACATTTACTTCAGCACTCCTTACTATGGTAAGAGTTCACTAAATGGTCAGAAAGACTCTGAGGAAAAACTGGTCTTAAAAATAGACCCCTGAACATTTTTTCCATCAGGCAGAGAAGACATCTTTCTAGCCCTAGACACGACTGTATCTGTCAGTCTTACAGATATAGCACTGACAATGCCACTTTACTCACCGTTCATATTCAGGGTCACAGATCTCCTTGACCAGAGAGATTCATATTCATATTCACATATCTACAGATACAGAATTAGGCTTAAAATTGCATGAGTGAGGCTGAATTCCGGATGTTGTGTAATTTACCAAGAAAGGTACTTTTTGCTGCCATAGATGTGCAGCTGTAATTTACAATGCTTAATTTGACTTCAGATAATATTTCAGCTGAACCAAAAGGATTATCTAACAATAAAGAGTTTGGCTATTTGGGAGTCAGTCACCATTGAAACTGGATACATTTCCTTCAGGGTGTTGCTCAGAGATTGTCTGGATGTTATGTATTATTATGAAGGCCATCTTTGGTTGTCATCTTTGTAAAGAAAAGGACTGTGAAAACAGTGTCTGTAGTTTTCTCGGTAGTTTAAAAATTGTCACTTGCCATGCTTTACATGCCTCTTTTTTTCAGCATTGTCTAATCAGTTGCTTTATTAGATGATCTTGGAAATTTTTGAAAAGCTCTATCATCTCCATGCCATAGTTGAGCAGTATGAAGTTTAGGGGGGCATGGCATTTGGGCTAAGGAAGTCCCCAGGTTCAGACAGACAGAGGGCAAGAACTCCTGTAAGAGCAGGAAGAGTCTCTGAGACTCATCTTTCTCGCATTTTTATGGTCTTGATGTTGATTCCTTCTCTGTCAATATCCAGCTCCTGCTAGCTCTGTCCTGGGACATATGAAGCTGAGAGCAGCCTTGCTGTGGTCTGCAACACTGTGCTGGGCCATGTGCAGGTACTGGGCTGGCAAACTCCAGCCTAGTCTGTTCTACTCCAGCACCGACCCTCCCTTGACAGATCTGTCTCTCTCCCTCCATCTCTCTGGTCAAGTGTTTAGCCATAATTCCTGCTGCTTCTCCCCTCTTGTAATGCATTTACCTCTTCTGCAGATGATCTCAGTCTTGTTCTTTTTCCACTCCATTAAAAATGCAATGGCTGAAATAATTTTCTTTGCCTATGACTAAGTGAAAGTCATTACTCTTTGAATTGGCATCTTCTAGATAAGATTTCAGGTTAGACTCCTCACTTCCAAGGTCTCTGCCCAGTCTCAGCTTTCATTACCCATCTCTCTTCTACTCCATCGTTCTTCTGACTGTTTCAGTCTAGCTCTGGTCACGTCTCTGACTTCCCCCATGAAGTCCTACACCATCAGTAATTAAAGGCAATGAAGCCATGTTTTCCCTGCCATTCACTGCCTCTGAAGATCTGGCATTTGATCTGCCAAGAGTTTGCTGTAACTCAGCTAGGTGAGAGAAAGAAATCTGCTTTTGCTAGTCCTCACAGGCAATGGCAGAACTGACAGGCCATTATACTCAACTCTTTTCAGGAGTTAAGGTCTTTGATCACTCCCCTGTGGCTACCATCCAGAGTAAAACTGATAGATTCTTTGAAAAATATGGAGCAGAAAATCTGGCTACAGTTTTCTCAATTCAATCCAAAACACTGGGGCTATGATCGGACCACAACTCTACTAAAAAAAAAGGAAAATTACTGCAACATATGATAAGGTTTTCAGAGTGGGAGAAAATGTAGGAGGAAGCATGGAAATAGGCCAGTAATTTACACATCCATATTTCCCGTGAGAGATGAGACATAGAAAATGGTTTAAAATAATCTGTAATTTTTTACTTCTCTGACTTCTTATGCACCTTTCCTTCCACTATTTTTAATGGCTGGTTTCAGGGTTTAATCTCTGTCAGGGTGCAATCAAGGATCTCTCAATTTATTGCTCCTAACTCATGACTACAAAAGGTGAAGGAACACCTTGGAAAAGTCTATACCAAGGGGTAATGATATTGTGTAGTAAGTGGTAACTGATAAAACATACAGTTATCCTCTTCAAAAAATAAATCTCTGCCATAAACATACACATAAAATTAGCAACGTCCTCCTCTTGCTACTTCTGTTGTCCTGCAGGAAAAAAGCTTTGTTCAAAACTGGTCATAAACAGCCTGCAAAAGAAGTGCTTTTGCAAGCATATGTGTGCATGTATGCTTGTCTCTGTGTCCAAATAGACCTTTAATCATTGAGTTGTTCATTGTGTTTACCATGAAAGAGCCTGAACTCATTAATTAATTAAAATACCTTTTTCTTCCTCCATCAAAACCACATGGATCTTGTTTGCATGAGGCTTTTTACTACCCACCCTGGATGTTTCTGTAAGAGTAGCTGTGGAAAAGAATTTCTGTCATTTTGTATTGATGACTAAAGGGTTAGCAGTAGGGGAAGAAAGGGGGGGGAATTATCTTGGTAGGCTTACACTAGTCAGTTGACATAACAGCTACTTGGGTGGTATAAGGTTTCTGGGATGTATATGACCATTTAATGCTTTCTCTTGCCAAAACATCTGGAATCAAAAATGCAGTTGTTAGGCAGCCACACATGTTAACAAAACAACCAGACAGAGAAAACAGGCTGAAGGAAAAAAAAGCTATGATAAGGCATCGTTGTTACCACTAGGAAATTAGACATTTAAGGTTATACTTCAAAGCAAGTATTTTTATTATGGCATACTTGAATGATTTGATTTATTGTGCATCAGAGCAAGACTGTAGCAGATCCCGCTGCCTAACAGGGGAAAATACATTCATTGTCCAAGAAAGCTGTATGCTATGTGATTTCAAAGGCAGCACGCAGATAAGAAGAGAATCTTGTTCCTCCCTGCAGCACTGCTCATTACACACACAAAGCACTGGGAGAGGCTGCTCTTAGGACCACAAAGCATGATTTCTGCTGATACTATAACATTTTGGACTTGAAAGCCAGTAAAAGATATCATGCTTTTCACTGCAGGGCTGTAAAAATGAGTGCAAAAGATAATGCCTCTGGCATCCGCAGGGGTGATTTTACCCAAGGAGGTAAGGAGAAAAGATGGCTTTCTCTCCCATTAGTACTGACCCATATTGTATGTAGATGGATAATCACAGAGCCAGCCTCCATCACGTAGTAACAGACTGGCTTTGGGAGGACCCCAACACATGTTCTGCATCCAGTCAGCCCAGGCATTCCTAAAATGACTGGCAAACTCAGCAACTGTGCTTCACACAGAGCTTCCATCTCCAAACCTTTGCTGAAATGAGGGAAAATGCAGAGAGTGGGCTTTGAGGAGATGGAGCTCTAGAATCTTGCCTTCACTGCTTTCAAAATCTCATCACTTGGCAACTTTAATGCTTTAAGTGTAATCTTAAAAAATGTTTGGAAAATGTTCTTAAACATGTTTCTGAATCCCTTTGTACAGTGGAAACATTTTAATAAGATTAAATATGGGGAAAGCTGGCACAAAAACTGTTTGAACAAGTGTGCTTGTAATTTCTTTTCCTAAGGTAAGTACACGTAAGATTAGAAGACTTAACAACTGTGCTGGTGAGTTCTGGGTGTTGTTTGTTTGAGAATATGAACGTGCTGCTTGCAAAGCCAGAAACTTTGGAAGATTGAAAAACTGGGATCTGAGATAAAATGAACTGAGAGAAACTAAAACAAGTAAGTGGTGCCATAGAGGAAACCTGAGGCAGAGCTCATTTTCTGAAGGCTAGCACAGGAGAGCTAGGATGTTCTGCTTCATTCTCTCCTTCTGCTCTGACACCCTCTGACCTTCGGATGAATCAATTAGCTTCTCCCTACTTCACTTAACCTTTTTTAAAAAGATGACTTCCTGCTTCACAGCAGGGACAGGAGAGAAAAGGAGATGGAAAATGAGCTTTAATTATTTTTGAAAGAAACAAAAACAGACCCTTGGAGAAACGTGTCTTTGTTTGAAGTATTATTTAATACCAGGGAAAATGGAAGATAGCTTAGAATATTCATTTTTATCCCAAATTAGAATAAAGAAAAAAATCCCCTTTCTCCAAACCCTGCCCAGAAAGATGTTCCTCTGCATATGGTTCTATCTGTGGAGCACAGGAAAGTTTAGCCGAGCTGGTGCTCATGGTGCTCAGGGAGACTTGGAGACTACTTCAACAGCCCTGGTAAGAGAGAGCCTGGACCCGAAGAAAGAACAGAGAGCTCCACACTTCAAAACACACAGACCTGGCAGGACAAAGACAAGAGGGGTTTTTTTGGGTTTGGTTTCTTCTTTTTTTTTTTTTTGAAAGCTAGAAATTTCTTCAACTTCCACATTGTCAGAAGTATCAAAAGGTCACTAGCATATCTCATGTTACTGGGGAGGGATAGCTGGGGACTGATCAGCTTTGGGGTGGTATGTTTATAAAATCTGACCTTCAGTTTCAAAAATCAAAGGCATTCCTCTCAGTCCATGCATCAGAGAGAGATTTCCTTGGAGTCAAAAGTTTCATCCTATGCCAAGAGGACCTGTGAGGGACTGTTTTATTGCGAGGAGGACGGGGAGAAAAAGCAGGTGATTTATTTAAGTATCAGGCAGTCAGTCTCCCAGAAGAGAGAGCCTATCTTAGCCTCCACATTCTCAGCTAATGAATGAGCCTGGGAAACTGGAGCAAGATCAAAGTTTCTTTACGACAAAATTGCTGACATTCCTGAAATAGCTGAGTTCCTCTATTCACACTAAGTATGAATCAAGTTCACTGACACACAAAGCACTCACAATGGGACCCTCAGCTGCATTGTTACCTTGACTCTCAGCTTATCGCCCTGCCTGACCTCTGCCTGAAGCAGTTAAGAAATTACTGGTCCTTCACCCATTGTTCTCTTCCACATGAAGATGTCAAAGTTCAAGATGTGTAGCCACAAAAAAAGGGGAAACTTTCAAAATGCCATCTTAAGAATACATGGTACAATGTTTAGGTTGCTGTAGCATGACAGGGTAAATGATCTTTAAAAAAAAAAAAACAAAACAGCCACAGACAACTTCCAAATCTAATGTGTTCTCCAACACAGATGTGTCAGCAAAGTGAGGTTAATTTCTGAAAGGGATTGATATTAATCTTAAATCCATTTCATTTAAGAAGCTGCAAGGTGACACATAAGCCCCTTTGAACGAGGAAACTGTCCCAGGTCCCAGTCAGTGGTCCTATAGCCTGACATGTTAATGGGGTTCAACCTAAAATCCAGGTGAATGGATCCAAGATCTAAGGCTTTAAAACATGTCACACATGTAAAAGAGTAAAAGAGATATGGCCAACTATAGGATATTTGCATAATTCCTTCTATTGCATTTTGAAAATAATTTGGAAAAGTATATTCTATTTAAAAGTAATTAAAGTACAACTTTGCCTGTTGATAATAAACATTTGAATTTCCTGATGTTTAGGGATTTAAAAGGTTTTGCAAAACAGAAGTAGAGAAAAATTGCACCTAAGTTTGAAGGGCTTTCCAATGTGCTGATAGTCTGGGAATATGAATCTGAGCTACTCTGTCCCAGGCCAACAAGGCTTGCTGGATAGCACACTTAGTTGATATTAGGACTTTATCCAACAATGACGCATGCCTTAATGACTCAGAAAATTAGCAATTAATTTTAATAGGCCTCTTGAGAGTGGTAGCAGCAACACAACTGGCCCAATTCTCTTCTGGATCTCAGAGGCAGTATGTGTGAGCAGGACACACATTTCTAGCTGCCAAAAAACTTCCTCCCCAGCACACCGGATTCTTCCTCAATAGGGGGAACAAAACTTTCCAAATTCAATTTGAGCAAATTTAACTCCAGCTTGCAGCTGACTTATTATCTACATGTAAAAACTACTATTTTAATTAAACAGGTGCTAAAGTGCTTAGTATTTTCAAGGGATATGTTCTCATTAGAAAAAATTCCACACTGCAAATATGCTTCAGGAACAAACTTGTAAATTTGGATCTCAGAAGTTGTGATTAGTCTAACAAGTGCTCTCTCAGTCCACCCCCCATTTACCTTTCTCTTTGCAGTTGTTAAAGGAAAGTTAAACTGTATTAAAAGCATCTTGCCATGTCACTTTGTCAGTCCAAATCCAACTGAGCAAAGAGGTGACTGTCCTTTTATTCCCAGGCATTGCTCACAGGCAATTTTTTCCATTTTTTGCTGACCATTGTGGACAGGAGACCTTTCTTACATTCAGTCATGCTCCGTGCAACTATTTCAAAATTCTGTTGAGTTTGTAACTCATTAAACCTCCAAAGGTTAATGGAGAGGCTTTCAGTGTGTGGCGCTCTGCATTTGTACGGGCACAAATAACAGTCTTATCACTAACACCCTGTACCTGGCCTCAGACTTCATTGTTAGGAAGTATTACTTATCTGCTGCACTCCAAGGTCTGGTAAATGTAACTCACATTGTTTGTTCCACATCGTGGCAGGTTTCTTAATGCTGAGACAGAGTGGCTGTGGAAAACATACTGTTACAGTTTTTACCTGTGTTCCTATAATAGCACTTCGTGGCACAACTAATGTAGATAATGATGGTGTTAACTTTCATCCTTTTATCATTATCCTACGATGACTTTACATATCTCCTATTGCCATGGGCACCAAGGCATATCCCAGGACAGTTAGAAAAATACTAATTAGTGCCTTAAGTGACTTGAAGATGGCTGTGAGGTATACCTTTGAGAGACTGAAATCTCACTCAGCAAAAGACCCACAAGAGGTATTCTGATCTTGCCTTGAAAGAAAGTTATCTGCTGCGTGCTGCACAGCATCTGCATGAGCCGTGGGTAAGGTCCTGAGCCCTGTCTGGCAAGGGTACAGATGCTGGCAGGGCAGATCATGCACTAGGTGAATTACTCACTTCCACACAGCATATTCATGAGCAATGGTGCAGAGGTACTGGCCTCCTTGTTGGCTGTGAACCTGCAATATTGCCGCCTGAGATTCATCTTTTTGTAGGAAATGCCTGAGTCTTGGCACTGATGGAGGTGGCTGCAAGGGGAGTGAAATGACAGGCAGTTACTGCCCACTGATCTGTTGTCATAGCAGTGAAGCTAAAATAATGCTCATTTTTTCTCTTCTCCATGCACTTTTGATCAATAACCTGTGCAGCCTAGGAGGTTTTAGATGTGATAAATCCCTTCCTGCCATGTGCCTTGCCACACTAATGCATGGAAACAGGGATGCCTCAGAGTTAGTAGTAGTGTCAGCATTTGCTGTGTCACATTAAATTTCTCACTTTGGAAAGGGTTTTGGCCCTGAGCTGTATTGAACAGTTGAGGTCATGAGGAGGTTGGGGTTTATTTATGGCTGGGTCCTACAGAAGGCATCATAAATACATACTATGAAAAGATTTCCTGTTTGCTGTGTCTTTTCTGTGAGTATCCTCTTAAGGAATATGGTCCTCATATATTTCTGCATACAGTAGCCAGCCCAAAGACATCCTAATCATATCTGAGACCTCTGTGTGTGCCTGTCCTACAAATATAGAAGCAAGAATTTGGGAAATACAAGGACAGTGATATTATTTTAAATCATGCATGCTGCTTTCTAGGTAGGCACCAACATTTTTACATGTCCTGAGTGCTAGAATAATGATTTCATCTTGAAGACCTGATGCATGAATAGTAAAAGGAAATTTGTTATCAAAGCAGCAGGACTTTCAAAATCTTTGGTGCTAGAAGGAAATTCCCAGCCTGTGAAATCTGAGCAGGATAGACAGCAATTTCCATTTTAGAGAGCTAGGTGACACTAATTGTTTCAGCAAAGAATAATTTTCTTCCCAGCAATTGATACAAGTTAGAAAGATATGTTCTGTGGCAGCTATGGTATGTTACTCCATTATCACAGGAATTTCCTACAGTGAAATATGTAGTGGTGGGATGCAGATAGGTCTATTTGGGAATAGTCTTTACGAGAAGACTTGTGTTCAGATCCCAATCCAAACAGCCCCAATGCCTGGGAGAGCCTCTCAGTGCTCTGCTGAATAGCACCTCGCAGTACACAGGGTATGAGCAGACCAAAGGTTTTGTGTACTTCAGCTAGGCATATTTGCTGGAGAAGAGTAATCTGTGATTCATAAGATGCTGTGTATGGGGTGTCATGCTGATCCTACACATAATGGCTTTTGTGAGAGACTCCTTACAAGTGTCTTTTCTTATAATGGAAGCATATGCTTTTGAAATGACAGCCATTTCCATAGAGTAACCCTCTCCTGAGTCCTTCCCAAAGCCTCCCCAGCTGTGCAGAGCAAACACTGGCCTTCAGCTGTTTGATGGCTCCTGATGCCCCCCTAGGCCTCCAAGTGAAGCATACTGTGATCACTCTCCCATGGCAAGATACAACATGGAACTTCAAGGGCTCCTCTGTGGAAGAAAACATTTTTCAAGTGTTGAAAGACACTTGAGAGGATATGCAAAACAATCCTAGCACTGTCTTGAAATTCATATCCCACTGCATTGCACCAGTCTTTCAAAGAATGGTATCATTTTTACTTTTTCAGGTTGAAATAAATCAATGGTGTAATTCAGAGTCTGATCTAAAGCTCATTTAGGTGAAGACTGTGTTGCTTTTTTATAACCTCAGTAGGCTTTTTGCTCCTACTCAGATGCCATTTCCTCCTTATTGTGGCTCTGTATATGTCTCAGTGTCAATTCCCCTTCACAGACCTTTGCATCAATCCATCTTCTGTCACAAACATGGCCCTGCACTGGAAAAGGAGGATGACCTCTCTTTATAGTTTGATTCCATTTTTTCAACTTCTGTTTCAATCCCACGATTAGCTTTATGTAGGCAGACCTTTGCATCACTAATTCTACTGATGAAAAAAAAGGATTTGCATACTAGAAAATTTATCAAGGATTTTCCTACACTTTCTGTACTTAGCCAGGGCAAGCAGTGTGGACTTTGATACTGCAAAAAATTTTTTCATGTGAATAATTCCTCCTATATCCAAAGTTTAACTGATTTTAATTGTGCAGCTGCTAGGTAAAGCCAATCTACAAATGTTCTTCATGGACAGAGCTCCATGGGTCTTAGCATGTGCTATGGAAAATTATGAAAGTCTTTCTTTATAGACAAGTATGTAGAACTGCATCTTTTTTGTGTTCTTGTGTTTGCAGAGACTAGGGCCTCACTGTAATATAGTTTTGGGGTTTTTTAATGAGCATTATTATGCCGATGTCTAGAGCAGAAATTCAGTAAATGTAATTTAAATGTAAATGTATAATTTTACATGTGAACCTTAGGGACAAACTGCTGCTTGTTCAGTGCTATTGAGCATTCAGAGATGCAAGGAGATGGAGCAGCTGAGGCTGGAGCCAGCTCTCCAGGAAGAGGATGGTACTCCCTACCTGGTCTTGTGCTGGTAGTGTCAGTGGTAGTGTCTCACTGTGCTCTGCTTCAAGAACAGTGCACATCCAAGCATGGGACTATTGAGCAGGATTGTAGAGATGATGTTATTTTCTGTGAAACAGAAGGCTGTGTCAAATTCAGTGCCTTCGTTTCAGGACAGCACTGGAAATTTAGGAGTGGATCACAAAAGAAAAGCTGCCTTAAGGTCTGGCAGGCTTGCCTTGTGGGGAAAAATGTAGGAAGGTCTACTTAGGATATCAAGCAGAGGGAGAAGATTAAGAGGTGACATTGCAGTTGATGCAAACCTACACAAAAACCCAATTTTCTGATCAGAGAGAAAGGTCTTTAATCTAGTAGACAATGACATAACAAAATTTGATGGCAGGTGGCTGCTGCTGGACAAACTCACCCATGAGAGCAGTTGACTGCTGGTCCTGTTTATCTGGGAACATGAGCTACTTCAAAGCTGTTAATTGAAGAACGTGTTGCATTGCAGAAATTACGTTGTATTTCAGCCATAAGAGATGGGCTTGACAGAGGAATTACTCTTGAAAAGGAGGTATTCTTGGACTACACTTAGCAGACCAAGCAGGATAACCTTGTCTTTTCCTAGCCTGAAATCATCTGAATTTATGAAAATGGATAAGGAGTATAATAAAGGCTTTTTTTCCCTTTCCATCTGACAGATCCATCAATATGATACAGAGCACTAGATTCCGCTGTGCTGGATGGCAAATATTTTCTGTTCTACCAGCTTCAGTAAAGACTTACTGAAACAAAACACAGCCCCTTGAACACGAAAACTGCTGACATTTTCTATTAGCTCACCTTATGGAGCTAGCACGGCATTTTGCCTGTGGCCTTTTCCCACTCTGCCCACTTATTAGAAAGAGACACTAGCACTTCTTACAGCCTTTCTCTCAATTACCATTTTGCTTGAGGCAATGCTTGTTACCCGGGCTCTGTTCGCCTGTGGGACAGATTCAAAGTTGGAGACTATGGTGCAGGTTAATTTTAGATACTGTTTAATACATCTGCATAAACAGGGCAGAAAATCCACAAATTAAAAATGCCTTTAGATTAGTTCTGAAGCAACCGATTAAGAGGTGATCTAGGTTTTGAGGCAAGAATTTTCATGGTAGTTATATTGTATTTGTTACTTAAGTGTTGATTGTGTCTGGGTCTGCTGAAATCCTTCAAAGAGACATCTGCTGCTGCCTGTTATGGCTGCTTGGGTCATCTCAGTTAACTTGCTCCATAGGTAAAGGATGTGCCTGTGATCTAGCACACTGAAACTTTTCTATTTTAGAGGGAAAAAGAAACATATATATGTGTGTGTGAGTATATATATATATATATGTATTTGTGTGTGCGTGTGTATCTATATACATATAGATACATTCATGTATATATTTTTCATGCTGATTTTTAACAGGTATAGATGTAGGAAGTCAATTGTGGGGAAAGGACCGTATGATTTTTGAAGGCCTATCCACTGATCCATCTCTCCTTCTGCACTTCTGTTGCTATGCACAAATGACAGGAAAATATATATTGCTTATGGGATACTGTTGGGGAAAGAAAAAGAGAAAGGAAATTTATACAGCTCTGTCCTGGCAGAATGCAAAACTGGTAAAAGAGAGTGAGGGTGAGCAGGAACTTAAACTGGTGTGTCTGAACTAGCATTTCACAGCATGTGTATTCAGCTGTGAGGCACCTGCCTCTGTAGGAATGTCTGTAGAATGTGGCATTTTTGTCTGGTTCAGTATAACATAAGAGAAGACATGCTTTAATTTGCAGGGAAATGGCATGTTGTTCTCTTGTCACCTTTACTATTTATCTCTAGGATGACTTATTGATATGACAGTGTTTTAAGTGTTGTAATTAATCGGGGGAAAAGTATTGTTGAAACAAGAAATAAGCATTTGCAAATACATAGCAGGCTTTGCCCACAAGTACAGAAATATGCAATGTATTGGGTGTGAGGTCATCTGGTTCTTGTAGCACACAGATTTCTCATTACAGTACAGTAGAGGAAAAACCT
Organism: Daphoenositta chrysoptera; assembly: GCA_013397915.1. Classification (NCBI taxonomy): domain Eukaryota; kingdom Metazoa; phylum Chordata; class Aves; order Passeriformes; genus Daphoenositta; species Daphoenositta chrysoptera. The sequence goes on along the minus strand of VZRO01002169.1, from coordinate 524,506 downwards.
TGTCCTCTAAAACTGGTTTTCTTCCTGATACACCTCTGAGGTTAAACATTTTCATGTTGAGTGGCCAGGTATTGTGATGGGATAGCTTCTCTGGAGTGCTGAGGTTGTGGAACCTTTCCTTACCATGGAGCTAAAATAATCATTTTCAAAATGAGACACTGAGTGGGGAGGGACAGTTTCAGCAGAGCCTCCACTGTCTCATTCCAGTTAAGAAGAACATGATTAAAGTAAGTGTGGGAGACCTGGGGCTACTTGGCTATGGGGAAACTGTGAACAAACCATGCTGCCAGAAGTAAAATAAATAAAGGAAATCCCCTGAATGGAGAACAATGCTCTTAACAAATAGAGCAGACTTGCTGGAAATTTCGAGGCAAACTGGCTGCTTTACTCTGTGTTCATAATAAAGACAACAGAAAAAAGAATCTAGTAGGGCATAAGGAAGTATCAGGCCTTGGTGTCATAAAGAAAATACGCGTGCTGAATGGTAGGGATCGAAACACCAGAGGAAGAATATGAGGATGTTTTCAGAGAAATATTCTATGATTCATAAACTAGCAACTCTCATTCTTAAGCAAAGCTGAAAATTCTCATTATTCTTTTAACTTTTATTGTATTTTCAGTATTATACTGCATAACTGGGGGTAGTTTTTTGAAGAATGTGACACCTTTTTAGCAAGTGTTTTGCCAAGTGATGACAACTTCAGTAGATTTACAGAAAATAAAGATTGGAAATCATTGTGCTAATTATTGCCATTTTTATAAGCTCTGTAATATAACAACTTGCAAGAAATTTTAAGAAAGAATCAAGCTATTTTGTATGTCTGAATAGGCCTATTTTTTGCAAGCCTAGTTTTCCTTCATTTTCCCTGAAACAATAATATGAAATCACACTGTGAAGATTATTTGAAAGGGATTCGTCACATTCTTTGAGTTGCTCAAAATGTCCTTATATCTCTTTTGCTTCCATTTGCAATGACTCTTGTAGCCAATAAAAGTCATTTCAAAACTACTTGCCAGTAGAAAAAAATTTAAGCATTGTAGACTTAAAATATGAAGTAGAAATCCAATTCCAGATTATGAGTATCTGTAGAAGAAAGCTAGTTGGAAAAGTTCTGTTTATCCAGTCAGAGCACAGAAACAATGTGGCTTAGGAAACGGAGTCCTTAATACGTTCAGTGTTCATGTCTAACAGCTTGCTTACCCTGTAGCGTGAAATTTGTCTTACAGAATTGTTCTGAAAGTATTTTCAAGCAGTGTTTAAATTCTGTAAGTTCATGATTAAAAGAGACTTTAAAAATCACATTATTATTTACTTGTCCAGCTCTGGAAATAGCAAGATTCCTGATAATGAATTATGCAAAGTGAATATCCAAGGTTCCTTCTTGTTTCATTTGACTCTATAATGCTCAGGTTTAGAGAAATAGTATCTATAATCTTCCATTACATCTGTCCTGGGATCATGAATTTCTAATGTGAGCTGGCATGCTGAGATACTTTTCCAGGTCTCTGGAAATATGTCCCTAGTATTCACATTACAGGATCTACAAACTTTGTTAGAACTACTAGTTGATAGCAAAGGTAGCCATCTATTAGTGTCTTAGAAGGAAAGCCATTTTTAACACTATTGTCTGCTTGGAAGTGGTAGAAAAAGGTTTCTCTAAGCTATTCAAAAGGAAGAAATCTCTGCAAATCCAGAGGAGGAACAGATTTGTAATTGGTAAAGGCAGCATTAGGCATTGGCTATGTGTGTGGTCATCTGGAATATCACACAACAGAAGTATATCAGTATTAGGAGGCATATGTTTACTCAGTCAGGGCCCTTTGCTTTTAGACGTACTTGCTGTTATTTCACTATGCAGTGTAATAGAATTTTGAAAAATCTGTCTAAAAGTGGAAATGGAATAGAGAGGGAACTGAATAGATGGTTCAGCAACGTCTGAGGCAAGGCATTATTAATCAGGATTTTAAATAACTCCTTAAACTCATTCCACACATGGATGACTTCTAAATCAAATGACTGAAGCTCATGTATGTCTTGAATTAATTTAATTTCTTTGGGATATAGGTCTCTTTGTGGGCAACCCAGCTAGGTCTTGCTCTACCAACTGCCAGCTTCTTTTCCCATGGATTTCTCTGCCAAAATGAACCCCCTGTATTGTGAAGTCCTGCTGGTCCCAGGGACTGCTTCTTCAAGATGTGTATCCCTTAAGCACTTACAGGTCTGGTCTCTCAGGACCAGTAGAGCCGGTGCCCCAGGCATTGCTGAAAACTGATTACAATTTTCTGTAAACAAACTCTTCCAGGGCTGGATCAAAATAATAAAACACTTATAAACAAGGCAGTTAGTCATAAGAGGTAGTGCTTTTTGGTCACAGAAAACAGATAAGCTTGGAGGCACATTAACCTTTCCACATATTTGCCTTCTTCTGGTACCACCTATTTTCCATGTGGAGATCTAGGCAGGTAAGGCATACCCAAGGTCAGCCCACAGAGCCTATTTTGTTTCTCACAGTCTCATGCTTCCCAGCTGTTGACAGCCTTTCTTTCTTTTTCTTTCCATAAACACATGCACACAAGCCCCATGTCTCATTAAACCTTTTGAACGAGGCGAAACCAGACTCTATGAGCCTTGCCAGAGGGTGAAACTTCAAAAAGGTTGTTATTTGCTTCATTTCATTATTAGAGACTGAAATTAAGTATCACCTGTGCCTTCAGTTCCTATAGGAAGCTTTATCATGTACCAGGAATTAAAACAAGGATAAACTTATCTTGATAAATACAGCAAAACTGCTGTCTTGGATTATTCTCATGATTATTAAGTGCATTGGTGCAGCTTTATCATAGAAAGTGTGAATAACTTGAACAAAATAATAAGCACTCAGAAAATAATGCAAAATAACCTGTGAATGACATAATGTGGTTTCAATAGGAGGCAAAGGGTGGGTTTTAACTACAGAGTTGCAGACTTGTAGATGCAAGCTGGAGCTGAGAGGTGCTGCATCAGCATGGTCTTGGCTGCCCCACACTCTTATACACCCCTTCTAGAAATCACAATGCTGCTTTGTCAGGGGATGTCCAAAGCCAGCATCACAACCACCAAAGTAAGAGCATCATCAGATAGACCTGGTGAAAACCTGCTGTTTGCATTTTGATAGTCTTAAGCATTTTCAGTGAGTTTTCCCACTCTCCTATTTTGTTCTGGTTGGTTACTACCCACTGGGGCAGAGACATCTGTATTTTCATGGCACTTACCATCTGTACTTTATGCTAAGCTTTGAGAACCATGGCAGGGGAGGGCAGGCTACAAAAATGGAAACAGCTATTGCTAATAGCAGCAGCAGCAAAGAGTTACATGCCCAGATGTGTTACTGTTGGTTAAATTTCTGCTTTACTCCCTTGCAGCGACTTCATAAACTCTTGAGGTGTTTTCGTAGTTATTGTTATGCATTAGCATCAGCACAGCAGACATAGGCTATAGCCAGTACAGTGCAAAGCCTGAGATTGTCCCTCAGTCTCTCAGAGAGGTGCATTATAGGCAACTGGAGAAAAACAAACTGTAGATAATTGGGAAGTGCTATGAAGCAAATCCAAAAATTATGGCATTGCACAGATTGATTAGCATTCCCAAACCAGACCCGGAGTCAGCCAAAAACAACTATGTCTTGTTATTGTGCAGGTATGTGCAGGTTCATGAGCATAAGTTTTGCTGTTGAAATCTTATTTTTCATCTAGACGATGATCCTGAATATCTGTTAATAACTTTGAATAACAATTTCACTTGTATGAACTTCTAGGTAGGAATGGTAGCCAAAGCACAAAGATCCTGGCTTCTCATACTTCAACTGGTCCTCTGGGTCAGCTTGACAAAAAAGAGCTTTTGCAGCAAACCCCAAGATAATAAAGACATCCTGGGTCCACTTCTTAACATCTGCAAGGTCAAGAAGTGAAGTGACTGGAAAGTGAATACGATTTTTTAAAAAAGACTGAGTAGTTTCAAAGATGAGCTAGCAAGGAGCTGAAAAGCTTTTCAGAAAGGTTTTTCTTTCTTTGAGTTTTCTATGGGAACCAAGCTGTAATTTGAGAAATGAGGTCTGTGTGAGAAGAGGAGCACAACCAGTCACAGTTAGCCTTCTTGCCATTTTGCCCTGCACTGCAAATGGGAGAACATCTGGATGCATTAACAGGCACTGGGAGCCCAGCATCTGTTTTTCTTCCTAGTAAATAAGAGATTATGTTTAGGTTTGCAAGACAAGATGGAAAATTATTATGTGGGATGGGTGAGGAAAGAAACATGTACTGAGGCTGAGTGTACTATGGGTTGACTGTTGGATGATTTAAGAACATTTACACAAATCCACCCCAGTGGTGTAGAGCAGAACCTCAAAGAGGTTTTTATTGACAACATTTCCTGCAACATTCTCCTGGAGAAACCGCCTGCTCACAACTTGGATGGGTGTGCTCTTCTCTGGAAAAAACAATGGATGGCAGTGTCCAGAGAGTGGTGGGGAACGGAGTTTCTTCCATGTGGTCATCAGTCGAAAGTGCTGTTCCCTGGGACTCAGTACAAAGGCCAGCCCTCTTTATTGTCTTTGTCAGCAGCCTGAATGAGGGGATTGAGTGCACCCTCAGTCAGTTCAGCGATGACACCAAGCTGGGTGGGAGTGCTGATCTGCTGGAGGGCAGGAGGGCTCTGCAGAGGGATCTGGACAGGCTGGATCATGGGCTGAGGCCGATGGTGTGAGGTTCAACCAGGCCCAGGGCTGGGTCCTGCCCTTGGGTCACAACAACCCCAGGCAGTGCCACAGGCTGGGGCAGAGTGGCTGCAAAGCTGCCCACAGGAAAAGGACCTGGGGGTGCTGGTGACAGCAGCTGGACATGAGCCAGCAGTGCCCAGGTGGCCAAGAAGGCCAAGGGCATCCTGGCCTGGATCAGCAACAGTGTGGGCAGCAGGGCCAGGGCAGGGATTGTCCCCCTGTACTCGGCACTGGTGAGGCCACACCTCAAATCCAGTGTTCAGTTTTGGGCCACTCACTCCAAGAAGGACATGGAGGTGCTGGAAAATGTCCAGAGAAGGTCAACAGAGCTGGAGAAGGGTCCGGATCATAAGTCCTATTAGCATCAGCTGAAGGACACTGGAGTGTTTAACCTGAAGGAAAGGAGGCTCAGGGGGACCTTATCACTCTTTACAACTGCCTTAAAGGTGGCTGTACCAAGGTGGGGGTCAGTCTCTTCTCCCAAGTAATAAATGACAGGACAAGAGGAAATAGCCTCAAGTTGCACCAGGGGAGGGTTAGTTTTGATATTAGAAAACGTTTGTTCACTAAAAAGGTTGTTAAGTGTCGGAATAGGCTGCCCAGGGTAGAGGTTGAGTCACCATCCCTGGAGGGATTTAGAGAACCAGTAGATGTGCCTCTTACAGACATGGTTTAGTGGTGAACTTGGCAGTGCTGGGTTAATGGTTGGATTTAATGATCCTAAGGATGTTTTCCACCTAAACTATTCCATGTTTCTGTAAACCTGCTGTCTCACGAGAGGAAGGGCTATAGTTTTGTTGTGAATGAGTGTTTTAAGATCACTGAAAGAAGAATTGGCAAAGTTATCAGTAAAAACAGGTTTCATATAAAAGCAACAGCACAACAAAGCTCGTTGGCAAGATTCACTTTACTACTTACTAGATGGTTAAGGCACACTGTGGAAAAGCAAAAAAACCCAAAACAGTGTCAATCAATCCAAACCAAAATAAACCCAAAATTAAACACAGAATTATTTATGTGGAGGTAGAGGGACAGGGGGTGGGATCATGCTGTTTCTATAAGAGAGTGGATTTTTCTCATAACAACGTTTCATCCTGGCTGCACTTTGGGTCAGAAACTTATTTGAAAGTTTGAGAGCAAAAATATTCCACTTGCATTGTTATTCATGCAAAAAAGTGTCCAAGGGTGTTTGCTTTTTTTAAAAAAGCAGGAGCTCGTTAGATAGAACAAGTTCCTGGGATCAGGCAGTATTTCTTATAAACTCAAGAGGAGCTCAGCCCAAGGCTGAGTCCTGACCAGCATTTTTCAGATCAGTGCAGCCTGGAGGATGGGGGACTGCACCATCTCAAGTTTGCTTTGGGCAACAGTAATTTTCTAAAGACCATTGATGATGCCACCTCTCCTAATCCTCTGGGGACATTCTACCCTTATTCCCCCAGGTGGCATTTATTCCCCTGGGAGGCATCAGTTACACAGGCTTAAACACTCCTCTGCTGACGGATCAGGATTATGAGGACAAGCAGTACTCCACTTACTATCTTGGTATCTCTCTCTACAAGCAGAGAGTCTTGTCAAAGGTGGAAACATTTTTTCCCCACCTCCTCTGTTGATATAAAAAAGAGAGTTGTTTTTCTTTTTTAATTGTGCCATACCTGAGAAATTTACTAGCTAAAGTAAGAAATATGCATATTTGTGTAATAAACCGCAGATCACAATCTGCAGTCATCTGACGGTGCAAATGTTTGGTGAACCTGATCATATGCTTTTCTTTCTGTTTTCTTCCTTCTCCAACCATTTACTTTTTCCTAATATGATGTGGTTTTCCTTTTTTTTTTTCTTTGCTTACACAGTTAAATAATTTGGCACTTTAAATGCAGCTGCTAATCTGAGTTTCATGGCATGATCCCCAGTAACTGAGTTCCAACAGAGCATCGACTCATGCTTTCTATGGTATTGTGGTCTTCCCACACCTCTGGACTCTTGGTCTGGAGTACAGTTTCTCTGCATGCTTCTATTATGAGAAAAAATTAACCTGAATTATAAACAATTGTATTCTACATGTTTCCAATTCTTCCCACAAAAGTCACAGTTAAGTTCGTTTTCACAAATAAACATGTAAATGATCAATAATTCTTTGCCTTTTTGCAAGCACAGTCTTGGAAGGTTATAATTGAAAGAGTAACAATTTAAGACATTTGACGATGTCAAATCTTACAATCACTGTAACTTCTGCATCAATGAGTAAATGCCTTTTGCAATTTTCATTAAATTAGGTTAGTCATATTGTTACAGTGCATTAAGTGTACATGTTTTGCAAAGAAATAATGGATGTGACGTTGTCCATAGAGTAGCAGCACGAAGGGCTCCAGGGTCTGTGACTGGGACCCCTGTGAAGCTCTCCAAAGCAGTATCCATGGTAAATCACAGGCTTCAGCGTAGCTTCAGTGAAGGCTGAGCTGACACTTCAAAATACTTCATTGGCACAGAAGCGTGCGTTAGTGTCTGGATATGCACGAGAAAATAGCTGATGAACGGCCTTTCTCTAATAGAATTTAGTCTGGGGAGTCTGTTAAGATGACAATTGAAACTTATATTCCTGTTAATAAAGTGCACCAAGAGGAAAGGTTTTTGTCATGTAGTCAAGGTACAGAGGGAATAGACAGGCTAAATCAAATAAGAATATGATGCTAAATAATGTTAAGATGGTGGTCTGTGTTAATAAAAAGCAGATGGGAAGACTTTAGATTGATATTCTAGTGTGAATTTACTTTCCTTCTCAGTTACTGTCATTACCTCATGTTGTATTTTTATAAAATACTTCATTATGATGGCAGGTGAGAACATATAGAAGAGGAAAAAATAGCACATAGTAAGGGCTGTTCTTTCTTGAGAAAATATTTAGAGTCTTCCTTCGAAAGCTTACCAACTGTGAGCCAAATTACCTGAGCATAAATCTTCAGTAACACTTTCGAAATCAGTGTAATTATAATGGATTTATAGGAGTATAATCTGCCTTTTACAGATTATTTACCTGATAAAAGCTAATGACTCCTTGGAGGTGAAAGTGGAGGGAATTTGGCATTCTACCCAAGGCATACAAAATGGGACACTAGTGTATAAATCTGTCTTAACTTTGGAACTGTTGCCAGAAAATAAATTCTTCCCAAGAAAATACTAGCAAAAATCTTTCCTGAGTTTTGTGTTCACAGTATAAATGCAGGAAAGCTGTACAGTGTTCTCAAGTTGCACCAAAGACAACTTTGGCCCACACTGAATTAAAAAAAATGTTGAATCTCCTTTCAATATTTTCTCATTTCTACATGACAGTCATGTGGAGGATCTGAGGCACAAGAGTGTACACACTGCCTGCTTACCACAGTGTTGCAATGCTGCGTGGCATTTCTCTCACGCGGCTGGGCTGCAGCAGTCTCGAGCCTCCTGCTAACCTCTCACGGGCAAAAGTTGTTAAATTTCATTTTATCATCATTTCCTGCGGATGGTATTTTCCTAAACTATTAATATGAGACCCGGGAGACCTGTAAGTTTATAACAAAGCTTGCTCCACTTTGTTATCAGTTTCATGTATTAGTTCATGCACTAATGAATGGCAGCAATGCCTGATCTTATTTTAGGTCAAAAATATTTATCTATGAGTGAACTAAGTGTAGAATAGCAGGAAGGGTAAGGACAGTACATCCGTTCTCTACATTCCTTTCTCGAAAATTCTGAAATTACTCTCGCCAGAACAGCTGCATTATACAAAACACAATTCTGTGTTTATCAGTTAGTGTAATGAATCCACATTGTAGGTTTTTAATTGATTACCTCTAAAAAATACTTTAGGAAAAAGGACATCTTTATTAAAGAAGAGGTGGCCTGACAAAGACAGAGGAAATAATAAAACTCCAGAGAAAGGAAACAGAACAAATGGAGCTTATTTTATCTTCTGTAGGCTCAAACCATCAGGCACTTACAAAAATAAAAAATCCTCTAAGCTTAACTTTCAGTATGAAATAAATCTTATCTAAGCATTTTGCAGCTTCATGATAACAAAACAAGTAGGTAACTTTGTATCTAAAACACTTCCTTTCCTTCACACTCACAAAAATAAAACAAGAGAGGCAGAGAATCCAGCCCACTCTGAAGACATATTCACCCATTGTTTATTCAAGAGGCAGTTTTTTTCAAGAACTCCCTCCGTGTATGATGGCATCCTTATCAGGAATAGTGACCTGCTGATAGCCTCTGTTAGAGGCCAGGACACCCACTGGGTGAGAGAAGGGTGGGCTCAGCCATCTGCCAAACCAGCTCTGAGTCTGCAAGGTCTCCCCATGCCGCCACTGAAGTTGCTCCATGCTTCACACTCCCAATAGGGTGTACGGGATCAGGCTTCAAATGAACCCTGCAATGTTCCCACTGATGCTCAGAGGGAATTTTCATCTGATTTCTGTAAATTTGGAAATCTGAAATGCCAGGTTTGTACTTCAAAGAAAAGAAAAAAAAAAGAAGAATAAAAGAACCAAGATCTGTTGCCGTGCCCAAGAGTTTAAAGAGGTGGTGTGCATGTTCCTCACATTTGCCATCGGACCTACTATTTTCTAATTTTTTTCTTTGGTGAGGATTACTAGTCCATTTTACATGTGAAAACATTTAAATGTTTGAGTAATGGCAGGACTTTAGGAGCAACAATGGTAAAAATCATTATGTTTGCTAGCCAGGAATAAGCTGACGTCTTCCGAAAGTATCCCTTAAAGACTGTCTTCACTGGGCATGGTTCCTGATGTAGAAATTGTCAGCAAGTTTTTAAATGCTTTTTCCATCTCAGCAAATACTCCTGCATAGATGCAGCTAAAGCTGTCATAATATATTCTTCTGGTTTTCTCTAGGATGCTTGTATTTGTTGTTTAGCAGTGTCACCAGTACTGTGCATGCGTCTGCAACAGTACAGAAATTTCCTCCATGGCAAGCATTTAGGGATCTTTGTTAGACAGAGAGTTTGGAGCTCTGTCCATCACTGCCCTGAGTGTGAACCACCAGCCCAGTGCAGCAAGAGCCTCTCTGCAACCGAGCATCATCCAGCTTGCCTTTGCAAGACCCTACACTGGCACTAAGTGGGGATCAGTCTCACTGCTCCAGTTTCTTATTTTACAGACATCACTGTGTTCTTCTGACACTTTTCCATTAGCCTTGAAAGTCTGAAAGTATGAGGGATTAGTGGTGATAAACCTAAACTTGTATTTCTGTGCAAATTGCTTTCGATTATACCTACTGCACTGTGGACTGTCATCAGATATTATTGTGCTTTGTATGTCATGTTTAGTTAAAAAGAATACAGAGTATATGGCTGGCTTTGATTGCAGGAACTTCTAGGAAGATGAGGAAGTAATTCTAAAAACAGAAACAACTACAAAAACAATAACAATAATAGCGTGTTTTATTTATTATTAATGTAATAAATAAAAATCACAGAAAGATCTACACACACTTCTTTTTCTTTTGCCATCTTCCTGAGTTCTTTTGGAGGGAGTTATCCTACACTGCTAGCATTAGCAAAGTTTTTAGATAATATTGACTTGTTTTAATATAACTTTTGATTTTTCCACAGTGTCTGGTTTCTCTTTTAAAATGGCTTTCAAATACTTCTTTTTAATACATTCAGTATTCTCCATTCAGGCTCTTTTCAAAATCCACAGGTGCTGTTCAGGCCTCACTGCCAAGGGGGGACTACAATTGGCTACTGCCAATAAGGGGCTACAATATGGCACTAACAGCTTTGTGCCAAAGCCTGCATTACCTTTCCCATTATCTGAAACTTGTCCGTGGTACAGGCAGTCATGGTCTACATTCTGCCTGCAAGTGGAGAGGGTTGTTTGGGATTTCCTTTAGGAGGCTTGGCACATTCATGATCAATGTCTGGAAGTTCTGTAAAATGATTTTGAATTTGCCTGCAACCACCAAATCTCACCCAGGCTTACTGAATTTGTAAAACATACGTTTGTGACTGAAAAAAACAATCTCTGTTCTCTCCAGGAGATGTTTATCAGGCCTATCTTGGCAATAGCAGTATGTGGTTTATGGTCAGTTTCAGCTAACAGTGGTGTCCCATAAATAAAGGAATTTTTTTTACAGCCATGGCTTAAGGCCAAAGTCTCCTTCATTCTTTCAGTATATATACATTCAGTTTTTGTTAGTGGCCGTGATGCATTAGCTACTTGTCTCCAGCTTCAGCTGTGTTACTGAAAGAGTACTGTGCCAATATTCTCCTGAGATGCACCCACGAACAAGTTACTTTTGTGCTTATTGTCATAGTATTTCAGGACTAGGGCCTCTTTAATTAAATCCTTCAGTTTCTCAAGCGCTCTCTTAAGGATTGCATCTGTTGTTGTTCTTTGAGTATTTTCAAGCAGTCATGCCCTATGACTGCTGGTTTAGACAAACACGTTAGTCATAAACTTCCCTATGTAGAGCACAGTTCCAAGAAATCATCAGACCCCTTCTTTCTTTGTTCAAGCAATTACTCAGTGATGTCCATAGCGCTGTGATGTTCCCTCCCATCCCTCTTTGCATGACACACTCTTATCATCTGAATTCATTTAGCTTTACCCTCACAGCACCAAATCTTTCCAAAGCTGCCCAGTGCCTGTGATCATGGTCTTCTGTTGCGCTCAGCTTCTGGGACTGTGCTTGATTCATTGCTCATGTGTAGCCTGACAGAGGGATGCTTCACTCAAAATGAGATTTCAGTACCCTGACACTGGCCTCTGCATGACAGAAATCTGTGTAACCAGCTCTTCTATGAAGGTTCCAAGGTTACGTGAGCTAGAGAAATTTAGCTACATAGGTTCACTGTGTAGCTACCTCATCCTAATATCAACACACCCTAGGACTTCAATAATGTACTTTAAAATAGTAGTGATTAATTTGTTGAGAGTAGGAGCTTCATGAAATTCAAATGCATGTGCATTAACTTACATGCAGACCTTATGTCTTTGTCTCTAGTTTTCTTTTCTGAGCACGTTAAAATCTGGAGTGAACTACACCCCCAATATAGTGAAGTACAAACAAAATTTGAAAAGCTGCTTACTTTTACCTGAAAAACTGTTTTTCATAGTGGAAAATGCTTGCTCTATGAGACCAGAACATTCTAGGTCTGTGAGGTTTTTTGGATTTTTTCTTAGCTAATGGCAAAGGAGCCTCACTCTGTATAAATAGTAAGCCTTTTATGTGAAGTTCTAGAAACTTTGATCAAAGTTTTAACCTCAGTAGATAAACTACACACTGTAATTACTGGTATAATACCATCTACAAAAAGCTTCAGTTCAGTGCCCTGAATACAGGCAGGCAGTCCAAGACACCTCAAGGTACAGTCTTTCAGGATTCAGACTCTTTTTCTGGGTCTTAAGTCAGGAAAATTTCTCACTGATTTCACAGCATGCTTTACAGTGTGAAATCATCACAATTTGGTTAATTTTGTGTGATAATTGTTCTTTCTCAAGCACCTCTAAAGACAGAAGATATAAAAAGCCAAACAAACCAATTCTTTAAATACTCTGGAAAATGTAGTTAACGGATCAGAGTTAGGAAATTTTCCAGTGCATTATGCAGTGTCATCTAGCTCCTGGCCCATGACTCAGTCTTGGCACTGGCGCAAAGAAGCCAGGGAAGCAACAGGAGTCTGTCTTGCCTTCCCAAGGATGTCAAAATGTGCTACAGCCAAAGTCTGCTGTAGCCAAGATCTACAGCACTAACTCCCTTCCGCCCACCTGTCTCCTCATCTTCCTGGACAGCAAAAGATAAGGTTGCCAAAGGAGGAATTGAGTGGGTTTGCTGAAATGTGAAAAGCTGCCATCCTCTCCCCTTCCTTTCTATGCCATAGCAGTCCTTGCCACTGCCTGTGTCGTCTCCAGCACAAGCCAGAAGGATCTGTCCACACGCCCCTCAGTCCTCTCACCCATGAGCCAAAAAGGATTACTTTACTTTCCAGCAAAGTATCCATATTCCCATGACCTACAGGATGCCAGGAGAATTTTAACCAGTCTTTCCACTAGACCGAACAAGTGCCCTGATGTTGGTATCTAATCCTCAGCATCAGCAAGGCTGAAGCTCCAGCTTGGAGTTTGAGGGAGTTGATTGTGAAACACTGAACAACTGGAAGTCAGTAACTTCCCTTTGAACAAATAAATACAAGCTTTGTTGTGTCTATGTGCCATCAACTTCTCACTCTAAACAGTGTTCATATTCTTAAGACTCGTTGCAGAAAATAGTTTATTTCAAGTAAATACAGGAAATTCCTTTTTGGTATTCCAATATGTCTTGGAAAAACCCACTGCTGCTGTGGGTTGAGACATGTGTGCTCTGATCAGTGATCTAATAACCTCCCTTCATTAAAGAATAACAAAATACACTTGTTTTTTTTTCTGAAACCAGATGACTGAAGCAACAGCAGGGTTGTACTGAAAGCCCAAATAACTGTCTGTGCTCAAAACAAAGGAACCTGCAACACATGTGTGGGCATTGTGGCTTTGCTAGGTATTTTGGTGAAAGGCAGGATTAGACAGTCAGCTTATCATTGTGAGTGTATCAGAAGAAACAGCTGTAGTGGGCCTGAACTGCTTCCAGTTGGTTTATTACTTTGTTGGACCAAAATCAAATTTAGGAAGATTTTCCACGTACTGGAAACGCAGGCTGCTGTCAGACACCAGAAGGGTTGAGAGGGTGAAGTTGGTCCATGACACTGACCACAATCATCTCCAGCTGCTCTGACTCCTGACAGTGACCTTAAAACTCCCTGGTGAGGGAAGGAAAGGGGAGTCAAGACAAGGGGTGTTCTGCTGTATACAGGAATTTAACTGCATTGAAATGCATTTCTTTGGGGTCAATGTTTGATTGTTTATGTCTACCCTACTACATTTTAGCTCGATGTTTTCAGCTTTTCCAGCCCAAATCTTATTTTGAACTGTTAGAAATTGGAAGCAGTAGCCTGGAAGGTAATGAAGCTACATAAACATATCCCAACAGAAAAGAGAATCAGGCTCTTTCAAGAAATATACTTTATGCTAGGGACCTTACCATGAACTCAGATGGTGAAATACTTGCATGTTGATCTGTTCAAAAGTTGAAAGATATTTTTGTAAACTACCTCTATTATATATGAGGGCTTTATTATGTACCAACGTGTATTTAATTTTTGTCTTTGGAATGGTTCACATTAGTGTTCCTCAATGCACATCCAATTTAGATTTAATAAGATAGCACTCCTCCGTTAATAAAATAACAATAATTAAAAACATATTTCTTGCCATTCAAATTTTATGCAATCAATATATTTTCTTTATCTCTTAAAATCTGTTTTTAATGATCAGTTGGAATTACTTTTATGCAGGAAAACTGTTTTTAATAAATGAAAATTAGAAATACTTTTGTAAACTTTAATTATTTAAGAGGAAAGGGACTAAAGCTCTGCAAAATTTAAGAATACGCATCAAAGTACAAGCAGATAAAAAATTCGAATGCTAAATATGAAAAATAATTTATCAGCAGAGTTAAAGACTGTCCTTTTAAAATATATCTGTTTTCGTCTATTTCAGTGTAAGATACTAATTATTTGTCTTTGACATAGCCCAGTTAAAGTTCTAAAAGGAAGGGATTTCTACTGATTTCAAAGGCCCTTTTACTCCCAGCCCACAGAAATGAGACAGAAACTCTGGGTTCTAGCCTTGGAGCCCCACTCTGCCTGTGTGTCAGGGACCCACAAAGCCCAGTGTGGATGTTCCCCTCTTTGGCCATTCATCACATATCCCTGCTGGAGTTTTGAAATGATCTGTGGGTCACCCTCTCAATCTGCTCCCCTTCTTCACAGGGTGTAGAAACACCCCAGCACAGGTGTCAGGCCAGGCTGAAAATGGACCAGGGCAGTTTGGAGGCAGCGGCATCATCAGTGTGAAATTCCTCCTGTTTCTTCTGTCTGAGAGGCCAGGAGGAGAACTGGTGGCACAAACTTTGTAGGTTACCCAGCGGAAATGTCCAGGGCTGCCCTGAAGAACTTTAATTTCTATGGCCCTTGACAGAGAGGCATATTGGAAGTTCAGCTGAAGATGAAGGATGTGGCTAAGATACTTAATTTTTTGAAGTAATTCCAGCTTCGTCCAACTATGAACCTTGCCTGAAGGGTACAGGATCCAGTCACCAGCCCAATTTATCAGGGGCCAGAGAGCCAAAAATCGTGGAAAGAAATAGTGTATGGCCTCTTCCCTCCCTGCACATAAAGCCTTTTCTCTGTTCCCAGTAGAGTGTACCCATAAACTGATGATCAAGACATTGTCTTGCAGATATTTTGAAACTAATAAGAAACGATGACTATGTCAAGCAAAGTACTTGCAAGGAGGTTTTGTCATGGGGGATCAAAGGACAGATAAAAGAGGCTTTTATTTATAAACCACTTATATTCTTTAACCCACTGGGAGCTGTCATAATATAAAAGACAACCCTTTCTTTGACCTTTCTGTGCAGCTTTATAAAAAAATAAGCATGAGACAAGTTTATGAAAGCATTACTTGAATTCTAGAAATAAAACAGTCATTGTACTCATACCCATAAAGCTACAAGCATGATTAGCATCATGTGCAAAATGCAAAAATAACTTGCCAATTAGTTTATCTTAAAACTATTAAGAGGTTCACTATATTGTAATCTGCTCACAGAAAGAGTATAAAATATGTAAAAAATTTTATCTCTTTTGCCCAACCTACATTTTAATGCAAGCTAATTTCTTTTTTGGTGTCAAGTTTCCAAGTTTTTTCTGACTGTCCAAAAATACCCATATTTGTACTTCTACTGTACTTCTGACTTTAAAGGACATCCTTTTTTTATTGCTGCTCTAAAACATATGCTTTGCATTTTCACTAATACCTACAGTAGCATCACCAGTATAATTAAAATATAATTCAAAAAATATTTGCAGTCCATTAACATTTCTTTGACTATGCATAGTTTCTAAATCCCACTCTGAACTGAAAGCACCTTTCTTCTAATGTAGGTCTGATATGTAGATTTAAATTAATCTCTTTCTAGGCACCAGTAGCTACATTCACAAAGACTGACACTTTAATAGTCTGTGTCCAAAATTTTGATCCTTCAGCCTCATGTCCAGCTGCTGCCTAACTTGAAAGGAAGCCAGATTTCCTCTGCTCTTTAATTCCCTCCAGTGAAGCCTCCTGGGCACTTACACGTTTGCCACACACTGAGTACATGGGCACTCAGCCAGTCCTGCCCAGGAGCCCATAAGGTATCCCACTCTTGTGCTGACTGCCAGGCATCCTCCCTGCCTTGGCCAGTGTCTCTGGAACTTACCTACTGGGCTGCCTCTTGTACAAAATAACCAGGCCACACTGCTCACTTAGAACAGAAAATGCTGCTGAGTGGGATGGAGAAACCAGGGTCCGTGTTCCTACCTTGTGTAGGCGGAGTAGGATTTCAGCTGAGTTCCCCAGAGCAACCAGGAAAGCCGGCAGCAGGAGTGGGACTCCAGCCAAGGCTTTTCTTGTGTGTGTTTGCTGGAAAGCAACGGTCTGGATCAAAATCCAGCTCCCGTCTCTGAATCCAAATGGAAGAGGATGGTACTGATTGCTTTTGAAGCCAATGCCTCAATGGCCCCAGTTCTGCACCTTGCTATTTCCTGTTTACCTCAGGTGCTCCCTAAGCTATGGAGCTGAAAGTCTACAAATGATAAGTGGCTTGGAAATAAGCACCAATATGCAGAAGCCAGGCTCCTTCAGTATGGATAGTACTACATCTTG
Source organism: Daphoenositta chrysoptera (assembly GCA_013397915.1). NCBI lineage: Eukaryota > Metazoa > Chordata > Aves > Passeriformes > Daphoenositta > Daphoenositta chrysoptera. The sequence continues at coordinate 507,957 of VZRO01002169.1, read as the reverse complement.
CTTAATAGTTCTAATAATTTCTCTCTATTTTGTTACCTTGTCATCCTCTGCCTGAAACCTCCAGCCACGATTATGAGTTAGGTTACATCCTGTTTAAAGCCTGCACCAGAGAAGCCCTGTCTCTGCTCCTGACAGATTGAAGATGTTCAGGCCTGAAGGAACAACTGATAAGATTGGGCATTTATGCTTCAGTCTTGTAAGCAGCTTTTACTAAATAAAGTCTTGAGTTCAACAGGTTGTCTTGACTGTGTAAAATAAGACAGGCAATTCTGATTGCATGCCTCTTGTAACTTGGATAATTGAGAATTGAGATGAGCTTCTTCATTGTAGCATCTCTGAGCATTTTACTGTTTTGGAGATGGACAGTGGAAATACTGAACTGCCTCAAAAGTAGACAATTCTGTTACTACTATATTTCTTCCAGTGTGCTGCAAAACACATTCATACAAACTCGATCTCCTGAGATTTCTACCCCAATCTGGCAATCTGTCCATTCCAACAAAGTCCAAAGAAATCGTTACTCTAGTCTGAGGTAGACAAAACCTCTGAGATTCACACAGTGTGTCTCCAGGCTATAAGTTAGGGTCAACACTATACTCAGTTCATCTCACTGAATTGAGCTGATATTGCAATTAGGGTACATCTTGAGATGCGTTTTTTAGCAATAACAAACATAAATGAACACTTTTCTGCTGACAGGTCCATTTCTTGAAGACCTGAATTAGTGAGGGTCATGCACTGCTGATGTGACAGGCATGACTCCCTTGGTATTCCTGGGCTTAACTCTGACTAGAAGAGGTGTATGAAGAAAGGAAGGAAGTAAGGAAGGCAGGAAGGAAGGAGAAGGAAAAAAGGAAGAAAAATAAAGGAAGGAAGAAAGGAAGCAAGAAAGAAAGAAAGAAAGAAAGAAAGAAAGAAAGAAAGAAAGAAAGAAAGAAAGAAAGAAAGAAAGAAAGAAAGAGAAAGAAAGAAAGAAAGAAAAAAAGAAAGAAAGAAAAAGAAAGAAAGAAAAGCTTAGTCATTGTAGGACTCTGGAATCACCTTTTTTTCAGAGACATGTTTCTTCTTAAAGCTTGAATTCTCCTTAATTCCAGCTCTTCAGATCAGAAGATGATTTCTGCTGATACCAACAGGAAATTCTGTTATCATGCCAGTGAATATATCATGACTGAAATTTAAACTGACATCTGCTCAAATGTGAGTGATTTTGCATCAAGTTGCATATACTTAGAATTAAAGCCTTTCTGCTTCAAGATAAATTTCTGCTGAAATCAATATAATTTACCTGAACAAGAACTATATAGGACTGTGCCAACATAACATATAGGTCTATGATATAATTTTGTGTAACTGGAACAGAGGATTATAATCAATGCCAAATAAGACAACAAATTATGTCAGTGATCGGTGTTGTTTTCATCTTAGATTTCATAGCAGTCCAAGTGAACTAGTTCTACCATCCCCCTAGTACTCTAAGTCTCACTCAGTCACCAGAGATGTTAACTGCCATATATCAGCATTCACAAGCATGGCTCTGGAAATTCAGGTTGTTCATGGCAATTAGTACCAGAATTAGTCCTTGCAAGTCTGATCAAACATACTACTTTTCCATGACTTTACTCTGTTTTGAATATACCTTTCATGCTTTCTTACACTAAACAGTTTTTCTCATTTTATACTGGAAAAGAAGCTGTAGACTTTTTACAGTGAATGCCTCAAGTATGAGTTAATCATTTGCAATACTTATTAAGGTCAAAGTCCTCTGCTCACTTCCAAAACCAGTGAGAATGAATATTATAAAAGAGCTGGTGACTCAAAATCTGTGATTTTTGATTTCTCGGACGCATCTGCTGGCTTAATATAAATCATCACTGCTTCCCATAGGCTTTGCCTGCCAGTAATATATAACACTCACTAGACAGGTCTCATGGTGCTTTGTGAGAGAAGGGGGAGTGAATGGCCACCAAGTCAGTCGGGCAAAGACAGGACTCCTGAGTCCAGGGTCCTTCGGTGCTGTGGCTGTCCCAAGTCTGCTCTAAACCAGAGGACACTTTTGGTAATAGTCTCCTTACTGACTTTGATCAGAAGCAGACCCTTCTCAGTGGAATCCAGTGAAAGGCAAAAACAACAGGCACTAACTGAAATACAGGAAATTCCATTTCAGTATAAGAAAAGAATTCTACTTTTTTAATGGTCAGAGTGGTCAAACACTGTAACAGAGAAGCTGTGGAGTCTCAGTCCTCAGAAACAGTCAAGACCCAACTGGACACGGCCATGAGTAACCTGTTAGGACTGAGTTTTGAGCAGGGGGATTGGATGAGTCAATCTACAGAGGTCCTTCCAACCTAAATGATTCTTCAGTTCATAATCTGTCCCTTTATCTAACTGAACAAAGTCTCCTCATTAATGGTTGTGCACCTGAAACTGTTTGGTTTTATTTTGATTCTGAGGAAACTGCACACCTGGAAGAAGGCTGTTTCTTACAACCACTAGGTCCACATCTGATCTTGGGATAACTAGAATTCAGCGCTGACTCTTGGGCAACTAGGAGTATCTTAATCTGTTGACTTTGCTTAGTTGAAAAAAAACCATGAATGGATTATTTTAGTCTAATTATAGTCTGAGATGTGTACAGAATTCAGTTTGTGGTTAGTCTTGCAAACCTCACACGTCTGTTGGAAAGTTCACGATCCCCTCAGCTGGGCTACCTTCTGGCTTTGTGGCACAAATAAATACATTTCTCAAAGATTTCCAAACAAATTTTCTTCCTGTTTAGATACAAAACTTACATCCACTAAGCAGCTGGAGATTGCATTAATTTTTTGTGGTAGACCCAAATAGTTCTTACAATCTTATGATGGAACCAAATAGAAATAGAGTTAGAAAACACAGTGCTGGAGCCTGTACTTGATTTTCCTGTGTTACAAGTCTGAGGGAGAGGGAGAAAGAGGAGAAAGTTACCTTTACTGTGTAGCCCAGGGTCTGTGTCCCACTGTGACCGTACGCATCTCTCCTGCCACGCTGCTCCTGCTATAGACACTGGCAGATGGATTAGATAATTTCCAGGTAAATCCTCAGCGGAATCCAGGAAAGATGGCCAGTCAAAGACTCTGCATTCATAAGGTAATTTAACTGAGCTTGAACCAAGTACTAGTCTGAACCATTGTTTCTCAAACTGAACCTGAACTGAAAGTTACTTCAGCACAAACCTGAGCCTGACTTGTGTACAGGTACCATTTCAAAGAGTAAGCATCTTGGCTCAGAAACTTCAGGGTGTGCCTGCACAGTGCAGAGCAGAGTTGAGCAGAGGGTGAGGACGAGCCAGGCTCAGCATCGAGGACAGAGAGAAGAAACCAGGCTCAGCCCAGTGTCATGTAAATGCACTGCAGTACTTGAGGGAGCATCCTGGCCTGGCACTGAGTCAGATAGATGAGATGGTGTGCATGGAAATAAATGTCTGACAGGCTCTGCACTGAACCAGGTGAGCCCGCCCTAGGAGGGGGGTTTCAGTGCTAATCACCCTTGCTGTCAAAAATGTTTATTTTTCATTGTTTGCAACCATGATGAATTTCCCACTCTGAAATCATGTTATGTCTTCTTCTGCTTCCCTAAAGAATCCTCTGCTAATAGCAGACTTTTCCCTTTTGATTATTTTTCAGATAAAGCAGATAGATTGGGTGTATCAAGTTTCCCACCACCAGGCATGTTTTATGGATCATTCATTCACTGAGTCATGTAGCTCTTTTGAACTATTCCCCATTTTTCAACATCAGCTTTAAGTGGGAACACCAGAGTTGGACATACTACTGCATTTGTTCATGTCAAGTTACAACAATAACCGGGCTAGCTTGAGTGGCTTAGAGATAAAATACCTGCTTTTTCCCTATGTTCAGCCTAATCAAAAAAATGACCCCAACTGAAAGAGTAAGACTGTTACTGCTATTTAATTCACTTATTTTTATTTACCAAAGATCTTGTCCAACTTCTATACACCTGTATAAATAAGACTTGAGAAAAAGATAATTGTTCTGGCTTCATTTTTTCTGGTTCAAAAAACTTCATTCTTCATTGAGAAAAAAATGTAAATGAGTGTTTTAGTTTGCTCTGCAAATCCGGAAATCCTAATTGGAGAGGCGAGGTCAGAGACACAGGATCTTCCGTGGCGACTTTCCCTTTTAGTGCTGCTTGAAGAATTCTCTTTTCAAGTGGAAGGAATTACTGCCTTTAGAGCTTGCTTTCATCCCTAACACCATAGCATGGCAAAGGAGAAAGTGAATGATCTGTTGTGACTGGCGGAAGGGACTGAACTGTTGGGCATCAGAGAGTCACCTGAATTTCCCATGTCAATAGAAGAAGACCAATTAATGTAGTTATTTGAGTCACTGAGACCCGGAGGGAGGCCTAGACTGATACATTTGCCTTCAGTTTTCTGCTGCTACAGTGCCTCATGGCACTTGAATCTCAGAGACATCCCTCTGTTGGGAACAGGTTACCTCTGTTGTTTAGTGGTTTCTATTACTTGTTGAAAAAAACAATTAATTTTAAAAACCTTCTTGTGTTGTTTGGTTGTTTGGTTTGCGGGTGGATTTTTTGTGGGGTTGTTATTTTTGTTTTGTTTGGTTTTTCCCCCTGGCAGCGTAGCAAGACTGTTTCACCCCACCTTCACAGTTAGAGCATTTAAATAAATGTGTAGTAGAGGAATTCTGAATAGTGAGAAAGGGGTCATGGGTTGGGGTTTTTTTTGTGTGTGTGTGTCCCTGTGTGTGTGTGTGTATGCTAGCTCTTACAAAATCCTCAGCCAGAAGCAGTGTTCTGTACCTCCATTCATCAGGCACATCTTGCAGAGGTCAGCTGCAGAGTGGGGAAACAAGTTTTATTTCTTTGCAGGGCTGTACACCTGCTTCTCTTCAGTGCATTAGTTATATCTCTCCTCCTGTCCTCCCTAGAACATGACCCCCTCTCCTTTGTAGCTGTTTTACTACCTCTGAGAGGTTAAAAGTAGCAAGATCTATACAATCTCCTAGCCTATCACGCTGTCAGTCTAAATTGCCGCCTCCAGAATATCTTCTCATGTTTTGTCTGTCTTGGGTCTCTAGCAGCTGGAGGCTAGAGATGATCATGAGGTCCCAGAGAGCAGCTTTTTCCCCTTTCATCTACTTCAGAATATTAATCTGTTCTGAACAAAAAGAAGGAAAGTGATAAATATGTGTGTGTGTGCGTGCGTACGTGTGTGTGGTGTGTTTTTATATTTGCATTTATCTATATATTTATATATAATTACATTTAATTTTTCTTGCATATATTTGCAAAAAAAAAAAAAAGAAAAAAAAGAAAAAAGAAAAACAAAGCCAAAGGCAGAAAGGCAGAGTAGTTCTTACAGATTTAATTAATAAAACTTATGCTTCACAGAAGTTCAGAAAAACATCTGCCATTTCATTTTCAGAAATGCCAAGTTTGCAACATGTATGGCATCCTGGTCTGCTTCCAGCCTGGATAATTGCATTCTTCCTACCTGTGAATGTTCCTGTCATTTCAATTGGATGCAGTGTTTCTTCCACACTCCTTTGCCAAATTATTCTGTGCTACTGCTGTGTACCCTTAAACGGATGCCATGTTTCAATCCAGAGACGGCTTCCTATCTGCTCAGAAGCAGGACATAAAGCTTTGACAGCTCAGGGGAGGATTCAGCCTGCTGTAATGCCTGCAGGTATACAGGATGTCATTTTCAAACCTTTGCTTTGGGACCCTGAGGCTGAAAAATTTAGAAGGAATGATCATATGGTCAGGTACAGTCATCCATTCATCTGAGCTGGAAATTTAATTTTCAGAGATGTTTAGAAACAACAGCCGTTCAGGCAGGCAGTATGACACAAGCAAGTGCTAGGCATGTGCAGCTGCACTGCCCCTAGAGCAGGACTGGATGAGCTGATCTGGCTTTGCAGATGGGCAGAAGCAGCCGTGGACCTGCACTGGGCCGTGGGCAGGGCTGGCTGCTGCAGGGCTTTCCGTCAGACAACTTCCAGCAGGAGTGGGGTGAAACCGAGATGCTGGTAAAAAGGGTTTTTCCAGGTTCATGCAGGGCAAAAGTTGACATGTGGGCATAAGAGGGCTTTGTTGCCTTCTTTGTTGATAAAAAGATTGAGACTTGAAAAGCAAATGAGCAAATAAAAGTTTAAAAGGTCTCAAATCTTCCTCATACCTCTCTACTGTTCAGGTTCCCTTCTCCTGGTGGGCTGGACCTGGAGCCTTTTGTCACTCAATACACTGCAGAGTGCACAGGCACTTTGTGTCCAAAACAGTACTCAGGATCTTTCAAAGTAGTAGTTTTAGGATAAAAAATGCTGGAAACAAAGAAAAACCTTCTCCAAGAAAGACTGGATATTCCTCTGCCTTAACTTTTGACTGTGGCTTTAATTTGTGTAAATAGTATTAAAAGTGGATTTGGTAACATTTCACTAATTTTGACAATAGGTTTCCATTTTATGGAAATTCGTGGGGGAAAACATTCATTGTTAACTTAATAAGTAGTTGTGGAAAGGAACATTTTCCACAAAAAACCAATATTTTCAAAGTCACCCAAAGATCTCTTTTCAAAGAGTCTTGACTTGGAATTCCCTAGGTTCAATTGCCTCAGCTCAGTCATGTTTCCCCCAGGTGTTAAGATTTCTGATCTGATGGCTCCAAAAAGGAAACAAGGAAGCTTTGGGAATCCTATTGACCCCAGCTTTGAATAGCTCCCGTAGCAAGGTTATTTCAGAACTGCAGACCCTGGATGCCCTGCAATATCCTTTGCCTGTTGCACAGAGACTCACCAGCATCTTTAGAGCAGAGGTCTAAATTTAAAAAGGAAAAACAAAATGAAAACAAAAGAAAACAAAAAAAGTCAACTAGTGGTCTTTTCTTCTTTAACTGGTTATTAGAATGGAGTAAACTTTGATCAGGATTATTTATGTAAATTCCTTTTAGATTCCTGGCTTTACAGTCAGAAACATGAATGACGGTGAAGTGGCTCCTAATCAGTCACTAAGCAAGGTTTATTAATAGGCAAACTGTGGGAAAGGTAAACTTTAGAAAAGGTAAGTACCTGAGAAAGACGGGCAGCTAGCAAATAGAAAAAAAATCAAACTTCCTAATGAAGTAGCAACTTAGTCACTTAAATGACACTAAATTGAATTTTTTTTTTTTCTTCTGGAATTGTGCAGTCTTTTCTAGCATACATAATAAAGGCATGAAAGAGTATTTCAGTTTGGTTTTATCTTTTTTTTTTCCCCATGCAGATTGTGTTTACTCTGTAGTTTTCAACCTGACTTATCAAGTGGTTGACCTAAATATTAACAAGGATGCTTTCCCTTCAGAGCTTTGTGAGTTACTGCACAATTCCTGTGTGTATGGGATACATCTATGTGTAGAGCTTTCCCGAAATGAAGGATATCATATCTGAAGCACTTGAGTGATTTGGGCTGTGTTTGCACAGGCAGGCACACACAGGCATGAAGCCTCTGCCTCCACTCTGCACTGGTCTGAGAAGATCCATAGGGTTGTGTTCCTGTTGTGTCAGCAGAACTTTATCACAGCTGGCTCCCAGACAGGCTGCTGATACCTGTTTTGGCATCTCTACTCAGAACTGCAGTGGACAGTGTAAATAGGGTATGAATTCCCAAGACCTGTCAAAACTGAGATTTAAACTCATAGACAGTTAAATCTTAAAGGCATCTTTCCCTTTAAACATCTCACCAGGCTTATTTTCAATCCTGTCTTTATGGGGTACTGGATTTCCACCTCTAAACTCTTTACAAAGGAAAATAAAACAAGTTTGTAATGCAAAATTTTTTCAAATAAACTATTTTCTGTCTTTCTTCACTTGTAAATGAGAAAGATGAGAAAAATTGCCATCTGCCCCATAAATCTGTGTTCTAGGCAAGCTATGTGCTTTTGACATAGAGGAAATGCAGATGTAATAAGACAGAAATACTTTTTTGTACTTTTGATATTCTGTTTACCAACATACACTTCCTCCTCAAAATCTTTTCTAATTTGAGAAAGGAAGGAGAGTAAATGTGAGTGTACTTGAAATAAAAGCTTCTCAATGCCCACCTAAAGTAAGTGCATATGTACACTAGGTTTGTTTAGCTTGTAGCAGAGTGGGAACATCTGGAAATAACCCCTCAAGATGGCAAATACGTTTTGGTTTGCATTTTGCCTCCCTGTTCATGTGCAAATGTGGACATTATAACGGGTATTTTCCTTCACTATTGCCAATGAGAACACGGCCAGTTGGGCACTATCCTTTCCAGAACCAGCTGTTCTTTTTTGAAAATGGATATTTTCTCCCTCTTCCATGCACACTGGAGTGAGTTCTGAAACATACTGTCTTGCCCACTTGCCACCGCACTCCAAAAATCCCTGTGCCTAAGTATGTGAAGGACCAGTGCTGCAGAATTGGTAATTGTTAGATGCATCAGTCAAGGATAAGGCATGAGGTAAGGTCAAGTGGCTCATGCAGCTTGAATCTACCCTTACAGCTAAAAGCAGGTCTGAGGAAATCTTATGCACATAGAAGGCTGTAGAAGCCACTCAAGGACACAATCATTTAACCCTTCAAAATATAGACTGTATGAAGAAAATATGTGCTAAAATAGAAAATCTACTCAGAAATATTCAGTCCATGAACAAGGAGTCATATTTTCTCAATTCCTAGTAAACAAGGAGATTTAATTACGAATTACAGTTTTTCTTCACTGTTTTGTTAAAGGAGGCATTAGCCTGGTTATCCCCTGCCATCAGCTCCCAGGACTTCTTCCCACATCTGTCCTCTCCCAGTAAGCCACTTCTCCATGGGTTTCTGCTGGTGCCAGTCCAGTGCAGATGGCAGATGCCTGTGCAAATGCCATCAGCAGTACCAGTAACCTTTCCTATGTTGCTCCAACCCTCCCAGGCCTCCAGTTTCCCCCACCATCCTGGAAATGAGCATGCATCTCTCACCCCTCTAGAGGGGAGAGGGTGATCTGCCCACACGTGTTTCCACATGCTTTCTGTCACAGGGCCTCCACTGCTGTTCCATCATGGGAGTCATCATCAGAGCTCCTTCAGCCCCCAGCTTCTGCCTTTCCTGTTTAGGCTATGTAGTAACTTAGGTGTTTTGCTGAGAAAATGGAATTACTACCCTTGCAGTTTCTAACAGGCCTACCACCGATTATACGATGAGTGTTGAGGCTAACATTGACACTCTGCAATACTTAAAGGTAATGCATGTTGCTTTCAGGAACAGATTTTCCATATTCCTACCAGTTGTTAACAAATATTTGCTGCAGATCGTTCAACCAGTAGAAGAGCAAAGACTCTTGCCACCCTTTTTATGTAAGGCTTTAGTGCAAGAGGCACATTAGATAAATACCTTCTTTATAGGGTGAAAATTGTTATTAGATAGTGCTCTGGAGAAAAACTGTTTGAGGGAGTCACCATTCACAGTATTTGGTGTTACATCATGGTTGGGTCAGTGACCTTTTCAACTTGGCTGGGAATCCACTGAGAAACAGCTGTGGTGGTTTTTCTCTTGAAATGCAAAAAGGAAATTCCTTGCCTTAATGTCTAGCATTGTTAGCATCACTGCAGTAAACTTCTGGGGGATTTTGTAGAACACTTGGTGTTGTTTTTTAACTGCGAAATGCTGATTTGTTTGTCATTTATAGGGGTTACCCCAGGGTGAGCCAACACAATTTAGTCTTGAGTCACTTTGGTCCTTGTGCCTATAAAAATGTTGCAGACCTTTAAAACTGCAATGGGAAACAGATTACCCAGAGACATATTTTACTCTCAGATGCTAAAGAGATTTGAGCAGAGGCAACTGATCTCAGTATTTGGATACTGCAATTTTTCTGTTCTCATGCTAGCTCTGATAAAACAGGTGCTAATGTCAATCACTGATATACCAGGGAAATATCTACTGTTTTCCAGGTTAAAAAGTTACAAGTGTGTGCCAGAGTGAATGGTCAAAATGTGAAATGGAAGAAATGTGAAATAGATGTGAAGTTTCCAGAGTGGGACTGAATTCATCCAGAGATTTAAAGGAATTAAGGAATGAATGATGTAACTGAACTTCTAGCAGTAATGTTTGCAATGGGTAGATTATCATAATGTTCAGTGATAAGCAACTTAGCTCTGCTCAAGTCAAAATCTTTTTAGAATTTTCTCCAATGGCAGAAATAGCTTATGACAGGTAATTTGAAAAATCCTCACCAAGACTTCACTTAAATCACTGATTATCCTATGGACCTGAATGACAATGTGTCCTTTATTTGTAACATGGAATGAAAATATCAGGTCTGTGTTGCTTTTAACCACACCCATGCAGAGACTTTCTCCTTACATACCCCTCATTCCATATGGTCTGGGGAATAGTGCCTGAACTCTTGAGAGACAGAGGGAAAGGTGAGTGAAAGCAGCCAGAAAGCCTGGAGAGGAGCTCGGGTTTGTGGAGCAGTGCTGGGAAATGGAGCTTGCTTTGGGATTGCCTCCCCACTTAACTTTCTAGGTTAGGTGAGCGAGCTGCAGGATGGACTGATTACACCAGGAGGGACAAAGCCGTTTTATCACTTCACATTTAGGTGAATCAAAATCAAGGAAATTCATAGAAACTCCAGTTGTGTGAGTCAGAAGGGAGGACGCCCAGCTGGACCCATAACGTGCAAGTTATCTGTTGCTTCCATTCCCCTCTCACCACTCAGCTCCTTGCGTATCTCCACGTGTGGCCTTGTCTCTTGTTTCTGCATCTCTCCCATTGGTCTCTTAGTTTCTGCCCATGCACAGTTCCTCTTTGAAATATAAAACTTCAGCCTCTTTATACTAAATACTGCCACATGCACAATAATCCTGTGAGTTTGTAGCTGTGAAAATGACATCCTTCCCATCAATCCTGTGCAAGGTTGTTTACAGGCCTCACAGGCTTTCTCTTGCTGGAGGACTAAGACCTTCCCTCCTGTTTCGAGGAACTGAGCAGGAAATTTCTCATCCTCATGAGAAAACTAGCACCAGAGTCTAAAACTCCATGGGGGGAAGCAAGATAGGGTTTGTCAATGTATCAGAATTGCTTCATTTGTGTTGATTGTTCTTTGTCTTACAGTATTCCTTCAGGAAAAGGGCTGTCACACTATGATACTTTCTCTGCAGCACTCTACGGGGTGCTTCTGCTAATTCAGGCAATTTCAAAGGAACTGTGAAATAGGGATAAAAATTCTGGTTTTCAAGAAAAAAAAGCCTCACTAAGAATGATTTCAGAAAACAATGGCTTTAATTTGTAGATAAGGTGTAGTGTGAGATATATCCCAGATAATGACTGGGACATAAATAAGATAGTCCAAGTGAGACAAGTCTGTGAGGGACTTCTGCTGGAGTAAAGCAAGCTAGGTGGCTTGGTGGTATATTAAATTCCTTGGAGACAAAGGCAAATTAATGCAAGTTGGAAGGAAAAATCAGAATGACATATTGCTTGGCTCTAAATTAATCACAACCATGCAGCAAAAAAAGTGTCACAACAGATATCTCAGCCAAACCATATGCTCTGAGAGCAGCAAAAGTGTTGGCAAACTGATAGAATGTAGGAGGAAAAAGATAGAAAACAATATTGAAAATAATATAATATAATCATATAAGCCAGTGACATGTCCTCTCTGTTCCTTCCAGGTCAACCAGCCTGTTGAAATACTAAGGGTCCAGTGGGAAATACATGAAAAAATTGGTTAGAGGAATGGAACTGTGGTGTGAGCTTTTTATGAAAGGAAAGTGTGGAAAGTGTAGAGATGGTTAGATTAGAGAGGAAAAAGAAGTGACAGCATGACAGAAGTGTACAAAATAATTATTGTTTTAAGGAAGATTGCCTTCGCCACAAAACAAAAGCATTGGGACATTAAACTGAATAACAAGACATTTACAAGCAATAAAACAATCCCATTTATATAATGTTTAATGGGTGAGTTAGACATCTACATGAGCAATGGGAACAGAAAGACTGTTGAAGAAGAAAAGAAATAGGAAAGGACTTACATCTGTGTGATTTGAGTCAATACAAAATTATAGTGTTAAGGAGCAATTTACCTCTGTGGGCAGGTAATACTATTACTACCCTTTATGCACCATTTTTCTGAGAAGAATTTGGGCAAACTTTGAAGCAGGGTACTATGATCAATATCTCACATCTGATCTCACACTGAAAGCATCTGTTCTGGTTTTGTGCTGTGTTGGGGACTAGCAAGACCTGCACATGTATAAGAAACATAACTAAGACACTGGAAGGAGCTGAGGTACCAAGGTGCCATATCAGAGGTTCCCATGGCACAAACACTTGTGGATGTGATAGTGAGACTCTAGGGCTGTCTAGAGTCTTTGGTCTCATTATGCCTGTCCTGTTTGGCATAATTCTTGATAGGAGATCCACGCAGCACAGGCAATAGCTTTAGTCTCCAAGATTTTCAGCTCTGCAGTGGCCCATGATTCAACGAGGCATCCAAAACCTTGGAGAAGGGGAGCCACATCTGGGAAAGCTGTACGCATGGTAGCCTTATCTAGATTTGTCTGCATAGAAAGCTGTGTGGGTGAAGTCTCTCTGCTGAGAGCAGACATCTGTGGAGATGCATCCACAGAGTTTTCTAAGTGAGTAAGGACAAAAATTTCTAGCAGATGTAGGGCAGCAAGTAATTGTTCAGGATCACTTTACCATGTCTGACATCCTAATATAAACTACACACATTTGTTTATATTAAAAACATGGAAGTATTTCTTGATGACGTGCTGGTGGAGTAATTTTATTCAATAATTATAGATGATGGCTATCTTTTTTCTTGCTCCAGACAGGAAGTTAAACAGTTGCGTGTCAGTCTCATCATCTCCTTTTCTAGGTACAGCTATATGTTAGCTAGAACTACTTGGAATTTTTTTTTCCCAGCAAAATGATATTTCGGAAAATGCTTCCATAAAACTTCTGTGTGAAACATAACAAACTATATGCTTTTTACCTTGGTTCTCCTGGGTATTGCTGTTGTCTAAAGGAGAATAAATCCAACCCCTCGGTCTGACTGAGATGTAACATTTCATTCTAATTCCAACTCAAATCAATGAGTATTTCCCGTGTTCCCAGTAGCCAGCTGTGCCACATAATGCCTGTGCTCAGAGTAGACAGTTTCATTGTCACTTCAGCATGGAAATCATATTTCAAAAATAATAAATTTTGCCAAAGAAATGAAACAATATTTCCATGGGCACTACAGACTGCTATCTGTCACAATTTATTGCATGGCTTAATAACAATATTGCATTCTGTCTTGTCTGGTCTACTCAAATTGCCACCTTGCAGAAATGTTTTCTCAAAGGTCAGCCTTTCTCAAGTGAAGCTCGTGAGTCAGTTGCTCAGCCTTGTGGACAAGCAAGCCCAGAGATGCCTGCATATGTAGTGGTGATGCAGCTGCTGAATTTATGAGCATTCATGAAACAGTTGAGATTAGTAAGGACCCTTGGAGATGTAGTACAACCCCAGTACTAAAACAGGACCATTGAGAGCAGGTTGCCCAGAACCATGACAAGAATTTTCAGGAGAGCATGTTGTGATAGGACAAGGGGTAATTCTTTAAGAGGGCATGATTAGATAAGACAGAAGGAAGAAAACTTTTGCAATGAGGATGGTGAAACACAGGAAAGGCTTCCCATCAGTGCCCATTCCAGGAAACATTCAAGGTCAGGATGGATGGGCCTCTGAGCAACCTAATCTAGTTGAGAATGCCCCAGCTCATTGCAGGGGCTTGGACTAGTTGAGCTTTAAATGTGCACTTCAACCAACCCATTCCATGATTCTAAGTCAAGTTTTGAATACTTTCAAGTATGGAAAACTGTTCCAGTGTTTGATGACCTTAGAGTAATAGGATTTTTGTCTTATAATAGAATTTTCTGCCTCTTGGCTTCTCACTGGGCACCACTGATAAGAGTCTGGCTCCATCTCCTTTACTCCTCCCATCCAATGATTCTTGATAGTGATAAGGCACCTCCTGAGCTTTTTCTTCTCCAGGTTGAACAATCCTTGCTCTCACAGGCTCCCTTTGTATATCAGATACTCCAGTTCCTTAACCACCTGAGTGACCCTTTGTTGAGCTTGCTTCAGCAGCCCCATGTATCTCTGATCCTAGGGAGCCCAGAACCCAACACAGTTCTCCAGATACGTCTCAGCAGTGTTGAGTAGCAGGGAAGGATTGCATCCCTCAACCTGGTCATAATCGTTCTCCTAATGCAGGCCAGCATGCTGCTGGTCTTTTTATGCTACAAGGATGCGTTGGTGGCTAGTGGGCAACATGTGGTCCCCAAGAATTCCCAGGGTCTTTTCTGCCTTCCAGCTGGCCAGCCCCCAGTGCATATCAGTACTTGGAACTATACTTCCTTAGGTGCAGGACTTGAGACTTCCCCCTGATGAACTTCATGAGGCTCCTGTTTGTCCATTTTCCCAGCCCGTCATGGCTCCTCTGGATGGTAGCACAGCCCTGTGGTATATCAGCCACTCCTTCCAGTATTCTTACAGCTGTACTGATGTCTAGTGCTTTTCACAAGTCCAGGGGACAAATGTGAGGAAAGAAGGGTTTTCAGGGACTGATCTGGAAGGCCAAAACAGGCCTCAGTACCCCACTGTCTAAGTGCTAACATTTGAAATTGCTGGAGAAATTCTGGTGATAATGAAAACTGAGGTGGTTTTACTGTTTCCTCCTACTAGGCCAGGCTTTTAGGTTTTCTTTTCAAACTGATGCTTGATTTTTGCTTTTGCCTCCTGTATCTTAAACTCCTTTTGTTTGCAGTTGGAGACAGGACTTCAATCTACAAGGAGAAGGCACTGGCTATAATCCTTTTCATTATTAGGCACCCTTGGGTACAGCACTGTTGAGCTCAATGGCTTTCTTCCAGGACTTTGCTTAACCTTTATCATTTTCATGAAGGATCTGAAGAATTATTGTCATTCCCATTTAAGTTTCCCACACATTTTTAGTATGCAGGTGAACTGCTTAAAGGGAAACACCTTCTGTCTCCTAACAATAAAAGATTTCCTGGCTTGAAAAAAAGTTTTCTTCATCAAAATCAAAGCAGACAATTGCTGCAATGGTGCCCACTTTAACAGATTCTTTAATGAATTTGATGAGATTGTAGTGGATGAATAACTTTCTGACAAAGCAGAGAGAGCACCAAATTAAAACTTTACTATGTGAAATAATCCTCAAAAATATCTAGCTCTCTCCAGACTCCATTAGCTATCAGATAATCTGGGCAAAAGCTTTGTTTGAAATCAAGAAGAGAGCTGGAGTTCTTACCTCTCTCACTCTCTCCCTTTCTCTGTCTACACACACAAAGAACAAAGTTTAATAGATAGCATATGCTGTTAGCTGAGCCTTTGTTCCTGCCCCAGCAGAGTCAACGCACTGCCAAGTCTCACTCTGTTTCAGTGTGTCTCCCCATTTTTGGCTCGAGTTTCCTTCAATTTGAAGCAGTCTCATACAAAATTCTGAAAATTCATGGTGCATTTAAATTGAAAACTTGAACCATCACTCAGAGATTGTATTTTTCAAATCTGACTCCTTTCAGTGACTAGAACTTGGCTGATTTGCCTGTAGTCTGATAATGGTGGATGAGAGACGATTGAGCCTCCTCTCTATGCAAAACCCTAAGCAACTGGAAAGTAGCAAGTCTTATTAAATGAATGAGTAAGATGTGGAATGACATGTTTTTGTTTCTTGTTGCTGTTTTCTGTGTTTAGTTTTTTTTTAAGCAACATGTCAGTATTGAAGACATTAGACATGTTATCAAGCTTAGGTTATTAAAAAGGGGCCTACTCTGTGGTCTTAGAAAGGTCTTAGGTATGTGGATAGATACGGTGCCCTTCCCTCAATGGCTGGGTAGTTCTTTAACCTGACTCCTCCAGGCAAATTTCCCAGGTGAAAAGTTCTCTGATTTTTCTATATTTGGCCTGTCACAATTTGTTATTCTGTCTTTCTTTTTGAAAAGTCTTTTCCTTTGATTCTCTCTGATTAATAGTCGAATTGCACAGGCTTTTAGCTTTATGACTCTTACTAAAGGTCAGGTTGATTAAGTCATCATGTATTGATAAATCTTCATTAAATGCTGTGAAAATATGAAGGTTAGAGATTATAACCTGGGATGGGCTGGTCCTGAAAGTCCCACAGTCTTCTTGTTAGCTCTTGAGTGCAGTCATGAAACATTTCTGCCAGCTCGGTTTGCTGATGAGCATTTTTTATATCAGATGTTTCCTACCTGGTGGTAAGCAATGCTGCATGGTACAGGCTCTTTGTGAAGTACAGGCTGAGAAAGGTTTTGCCTTGAATCTGATTAATGGAATATATTTGAAATGCCTCCAATAAACCTTTATCCTTGTGAACTGTAGTTGGCACATCAAATGGGTGTGAATTTACATAGGCATGTCTAATGGCTTGGGAAATGCCCTGCTAGAATAGAAGGACCTTGAAATAATGTTAAGGAAACACTTCTGACAGAAGCTGAGAAAAGAAGACAGATTCAAGGCTGGGATTGGCATCCCATCCCCAAGACACCACATTGCTCTGTAAAATATAACAAATATGAGAGGCTTGAGTAAGGGAATCTCTGCTTACTTTTTGTGTCCTAGATTCCACTCTCACCATGCTCACTTTTATAAAACATAAAGTACAAGCCAGCCAAGTAAAAGTTACTAACTGTGCCATTACTAAGTACTTTATTCTGAAATTCTTAATTCAGCAGTGAACCTGCTCATGTGTCCCCATGAACTGATGGGTTACATATACTAACTTTCAGCAGGCACAAGTACTTTGTGAGGCCTGTGACAGATCAGCTGAGCTTGATGGTCTCTATTAATTAGGACGGCTCATAACCTCCTGAGCTGAGGTTCTCCCCAGTCTCTCAGAGGAAGGTCTTGGGGCACATGAGCCATTTCTCGCTCTTCTTTCTGGGTGGCCGTGGGTAACAGTGTTCTCTTTCACCCTGCCTCTGTATTTGGATTACACCACCTGCTTTGATTTCCCATAGGTGATAGGTCTGTGTACTTCATCAACACACTGCAGTAGAAACTGCTGCTGCAGCTAATGAGTCTTCAGCATGGATCACAGGGCAGCCTTGCGTGAGGTGGTGGTTCCACACCAAAGAATAAAATTGTGATCCAGAGATAAGGCTGGGTTTTGCTGCAGCTTCCTCCCTACCGGGACAGCAGCAGACTTGTGGCAGCAACACTAGTAGCCTCAGAAAGTCCGGCTTCTTTCTCTCCAGGAACCAGGTCACCACCAGAATAAGATGCCTTTGTGTGTGGCCCTATGTGAACACCTGGTTTTGGGCGCCGTGTTCTGAGTTTTTCCAGCAGAGCAAGAGTCACACCTTTGGCTCTTGGTGGAGAGAGTCAAGGCACTTGTTATTGTGGCATAGGAATGATTCATTGCCTTTGTGCCACAGCGAGCACGTGTGGGGAAACCTAATAAATATCCCCATTCAGCCAAGATAATGGAGAGAATTAAATTGGTTGGCACTTGGATCACAGCTCATTAGCCTTGCATCTAACACTTGACAACCAGAGATGATATCAGAAAGGGGGTTTTCTTACGCCATTTTCTGCATGTGTTGCAGGGATTGTTCATGTGTAATGAGATCATATCTTAGTAAAGAATGAGAAATAGCATTTTTGCCGGTTGTCAAAACCCATCTGAACATAAAGTTTATTTAAACAAATTTTTTTGCTATGAGCTCATATTAAATCTCAGCAAGTTTATCCATCTCTAATTTAGTTATATGGTCATTACATGGAAAATCCACTTCAGATAAAGCAAAGCATTTTCATCCTCCAGTTACACAAGTATCAGGTCACAGCAATTACGTGCAAATGTCAGATACCTACTATGCCACTGCAGTCTTAACGTGTGCATGTTCTGCACAAATAATAAGCACGACGGTGTAGTGAATGTGACATTGCATCAACGGGACGAAGGAGGTGGATAAGCCTAGAAAATGAGCCAACACTCTACAAAGCCTTTGTCAGAGTGCTCCCATTCTGGTAAACAATTCAAATTACTCCTTCCCCCTGGCTGACTTTCACAAGCACCAAAAGAAACAGCACAACAGAGTATCCAATGTAAACCTCCTGCAGTGTGTTTGACTGTCTCCACCTCACTGATCTTCAATCTTTTCCTCTGGATTCCCAGCACACTCCTGTGAGAGCATGGAGTAAGTGAGCTACACCTGCTTACAGCATTTTATCTATCAAGCCTTTCCTTTCCAGCCTTGCAGTCAAACCACTTATATACACCTAATCACTTTCCTTTTCAGCTACTGCAGTCTTCCTCACAGGACTTCTTTCTCCCTTTGCTGGGCCAGAGGGATGTTTCTGCCAAAGCCATCTTACTTATTCTGGCTGTGGCAATTGCTTCTCTGGATGTTGGCCTGTTTTGCTAGTGATCTCTAAAGAGGTTTTATATCCCAGTCTTGAAGATCTGCTGTGCAGCTCTTCTTGCTAAATCTAACTTTTTTTCTCTACCCCTTTAGTTCCACTGAGTCATGCTGGCTACCTCACAAAAGCATCCATCCCCTTTTTCTCTGTCCTCACCAAAGCTGCTCCTACAACCACCTCCTTCTGGCACTTTTGGCAGTCAAGGCTGTGAATAAACCAAATTAAAGGAGCCATCTGTATGCCTTGCCATTCCTATTCTTGTTATTGTCACATTTATGATTTCTCTTTCCCATCTAGTCTGCCTGTCTGTGATCTTCACCTGCTGTATATATGCTGGACACATTCATTTATCTGAGGACACAGAAAATATTCTCCAGTCTCCTGCATTCACTGGCCAAAGACTCCTACAGAAGAATTCCTACAGCAATATTCTCCTATGGGATAAAGCTCCAGCATTAGACAAGCTTTTTTTTTATGGTGGGACACAAAAAGATATATGCAGGAAGTTCTTTTAAACTATTATATTATGGTCATGTTAGCTGAAAAGCCAATGGTAAAACAGGCAAATATAAAGAAAATGCGCTGTTATACCAGTGGATCAGAAAATATCTTCCTTTCTATCCACAGAAATTAATCTAGACTTTTTTTTTCTGGAGCAATTCTAAAAAGCAAATATGGGCAAATAAGTATTGCCATTTGGATCCACTATGTGAGTATGTTGAATTCCAGTAAAGATGGGTCTTTGACAGAAGAATTTGACAGTGCAAATGCCAACTGACCGTTGTGAAACCAGTATGCTCACAGTTCGATTGTTATTTGACTGCAGCGTTTTTTAGAAAAAAAGCACAAGCTGTACTAGAAAGAAAGTGAGGGAATAGTGAGCTGCACTTTGTACCCACAGTAAAAGTCAATGTTTTCAATATACTATATTTCAATATTCATAATCAAGGCCATCAGTCACTTCTCTAATGTATTCTTCCTGGCTCCAGACACATCCATATTTACCAGATCAATCAAAATCTCCCTTTTGTTTCCTTTTTTCCCCTTCAGTGGCTTGAAGAAAATAAAACAAAAAAGCAGCCAAAATCTAATAATTTATAAGATGAATGTTTATTCACTCCACATGATGGCATCACTGAGAGAGATGTTCCAGACTCCTGGCTGAAGATCCTGAGGGACAGGTGGGCTCAGGCCCTTTATAATTCAGTTCATTCATTCATCACTGTAAAATGCATCCATTTCACTAATTTTCTCTTTGTGTGTGTTTGCCTGCTGTAACAGAGGATGGGAATGTACACACCTGCATTAAGTGTGTGATCTATCTCACCACCTTTAAAGTTAGTGTGCCTAATCCACAGGCCTGTCTAAAACTTGATACTGATACACAGCCTAAGGAGATTAAGAGAACTCCAGAGCAAGAAGGGCACAGAATCCTGTGTTTTAGTCACAGCACACATTCCAAGAAGGCCATCATCCCACAAGGATTGAAGCTCAGTGGACATGCTGTGAAAAGGATGTTGTGTGCTGGAAGGGGGGTGGTCTCTCTCCCTAAACAGGAGAACAGACCTCTGTGAGGAGGTGGCAATAACACAGCCTTTCCAGAATACTTCTCCCTGTCCAACATCAGTCTTATATGAACTCAGGATACCTCCTAGATCCTTATCTACACAGACGACCACAAACTCCAAATCTGATTCCTGCAGGACCACTGTCATCACTGTTTCCCTGACCACTGTCACAGGGCCAGGTTCCTTGGAAGCATCATGAGCATGAACCTGAGCCCTTACCTGACCCACACGTTCTTAAGAGTTTCTCACATTTAAGGTGCTATATTCACTACCCCAAAATATTTGCAGCAACATAAAAAATATATTGCTATAGCATTTTCCATATGTAAACACATATTTAAATACTTCTCATCCTTTAATCATATATATTGAAATTAATTTTCCATTTCAGACCCTCAGGCTTTTCAAACCAGCCCTGCTACTCTATGTTGTCCTTTTTTCGTACCTGATCATCTTCTGGGTGGTCCTAAGTAAGTCGCTCTTTCTTTGTATGAATTTGCTTCTCTAAGTTAGGCAAATATTATTTACCAGATCGACTATGCTTCTTTTTTCTCAAAGCACAGAAGAAATGCAAAGGGCTGTGTAAAACTTAAATGCCACTGCCTTTACACAAGGTGTATTGTTCAAATTCTGTCATCGGAGATAATTTTTGAGGGACTGTCAGAACAGAACCTAAACCTTTTCAAATACCTTCAGATTATTTCTATTTTTGTGCAACACACTTTTTTTTTTCCCCATTAGCAGCAAGTTCTAAAACAGAGCTAGCTATCTACTTGTTGGTGGTTGGCAGGAGCTCAGCATTCCAATGTAAAGTGATCTTTTTTTGTCTGCCAATAATGCAATATTAACAAATTTGTCTTGATATTTATCTGTTGTTATGTCTGTTGTTAGACTGTATGAAGAAAACAAAACTTGGAACATTGCAGCAACCATTGTTTTAGGATATCTGATATGGCACTGAAGACTTTGCTTCAGGGATTACCAGTTTCATGGCAATGCAGAATTATATAATGTAAGAAGCTCTTTTGCATGTTTTCCACCACTGGCCATTTCAAAATGCACCTTCTTTCATGGTCTCAAGATCTCAAATTTCATTTCTGCTGATTGGAAACCCAGCTTTGTCGCGTTATTTCTGGTAGGTTTAACATGAAATGAAGGACTAGCTGCACCAGCTGGGTAGAAATCCATATCATATCCAATATTTAAATTTTCACAGGAAGAGTATTTGGGGGTTGTCTTATAGTAATCACAGTATCAAGTTTCCACATATCAGTGCTGGACAAAAAGCATGAAGAATGTCATGGTTTGTCAAACCACATTCTTAGTGCCAAGAAAGACCCCAGAAGAGTTATGAATGGTCAGTTAGGTCTTAGGTTAGGCTAGAAGGAAGCTGACTAAAATCAGCCATGAATTTTCACAGTCAAGGGACATGTAATTCATCTGAGAAAATATCCTGCAATACTTTCCTCAATTTTATGTTCGATAACAAACTATACTTTTTTCTAAAATCGCAAATTAGCAATTATCAACCAGATAATTGAGACTCAGGATCTTATCCAAGATAACTAAAAACGAGGCTTAGTTGAAGGGAGTGGCTTTATAGAAAATTCTTGAACTAGGACTTCAGAGTTCAATTTTCTTCTAAAATATCCAGTTCATCTCTTCAAGAGTAACTACAGCTGTCTTTCTTGCCTTCTTATTTTACAGCCAAGCACTTGTTTGTGGCAGGATCCTGCATGGCTCACAAAAATAATCAGAGTGAGAAGAAAAGCACACAAAAGGAAAGGGTGACAGAGCATCAATTTATTAGTTACAGCCGGATCAGATCAGTGGGCTGGAACTGAAAAGAAATGGTGATTTTTATCCAGATTGATGACTATTTTGATTGTAGTATTGATGATTGGCACAAACTTAGTAATCATTTTAACAGATGTGGCCTCCCCAATGCTGCACAAAGGAGACCTCTTGCCTAAGCAGGAATAGTAATTATTGCCTGTTTTTCAAAACCTCCGGCCTGCAATTGAGTTGTCACAGTCTCCCAGACACTGCTCCAGGCACTGCAGATGGTACCAGCTGACACACTTTGGGCACATCATTACGAGCATGAGTAAACCACATGATTTTAGCTAGTTTCCTGATACCTAGTGCATGACAGGGAGTCAAAGAGACATGCCTTTCAGGAGGAAATATGGGCTCCATGGAGCTGCAGTGTGATTGAGGAGAATGTTCAAGTGAGAACACATCTGAAAGAAATTGCTAGCATGCAGTACAGCAGGGAACAATCAGCTTCTGTAACAAAACACTTGTTTCCAGCCTGAAGTATCCAAATTGTTTTTATATGAGACCCAAGTCAATACTATTGAAGACCTTTTCTGTTTATTTTCAGTCCTTCATCTATTGGATTTGCTGAAGAACATTGCTTAAGTTGAGAGTGAATGCATTAACAAATACATCTAGCAGCCCATTACAAATTATGTGTGTGCCAGGGGAATAATAGGTTTGTGCAGCTGAGAAAAAGAAAACAATTGCAAATGTTCACTTGGAATTTACAACACTTTGGGTTTAGATAATTCACTTTGAGGCAATTGGTTTCCGAAGTCTGACGGTAACATAAATCACAGCTTGAGGCTCACTGCAAGTAAAATTTAGTCAGTCTACTGAGAAATAGCAAATACAATAAGTGTGATAGCGTACAATCTTTGCAAACAACACCTTCAAAGTAATTTATGGTAGTGAGAAATTACACTTGGTGCTGAATATCTGACAGCAGCCATGCGAGTCTGCGTGAAGAGAAGCTAAAAGTAAGAAGGACTCCATGAAAGTGCA
Organism: Daphoenositta chrysoptera; assembly: GCA_013397915.1. NCBI lineage: Eukaryota > Metazoa > Chordata > Aves > Passeriformes > Daphoenositta > Daphoenositta chrysoptera. The sequence goes on along the minus strand of VZRO01002169.1, from coordinate 485,100 downwards.
CTTCACCTTACTCTCTGTTCACAAACTATTTGTAAGCCATATCAAATTGAGTCATTAATTCAAAATTGTTTACGCTACTTCTGGGAAATTGTTCTAGTTTTATACAAACTTTGTATGAACAATTCACTGCAAAAGAAATAAAAGACATCAAAATGTGAAAAATGTGCTGTGCTACTTATTTACACTTACACTTGTTTGAAGAAATGACTGCTTGACAAAAGTGTATGACGGCTTCTGTTAACACTGACTCCAGATCCTGACATCACTGTGATATAAATAAAATGCAAATAAACCAGGCACATGCATTTTGTAGTTTCTGTGAACTGAAGTATTCAAATGGAAGCAACAAACAAAGCTCTTACACCTGTACATAATCTTAATTGATATTCAATTTCTTGCCAGTTTTTCAGTGTACAAAATTAGAAGTAATGTCTTTAACTAATGAGTTTTCGAGAAGTTAAAAATAAAAGGAAAGTGAACTTAGAAAGGTGAGGACCTTGGCCAGGTTAGCCATCACTTCTGTGTGCCACTTCCTGCTTTCCTGGTTTTATGCTGTGTTTTCACTCCTCTTTGGGTCAGCCAGTGTGACTAATAGACTCCCTTGATATCTCCATGCCATCTACATATGCAAATGCATGGCCTACTAGAATTTCATGAAAATTCAAGGAGACCTGTAAGAAGTACTATAAAAAACATTGTATCGTGTTTTATATTGTATTGCATTCTAACTAATCTAATGTAAATGAAAATAATTTCCTGTATATAAAATCGCTGTTGGATTAGTTTATCAAACTAAAAGTTGGTTAGAAAATGGATGAAAGTAGAAAATCAGTATAATTGCTATACATGTGAATTAGCCACTGTATTACTGAGAAAACAGAGAAAACCCCAAGACAGAAAAAGCACCTCTATGATTAAATTTGACCCATTTTTTTCACACACCAGCTTCAAGCTTCAGATTCTGCTCTCCAGCCAGAGTGCAAGAGATGTCTGAGTCAAAGAATGTGCTCAGGACCAGGGTCCAAGTCTCCTGTTAGTCAGGAGTCCATGCCTCAGGCCACTGGGGACCTCACCTTTTCAGTTGCAATTGTTCTGCTCTGTATCAAGAGCTGTTTGCTCATGTATAAATAGAGTTATTTCGGTTGAGTGCCCTGACTGTTTAATCTCTGACAGTGGGAGCTTCTTTCAGAACAGACATTCAAAGAACAGCTAAACAAAATGGTTTTTCTACTCTCACCATATTCTCATGAATTTTACTTCAATGTATGACATACAGCACAATTTCAGTTAAATCTAATTAAATCTTGGTATATGTATTCAGACTTCTTGACTTTTATATTCAAAATCTCAGATTAGATAAAATAACCTTATATGCTGGATATATAGATCCACATAATATCACAGTATTGTGTTACTGCTGACTTCAGTTCCAAAATATACAGTTTAAGTTATTAAATCCTATAAGACAAGATAGATCTTACTCTGTAAGGGCTTGGAAAGTGTAGTGCCCTTGACATGAAATATTTTAGGTGAAAAAAACCTTCTTGGCCTTCTTTAAAAAAAATACCAACACTGACCTTCCAAAATCTGAGTTTCCACATCATCAACAAAGATTCTTAGTTCCACATTATTTCACAGTTTTAATGTTATATTCTCTTAAATTGGGAAAAAGATGCTCAGGTGGCCACAGTAACATAAATACTTGATGGTTAGCTTCAGATTTCTGATTACTTTGAATTTCATATTTATGCACAGCAAGTTGTTCTTCAGGTACAAGACATCCTTCAAAGGTGTTGGTTACAACTTGCTTAGAAATAGGCTGTGGTCAACAGCGCGTGACCTTGCCATGAAGGAGCTGGGCATCTGGAAACATCTATGGCAATGTTGCAGCTTTTGGGTTTGACCAAAGAGACTATCACAATATGATCCCTGGTTTTTTTACACTCATTAGAAAACCAGCTATCTCAGGTCTTACCCAGTATTTCAATGCGTCACATTTTCTGTTTGAGTTCAAACAATTAATTGTAATGGGTGACCATTTCACAGTAGAGTGTTCTTTCAATGAGGCCAGAAAATTGAGATGAAATTCAGATAAGAGTTTTCCACTTTTTAGTCACTATCTCGAAATGAGACTGAAATTTCCTGAAGAGATTAAAAAGATCTTTGAAAACTTTTACAACTTTGTTTCATTGTTTTATGTCTTGGCACTTGCTGGTCATAAACAGAAATAGTTGTGGTATGAAATCGGGTATATATTTTAAGGTTTATGGCACTGCTTCTGAATTCAGGTAACTTTTTCTTCCCTGTGTTGTAATCTGATCTGTCTTTAATCATATAATTTACAGGTTTACTGTGTCTAAAGCCTTTGCTGTTCTTTAACATCTCCCATTTGCTGACTCAAGCTTTGATCATTTTGGTTAAAAAGATCCAAATTATTTCTAATTCCAGGACTATTAAGATACTATTTTTTTGAAAACTACCACACTGGTTTGGGTGCTGTGTTATAAAGCTGAAAACGTATCTGAGCCACTTTGAAATTTTATTCACTGTCCATAGTGAAATCCAGATCTCATATTTTCCTGCTTTGAGGTTTGATTTTACAGGAAAAACAAACAAACAAACAAAAAACCAACAAAAAAATACACCCCAAAAATAACAACAACAACAACAAAAAAAAACCCCAAACTAAAATCGGGTCTCTTCTCCTCATGTAGTGAGTCATACACAGATTTTAAAAAATTCTCTTCAATCTTGCTGAATAGGATATGCATTCATACTGATATGAAAGGAGGCTATCCAGGACCTCCATTTGAATTTGCAGTGGGAATTTTAGCTAGTCCAAAGTGAATTACTCAAGCTGATAACAAGGTTTTGTCTCAGTCAGTCTCTGCATGTGATACATCACTGTGAGACCCATAATGATCACAAGTTCCTAAACCTCAGGTTCAGGCTCCAGTAAAAAGTCCATTTCTTTCAAAATATGAAAACAAACAATGTTTCTTTACAGTTCATGTGGAAAAAATCTAGCACTTTTAATCCATATGTGTGCCTTTTTTGAATCCTACTATGTCCATCACTTTAAAAGACTTTGCTTCTTTGCAAATAGTTTATCCATGCCTGTACATCTGGATAATCCTATCTTTCCATAGGCCTAGAGGATACACTTTCCTGAACTACATACCTGTTCCCTCACACTCAGGTAAAACAATATTTTGAAATGCAGAATGATAGGTTATGGTATGGTTTTGTATGAAATGTGAATTTTAAGTTCTGTATTTTATTTTGTCAAGCAGCCCTGACAAAACAACATCACAGTAGGAAAGACAGGAACTACGGTTTCCATTTTGCAGCTTTTTGTAGCAGCCATAAATCTCAGTATGATGCTGAAGTAACTTTACATTTCAGGTGGGAATTTAGTACTTGTTTTTTAATATCCTTTTGTCCATACTGCATAGTCTATGATTGCAGGAACTCTGTCACAGATACACTAAGGTAATTAGACGGTGTTGAAAGACTTTCCTGAAAGCACTAGTTAAGCAAAAAGCTCTGTCCTTCTGTAGTGAAAAACAGGGTGCAGCACAATCTTCACAGAGATTTGGTGCAACAACAAGCTGGGGAGGTTGGATCTCCTGAGCCAGAGGCTCAGCTCCTCAGAAGTCTTCCTGTGAAGAGATACGACTAAACCAGACAGATTCATAGAATTGGAAGAGTCAAAAGAAGAGAGAAAGGGTGTGTGTGTGGGGGGGTGAATTTGTTGAAAATGAGCCTGACATCTTCACTCAAAATAAAAAACTCTTCCCAGAAAGTTCATTTTTTCAGCAATGCAACACTGTAAAATGCGAATTGACTTTTGTTCAGAAGGAAAAGGAAACCTTTTCTAAGCCGACAAGGAGCCAGTGTGGATACACTGTCTATCTCGATTGAGGTAGCTGGGTCATGAAAGGCCAGGCCAGGAAGAAACTCAGACTAGTTTGATGCTTCAGACAGGTTTATGGACCCACAACAGTGTTTAAGTTCAGGACCACAGTGAGCAGCTCACACCCTGTACTCTCCAAAACTCCCAGATCCTGACTTCTTGGAAAAGAGAGTCTTTTGAATGGAAAAGAGATCCTGTCACTCTCTGAAAAGCAGAGTGGCTGCATTTTGCAAAGTTCATAGTAATTTTCTTTGGGATTTCATGGTATTAGTGTGCACATAATTGTACAGTCCTGAGATGGGTTTTCAGGAGTGGCTTGGGCAGGGCTGCAGGTAAATATCTCATCATTAGGCTCACAGCACACAGAGGAACATGTTGTTTGGCAAGAAAAATATTCCATCTTTTAGCAAGATGCTTGGTCACTTTAATCATTGTTCTCTATTTAAAGAAAAATAAATTTGCTGTCTCATGACTGATGTTGTTTCTAGGAACTGCTGAGCTTTTTCAGTGCCCATTGAAGAGGGAGACTAGTACATGACCTATTTCTGGATCAAAGTTCCTCACTACCAGTTTTTGGGTTTCACATCAGTCCATTTCAAGTCTTCTGTGCTGATGTAACAAGCTCACCTTGTGTCCTGCATTTGAGAGCATACTACAAGCATGCTTCTGAGAGAAAACCAGAGGGGGAAAAATTTAAACAAAACCCGTATCAGCAAGATAACATGGGAACACACAGAAGCTGCATACTGTCTTGTGGTAGGAGCTTGCTGTCATGCTGCTTCCCTGCCAGCCAGCATCACTTAGCAGACAGCTAAAGGATGAAGCCTGAGAGGCCCTCACCTCATCCTCTCTCACAGGCCATGGAAGCTCTTGAGCTGTCGAGAAAGAATGTTTTCCTGTTCCAGGGACTCTAGCTTCTGTCCTCTGGAGAAGCTGAAATAAATTTGTGGGCAATGGTCAATTCCTTGTGGTGCCTAGAGGGACACTATGAAGGGACTGCTTTAATGAGCACCCCCAGGTATCTGCTGTTCTCTTAATACACAGTAAATGGATTAGTCCATTCAGAACAACTTGAGCAGGCAGAAGAGGCTGTGAACTGTAACTTTGCAGTATACAAGACTAAAATACCTAGAATATCAGCACATGGGATATGGCTAGCTTGTGGGTACAGACATTCAAACAAGTTGTGGGGTGAAAAGAGACTGCATGAAGAGAGCATCAGAACAACCCCCACCAACTGCCAGAGTGTGGGTTTTCATCCACAGTGAAAGACAGATAATTGCAGGTTGCTTATCTTTCAGTAGAAGAGCAGCATGCCTCCCTAGTGTATGAAGAATAAGAGCAATTACAAGCAATTACAGATGGTCAGTAGATGTGTAGAAAGTTCACCTTCTAATTCACACTGCATGACTTGTTCATGTGCCTACACCGAATGTTTTAACCAAAAGCCCTTCAGCTTGCTTTAGCTCATCTGTTTCAGTTTCTGCTAGTGTTAAAGGCTGTTTCCCATGTCAAAAGTTCAGCTGCTGTAGAGTTTCACTGTTGTAACCTTCAGCAGTGTCAGAATGGAGTCAGCTCCAGTGATACCATTCTGAGACCCTGGGAGGAACAGCCTGTAAGTGTATTTAGTAATTTTTAATTCTCTCACCTTTCGCTTTTTATAAAATACTCTCTTTACATTTTTCACAACTTTCTCCTACAGATTCCTTCCTTCTTTTCTTACAGAAGAAAATGAACAATCCTTGCACTTTATGTCCTGATGGAAAACCTTGGAGCAACCTACTACTGAACTTACTCTTGCAAACTGAACTGAACTATTTCCTGGCATACTATCATGAGTGTTGAGACTACCATGCTATGATTAGATAGCATATAACTGTTTAAATGGCATCCAAGATCCAGTCTCTGTTAGAAATACAACACTGTAAATGATGTTAACATAACATCAGAACACAAACCCGTGTCTCCTTGATTAGTTTTCAGGCACTGTCACCTGAAATATGGACCATATCACGTATCATCTATTTCCAAATCTAACTACCAGCTGTTGCTGAAAGTTTGCTTAGGTACCAAACAATATTTTATCTTCTAGAAGAGATTCAATAAGCAAAAAGTAATGGAAAAGAGAAATCACAAGTGATCTGCCCATTCCACCTGGATCCAATTGTATCTAATCAGTTGTTTTGGGTGGAAATTGCTGAGTTACGGGCATTTGGTATGAGATGACTAATGTCCTTTAGGTAGACTCAAGTTCTGACTCTGGGGAAAGAGATCTGTTGAAGTAAGATCTGACATTTTGCCCTAAAAGTGTAAAGGAGTTTTTGAAATTACAAATGCTTTTATTTGAAATGTTCTCAGCTTCCTCAGAACAGATGGGTCTCACTAAGAACAGAGCCAAAGCAGGCTGCTGGTGTAAGTCATCTTTTTTTAATACAAATCCAGGTGACTTTTCATTTTCCCTTCACTCATCAAGTTTTTTGTCAGCCAGCATGGTTCCTGCAGTTGCTTGGTGTGTCTGTAGACAGTGGAGTGACTAGGAGTAACTGAGTGAGCACTATCCATTTTCTAATTTACAGACAATATCCCTTTGAACACATGAAATCCAGCAGGAGTCAAAGAGTAGCCCAAGAAATGCTTGCAGTGGAAGAGCTTTCACAAATTCACCATTTTCTTCTCGGTCTTGGTCCTTACCAGCTGTGATTTTGGGAGCCAGGAGAAGAGCATGGCCCCAGGAGAACAGGAGGGCAAAGCTGCTGGCCGTCCACTGCCTTTTCCACTACAACAAGAGTGAAAGACAAGAGATGACACAAACTTTGCTTCACTAACTATGTAGCTCAAATAAAAACTCTACCAGGACACTGAAAGCAACAGTATACAGTGCCAAGTGAAATTTAAAAGGTTTTCTTGTGAAGCTTGACTGCTTTTCTATTGTGCAGCCAAATTGTAAGTATCTCTTGAGTATAGAGAATAGGCTGGAAATTGCATGCACACAATCCTACTTCTATAAGACTTCTACCTTCTGTTGTAAATGGAAATAGCATAGTAATATCTTTGTGTGTCTGGGTTTCCAATTTCAGTCATAGCCACTTTTAAGAAAAAGATAAGTACGATCAATTTATTTTTTAGCTCCTCTCTCTCCCACTACCTACCCCTAAGAGAATTTGCTTGGAGCGTTGTGAAAATCATTATGCTTTTACGTTTGTTCTAGTCATTCATGCCTAGAATAGATGATGCCTAGGGAATAGAACACTTTACCATCAGCCAGACCCCATTTTTGCTGGAGTTCGTGCTCTGTCTGCCAATGACTGGGTCTACATGCTGTGTATCGGCTGTTCACAGAAGTCAGAGTACTCTCTTCCTGCCTTTTGAAGGCTTTTCAGGCACCGTGAACATCAGCCTTGTGACATCTGAGCCTTATGATATGTTATTTTAGCAAATGCTTTTCAAGGGCTTTAAATTCCTAGGGGCTGCACATCCCATCTGTAGTCACACATCTTCTTTTTACAGCCTGACCCCTGTTCCCATTTCTGCCTGCTGGTTGCCACTCCTTGCAGCAACTGGAAGCTACTGACCCCTCTTTTCGTGCCCATCCAACAAGCTGAAACCATTAAATAAACCCTTAGCATTTCAGGCCATGTGAGCTGGATTAGCAGAAGCCTTGTGCCAAGTGCCATGCACATTGGTGTGACTGGGGGCAGAGCTGCTCCTGCAGCCTGGCCAGCTGCTCTGAGAAGCAGAGGAGAAGGGGGGACCAGGGTCTGCTGTCACTGGAGCACAGCCTCCTGCTCCTCCCACGCTCTCCAGGGAAGGGTGCCTGGCTTCGAATCTTAGCCTCTATTCAAACACCTAACGTATGTGGGCTTGTGTAGGGGAGGCCTAAATAACAAACAAATTATGCCTGCTCCAGTTTCATTTTTACTAATATCCTTTCACATGAAAACTAAAGAGGTCTGCAGATTGTAGTCAAATAGCAGCAAAGCCTGCCCTTTTATGCGTGCCAATCCCTTCCTGTGCAGTCCTCTCAGATTTCCTTATCTACATCCTCTCTGTAACTTTTCAGTGCCCAGCCTCACCACTACAATTTTTCATACCCTACGGAGCAGTTATAACCTGTAATAATTACAACTATGGGAGTAATTTTTCCCTAAGGCAAACAGAAAGCAAGGATGGCAGCTCACCAGCAATCTGCGTGAAAGAATTCTGTATACTGTGCAAAACACATTAGTAAGTTCAGTGTTGAGAGAAATTTCCTTTATGTTGGAGAACACTTTCATCCTCACAAAATGTACATAATGCAAGATGATTTATATCTCTGGTAGATCCAAATATTTGCAAATACAGACACATGCATATTCATATCCCTTGAAATATTCTTAGTGCACCTGCCATCAAAGCAGTCCTGGGTAAATATAATGCACAAAAGTTCTGTGGGGGGCTGACTGTAGTATCTCAACTCTCTTCATAACTGAGTGCACACAATTTCGAGGATGTTCTCCCCAGACAGTTCCATTTCAATATAGAAACTCTCTGTGTACACAAGAGATATTATTTAACATATACAAACTGAATGTTGCCCATGTTCACACACAACATGTAAACCGTGCTAACTCTGTACAGAAGCAGTGTGGACAGGAAGTGCAAGCAAAAACATGTCCATGCACAGAGTTCAAGGGATGCTACATCCTGTTTATACAGAGTCAGAGTCAAGCTCATTCTCTCTAAGGATGTCTTTGCCAATTGTTTTTAGAGTTACTCTTCTGTTTCAGTCCTTAAATCTAAAATACTTGGTAAAGCCTATAAAAACACAAAATAAAATATGTCCTTCACAATACAGATGAAAGTGAAGCTGTGCCTAGCCAGGCAAGTTTTATTTTCTGCAAATGCTGCATGGACAGGGCATACAGCAGTTGTTTGAGATAACAAAAAGGTACCTTTTGTCCATTGGGGCTATAGAGCAAATTGGGTTTCTACTCATTTATATCCTGAAAATCTGGGCCACTTATTTCATGCTGTATTTTATTGTATTTAGCATAATATTTCCCTGAAATGTGCGGTTAATTACACAACTTCCTGTTTTAAATTCCATGGTAACTTTTCTCCTGCCAAAAGTGGATTGCTTTTAATAGGATTCTGTCCCTTTTTGGCAATATGTGGTTATGTATACTCCGTTCCCATCCTTATTATTCACGTTCTGTATCAAGAGAGTACAAGCTCATGAGGTGAAATTCAGCCTGTGATAAAGCTAGTGGCAGGCCTCCCAGGCATTCAGGAAGGTTCTGTTCCCACCAGGGTTGTTGCATTCCCACCACACCCTTCTGCTAATGAAGCAGCTCCACTAATTGCACTGGAAGGGAAACCCTAAAACAGTCACATCGTTTTTCCTCAGAGCAAATAGGCCTGGCTATATCCTTTGAATCTCACAGTCTCTCCTGCACTTTTAACCCCTGGCTGCAGTCATGCAGCATCCATCAGGAGATGCCTCCTCCGGGACATCCCTGGAGCAGCCAACAACCCCCTGCCCACCACTGCCTAAACACACAGCAGGTGAAGAGAATTCCTCCTGTGGAATATGTGAAGGATGCAGATCTGACAGCACAACCTTCACTGTCACCTTTTTTGTTGTTGTTCCTGTCTGCTCCTATGCTGGATAGTTCCCTTTTGACATGGGGGTGATGCCTGTGGGTATAATCTGACAGGCTTGCAGATTCAAAGTATGCCTCCAATAAATTTTCTAGGAGGTTCATATTCTTTGTTTTCCTGATTGGTTTAATGTGCTTTCCTTGTGAATTTCAAATGCTTTTGTAGCAAGCACAGTAAGTAACATGTATAAGACTAAATGCAGACTGATTTCTTTGTGAAATGTAACAAATACAAATGTAGAAAGAAAAGCACATGTATGCATATATACACAGACACATATTTATATGGTACAAGATAGCATATTCTATTTATCATAGAAACCTAATACAACAAGATTTTAAGTGTAGATTTACACACATAAACATACTGTGTGCTAAGAAATTTTTTGTTTCACACTCTGACATTTCCTCTGGAAAATATTGTTTGAAGAATTCCCTAGCAGGGTAAAACATCTGCTGCAAAACCTTTTCACAAGCAGATTTTTATAGCTTTAAGATGTTAAACATGCAAATTAATGATACCATCTTTTAAAGGGTTTTTTCCCAGAAAACAAAAGGAAAACAGAAGGGGTATTCCCTATCTTTTAAATTAAAACATTTCATACTCTCTGTTTGAAATACTATATCTGATATGAGTTCTTCTCCTTCATAACTGATATCACTAGTCAAACAGCATGGTATATTCTGCATGACAGAATTGATAACTGAGCTATCAAGACCCCTTAGTGGAAGGAACATGCTGTGAAACTTTAAGATATGAAATAAAAGTAAGATCAGAAAGGAAATATTTAGCAGTCAATGTAGCAATGAGAAAGAAAGAGTTTGAGGAATGTCTCAGAAACACCACTACACCAGAAGGTGTGGCAACCCCGCCCTAAGAACTAGTTGTTTCAGACATGACACCAGAAAATGTGGCCCTGCCTTCAGGCATTCATTTGCCAAGTTTTGGGCCAATAAAATACTGCAAGTATTGTTCATGGACCATCGTGCCTCTTCGTTACAACATTTGAGCTAAAAAACATTCAGAATTGAAGAGAAAACACTACTGAGGATCTTGAGGGCTGCTGAACACCTGCACTACACAGTGTGAGAGCTGTTCTAAGGCAACCAAACACCCAGCTGCCACAGTATTTGATTCACCTGCTACCTGAATACTGTGAAAAGGAAAACGAAGCCTCATAAGTCCTGTTCTCCTTGGAGACCCACAGTTATTTTACCTACTATGGGCCATAGGGAGTTACATGGGAGTATTAGAGATAGCCATAACAAACCTGCAGTGCCTATCTCTCCTACTCCAAGCACAACAGTTCCAGAAGCAGGATTTGGGAGGGGAAAAGCCACCATCCCACCATGCATTTGTGTGGGAAAAGAGGTGTCAAGGGCTGGTCATTACTAGACAAAGTTTGATGTGTTTACACTGAAGCCTTCAACGTACTGCTCATTCCAGTATAAACAGATCAAAGCAAAGGGTATTATTATATATTTGTGTAGCCCCAACAGTGTGCTAGGCACTTAATTTGCCATCTGAGGCTGTTCCCTTTGCTGTGATATTTCAGGCAGGATTTCCCATTCATCACACTGATCCCACTCTGGGGCTGGAGCACAAGGTCAGCTATCATTGGCTCTGTCACGCTCAAAGGCTGCAGTGCTCTGGTAATTAAGACTGTTAGATGGGAGGGCCTCTTTTCCTGCTATTTGATGTAGAGTAGGTGCAGATGAAAGATTTATAGTTTTAATTCAAATACAGGACTTGTCTTTGACAACTTAATTGTGTTTGCAGAGAAGTTCTGGACCCTTTCTCTTGCCAAGTCATTACAGAAAGGCCTCACATCTTGGATCTACCAGGAAGCTGTTTGGATTAAAGAAATAACCAAAGGGACTCTGCATTAGTGCTGATAGAAGCAATAAACATTTTTTTTGTCCTTCTGCTTGTAGTAAATATGTTGCTTAACATAGTACATTTCATACTTTGAGACCAAAGTAGTTTTCCTAACTTATTTTCCTGTGTCGATATTCATCTTTCTAGAATTTTCTTTTTATAGCACCCTTGTTAAAATCAGTTACTAGTAAAGTGAACAGCTAAACTGAACGGAATTCTAAAACTAAATAATTGTTCCTTTAATAAAAATGTAATTATAAATAAAAAAAGTACGGTTTGATTCTATGAGCAAAATGGCTTCTACAGTTGTTTTGTTACATAAAGTCATCGCAACATTCCACATTTATCAAAAAGTTTTTCCTTGTACCCATCTACTAAGCGGTAAACATCAGGTCGACAGAGAAAATTCCCTAGAAGTCAGGAATCAGTCAAGGTACCCAGCCAGAACATGCAGCTTTTTCATGGACAGGTATGTAGTATTTGAGGTCACACTGATTGCTTTGATCATCGTCCTTGACTTCTGGCAGCAGCAGCCAACAGAAGCAGGTTATTGCACTCTGCATTGACAGAGCAGAGTTTGCCAGCAGATTATGGAGTAAATCCCAACAGGTGAGGTAGGAAATCCCTTTGCACAGTAGCACCTCACTTCTGTGCCTGGTTCTGGGAGAGATGATGGATGGTTGGATGGCTGGGGACAACACACCTTGTCCTTTGTTTGGTTCACTTGTTTTGGGCAAGGGATTTGCAGAAGCATGGCAAGTTTGGGATCTGGGGCCTCCCTCCAGCTCTGTTTGGTATAAATCTTCACGCAAACTGGCCCTTTAAAAGCAAGGAAACTCAGCTTGTTGAATTTTTTTTTTCAGAAGGCTTCCTGAAAAATGCTGGGCTTCTCCATTTATGTGGCGGACATTACAGAGCATCTGAGCATTTTACAGCCATTACTGCAATTGTCCTGGTAAAAGGAGCTGAAGCACAGACTTGAAGACTGGCATTTAAAAAGGCATTTCAGCCCTAAAGTGGCTGATCGTTTCCTGGTGATCTAGAAGTCTTTGGCCAGGCTTTTTCTCAGCATAGATGAGTATCTCCAAGCTCATAAAAGCCTTCAGACTGTTGCTATCCAGAGCCCTGTGGGAAGCAGAACAAGGAATTTAACCCCAATTTCATGAGTTCCCAATATCCAGCATTTTCTCCACATACACGCACTGCCAGCAAGGTACAGCTCAGGGCACAGGGTGCACTCCCTTGCAGGTCCTCTCCAAAAGGAAGAGCAGAGGCAGCAAGGTGATGCACACGCTGTTGAGAAGAAGCTCAAATGAGGGGTCCAGGGAGGAGAGGAAATGTCACCTCCCCAGGACCCCCAGCTCCTCCTGCATTTGGGCAGTGGTGCTTCACCTCTGATCCCAGCAGCCTGGTGGCTGTGGAGAGCAATATTTAAAACAGCATGAAGGAGGGACAGGCACCAAGTGCAGGCATCTGGAAAAGTTGAAATTTACGCTGGAGAAGAGAGTTGTTTGTCAGGGTTTTCTTTAGGCTGGTTTTCCAGGGAGCGCTGTGACTGTGCAAGCTGGATCCCATCTTGAGTTCTTGCCTGAGACCCCAACAGTGGCCATCTCCCATGCCATGAAGCCTTCCCAAGAGCTGCTCCCCCTGCCCCAGGGCAGCCTGCACCACAGGCAGAGGTGAGCCACAGGGTTTAGAGTTCAGTCTCAGGGTGGAAAAGGCAAATCTTCTTTGCCATTTCTTAAGTATTGCCATACTTAGTACTTATTCCTAAGTATTGTGTCCTGTCAGGTACAGGCAGACAAACACAAGCAAAGGAAAGGGAGCAGCACAAGAATCCTTGGCACCTGCACCCAAAGGCCATCAGGCAGAAGTGGGTGTTTTTCTGAGGGTTAACAGAGGCTGAAAGGGCAGAAGTGTTATTTGTTGGAGTGGGACTGTCCACCCCAGCAGAAGAAAGCTGTGCCCCCTCACTTACCAGCTCTGTGAATAACTCTCCCTTGTAGCCTCGGCTACAAATAAACCTTATCACTTTTACCAGATGCAAACTTCTTCACAAATAATCTAGATTCAGGCTGTGTATTGATGGAATAAGAGGGGTCTTTCAAAAAAGAAGGGGTTTTACCTGATGTCCAAGGACATACCCCACAGGTTGCCATGTCACCTCTGCAGGATGCAGCCTGAGGAGAAGATTTATTCATTTTTTGTAAAAAAAGGGCATCTCTTTATTCTCAGGCGTCTCAGCTCAATATAATCTGAGCCAAGGCCATCCAGCAGCATTTACATGAGACAAAAACACCGTACATAATTTTGTGGGGTTTTTTTAACCTCATAATTTCATTTTATACACCATAGATCTTACTCACCTCCTAGCTGTGTCCAGAATCCAACTTTCTTCTGCGTTTACGTAGTGTTCCTAACAATCTGGCAGCACACACTAATTGTATACACATGGTTGTAGGATATGAGTTTATAAAGCAGGGAGTTTTACAGCCCTCGGTTTTAGTGTGTCTCACGCTGCAATTTAACAGCAGAGCAGAGATGGTCATGTCACCGCATGCTGATGCTCCTGCTTCAGAGAGCACTGCAGAAACAAGTGAGAGCCGTCCAAGAAAAGATTTGGCCAGTGTGTTTAAAGAGGACTCCAATTCCTTAATGAGACAATGTTGACAGAACAAGAAGCACATTACCAGTGTAAAGGGGAGAAATGTCTGTAGTAGATTAAAATTTTCATGGGTTTGAAAGTTTTCTCATTAGGGGGATTAATGCCTTTTGCAGTAGGAAAGGAGGACTGGAAAGGCAACTTTTCATCACCTCTGAAAACCTGAACAATTTTTCTTTTAATACCTGAAAGTAGATTTAGGAGCTTAGCACTAGCCATTGAGATTTGCAGATGCTGGCCAGTAATAATGACAGATTTTCCCAACTGAATCTTAAATCTATCACTTCTTGTTATAACCTCATAAAATGACAAGCATGATAGATATTCCTTCAGCACATCCCTTTGTGTTTCTGTAGTCAGTTGTCATCTATCTGTTATTCTCCACATCATTTATTGTATGTGTAACCCTCTCTTGAGCCCTAGAGGAGGTCCCAGACAATTCTAGCTCCACAGATGTGCAATTTTGGCGGGACATCCCAGTTGCTGTTCCTCAGAAATAATCCTGCCCTGGTGCAGGGATGAAACCTTGCAGCAGATCCTTTCTGATTAGCTGTGAACTCTGAAGGAAGAAGTCCTTCCACGGTGCTGCCATTGCACTGAAGGACCCTGCTCTCTGGAAGGGGTCAGATGAAACAATCATACTGAATCAGATGCAAATCATTCAGAGATACTTTTGGAAAGTGAATACAATTTCAGATTACCAATATGCATCTTTCTTTAGCAGAGTACACGAATGTGCACTGAACTCTGAGCTGCCATGACAAAGCTATTATCAACTTCAAACCAGTTAATCAGAAGGTACTTCAGTCTCACTGCACTGTCCCTCTCTTCTTGTCTAAATAACTTTTCAAAAGACATGGTTTCACACTCTCTTCATTTGGTCTATTTTCATCAAATATGTGCCCAAAAGTGCCACTACACATTAACAAATCTTCAAAGCTCTTTAGTTGAGTGCTTTAACAGCCAGAGTCCCTGGAACCCTGGGACAGTAGCAAACAGCAGAAAACCATGAGCTAAATCTATGAACATTTCTGAAAATGTTGCAGCATGTCCACCCTTGTATATTTTCCTGAATTTCCCACACACTCTGAATCAGGCCAGCTATTTGCATCTTGAAAGTATAGAAAATAATACACCATAAGACAAAATGAAATAATATAATAAATAAATACATTTCTACTGGACTATATCTAAGTCAGGTCTGACTTATTTATATGTATAACTTATTTCTTTACTGGAGATACAGCAATTCTGACATTATGGAGTGCTATCATTTAAAATACAATTTTGATTATTATCACTCAAAAACTAAATATTGAGATAGTTCAGTTCCTTCCTTCAAATCCACTGGGGAAGTCACAGACAACATGTATAAACTCTTGGAATGGAAAATGATAAAACACCCCAGAGCATCATTATTCCTCACTACTTCCTGAAATCAGTTCCTCAAATCCTCCAAACTAAAAGCCCTGTGGATTTATAATTTACTGAGAGGTCCATGGGTTTCTCAGACCATTCACCCAGTTTTGTGAGGAAGTGAGGGATTAGAGGAAACTACACAAATAGGTCAGCCAAGGTTCATGTCTTGACTTAACTGTAAGTTGATGGTGACATTTTCCAGATATTTATTGGGAGTTCATCTTGGGAGATGCTCGTTTTATAGACACAAGGTGGAATTTTTGGAAGCAGGTATGGTCAGTGCTGTGTGCATCCTTGCGGAGTAGTAAACACTTCTGTCCCACCAGCTTTTTCAAAGACATCTGAAACATGGGAAAGTGACACTGTGCTCTGTAGGTTAGAGAAGAGAAAGCTGAGATGTGTTGTTTGTCCCAGGTTCCCAAAGCGATGCAAGAAGTCAGTGAAAGTCAATTTGCTTCCTCTCCACACCAGGAGACTGTGGAGGTTCTTGCTAGCAGGGAGTGGACAACACCTCTGTAGAGTAAACCCTGGGGCAAGGAAGTCCAGAGCCTCAACATTTTGGATAAGGGAGGTCTGTGTCTCCAAGGCAGCCTGGTGCAATTCCTTATAAAGACCTGGAAAGAATTGATAATTTTCTTCTGCTGTCAGACAGTGTCACTGTAAATATTAAGGTTTGTATCTGCAGCCAGTGCAGGTAGGAGACTGCCTGCATGCAAATGGTCTACTTGGATTGGTCTACTGTAAATCTTTGCTATTTTTTAAAAGGCCAAATGGTCAGTTTATGCTATTATCTAATTGTTCTTAAGAAAAAGCCAGAAACGTGTGTGTTGCTTTACAAATAATTTTTTTAAATGTCAGGGCTGTGCCTCCCAGTCTGGATTGGACATGACACAGCAAGGGATGGTAATAACCTAGTTGTGAGTGAGGGCTGGGAAGGTGAGCACTAGAAGAGTGAGAGATCACTCAAGACCCTTTTTGCATACACTGGTTCTTTCCATTCTCAGGAGTATTTTGACTAAATGTTTAAATGAAGAGATTTTTAAGCAGGACAGTAATCTATGGATATGAACTAGTTCAGCACTAGCTGGAAAATGACTGTCACAGTTTTTGAAGATGCTGGATTTCAGTGCATTCAGATATAACATTCATTGAAAGACAGGATCAGTTTTCCCTTGATGAATATGTTATTGCTGCTTGCTACAGCTGTTCATAAGTGTTTCCAAGAATGATAACCACTCTTGCCAGCCCTCATTTTGCTATCATTCTCTTCCAGAATTCTGAGAAAAATCATGTAGGCAGATTTTCAGATTATCATAGTTCTATTTCTCTGTAGTCTGCACCCACAGAGGATATGCCTCTCTTAACTGTTGGGCAACAGCAAGTTCTTTGAGGAAATTCCACAGGTATTTGGTACACCTGGGAGCACACTGGGATGCAGACTCAACTGACACTGAAGGTTATATGTATCAATACATAGAAAGATATGGTCCTTCAGATTCCTGTGATTTTTATTGCAATATCTGCAGGTATATCTCTGTAATCTAAATGTAAAATCCATTGAGTGAGTGACGTTGAAAGGATGTTCTTGGATGTCTGTTAGAACAAGGAAGACTTTATACCTGATATGAGCCCAGGAATGTCTTGCAGTGAGCAATACTCCAAGTGACAGCAAAGTACAGAGTTTACCATTCAGCACAGTGAGCACCAGTACACAAAGGAGGAAATGCTACTCTCTGACACTAAGAGGTTAGCTCTTCTCAGGTGGACATGCTTGCAGCAATACTATATTGTTTCTCTATTTCAAAGAACTTTTAAATTTTTTTTCCTTTCATGTGTCTACTCATCTGGTGCCCACACAACTTTATAACTTTAAAAAAAGGAGCAAAATGTTTTTATTTTTAATAACTGTCTGGAGAGGGAAGTAAAGGGCTTGAATTTCTCTGACCATAGCCTGCTGTTGCATTGTTGTGCCAGAACGAAATTTTAAAATGTGGATGTTAGCACTGGGGTTTTCAAATCCTCAATCAGGGCAACAGAATTTCAGAAAAGAAAAAATCTATCAACAAAAGTGATTTGTACAAGAATGTTAAGTTACAGTATCTGTTTAATTGAATCAATTCTGTTGAAACCTTTTGAAGTCTGGAAATCACTACAATAAATTCTTTACTGTAGTCAGGACAGTATAGCCATAACTAGTTTTGGAAACCTTTCCTAGCCCTCCTTTTATCTTCCTTTCTCTTTTTGGGTCCAAAAAAAAAAAAAAAAAGAAAGCAGAAACAGAAAGCTGAATCATTTTTTTCAGTGTCTACACTGCAAAAGAGGGGTGCCTCTGGCCAGAATACTCTGCAGTGCCAGAGTAAGAGTCTGGTACCCATTTAGATACTCAACTCTTCTCAAAGGCTGTAGCTGTAAAACGTGGATGGTGTGCTTGCCTTTCACATACCAAGATGCAATACTTTATTTTCCTGTACACTACTTCTTCCCAGCTTCTTTCTTGCATATACTCAGCACCAAAAAGCTCTTAATAGTTTGCAGAAACAAAGTGCATGAACTCAATGCACCATGCTTCTAAGAGAACACAGGATTATCTCATTCCCCAGTCCTTCTAAGACATAAGGTCTACCAATAGAGCATAAGGTGGAAATCTCAGAGAGTTACTCAGAGCTCAGAGAGCTACTACAGTGTTGTAGCTCTGAGAAGGGTGGATATGCTCATGGAATCAGTCCGAGGTGGATCCTGCCCGTCAACACAAGGACAATGTACTGTGGGAATGTACCAGCAACATTAGGTGGGAATCTCTTGGTCCACTTTTTTTGTACTGATGTCTCCAGGTACAGAGGTCTGCACCTGGGATCCTTTAGGGGGTCTGACTGAGGGGTGCTTGTCTTTAAAATCAGTGGAAATCTGTAAAGTACAATCAATGGAGTCATAAGTGCTTGTCATCTTATCTTTAGTAGTGTCTTTAAATTGAATCAGGATAATTTTAACTTCTCTAAATTCAGAAGTATGATTTGCTGGGACTATATGGAGTTTTAGTATGAAATAAGCCATGAGGAAGACATTCCTAGCCTTAATAATGGTGGAGAAACAATAAGAAAAATAATTTAGTAATAGATATTCTCTGCATGCTATCGCTCTCCTGGGCCCAAATAAATTGTGCTGAGGCTTAATTACCCTCTCACTTGAAATTTCCCAGAGTTCAGATAGGTGGATTTGAGATAAAAGCATTTACAAAAAAGCTTTGCTGGTCCACATAAGGGGCATTTGCCATAAGGGTTATTTGAGATATACCTATTCACCTGCCTGGGGGCAAAGAAATTTTGTGCACTTAAATGCTCCCTTTCTGATTGGCTTTTGCAAGGGTCAGCTTGCAAAGCCAGGGCCTTCGGTTTTTCAAACCTTGTGTCATTATAGTGATACCTAGTTTCCAGAGGAGATTCAAATGGTTAAGAATTTTAAAAATAGGTTTATTCGGGAAAAATATGCTTTTCACTTTGGTTATGGCAGGAAACACTTCTTTCTGCATGAACTTCTGGCTCTGTGGGGTACGACTCTCTGGGCTGAGCATAAGCAAGGATCTTTTGTTAGTTTTAAACTGTCAAGAGTTCCTCCTATCTGGCAATCAGGAAAGTGCAGAACAAAAGGGTGTTTCCAACAAGCACCAGCTTCAGCAAAACCTCTTAAGTTTCCAACCAACTTTGGGTCTGCACAATAAAGCAAAAGGAATGGTACAAGATGTGAAGAGCTGTGTTGTGTAAACAGTTTGTTGTTGATGTGCGTTCCACTGCTGGACTTAGGGCTATTTTAACTTGTTCTGATGGAACAGAAGTTTAACATCCAGGCTTCATGTGCCAGCTGATAAATGACGGGGGACAAATTGAAACCAATTTTGTTTGCTTGAAACAAGACTGTATCAGGGGTCTGTCAATTAGTTGCCAGCAGAGAACATAGTCATTATATGAGTACCTTCTGGCTATAAAAACTGTCCAGCTACTCTACTAGAAACCTGGCTTTAGAGAATTGCTGGTAGGAGGCCGATTTCAAAGTTCATTAGGCTGAAACTTGGCAGACCAATTCTCAGGCCAGATGTGCACGTTTTATTAAAAAGAACTGTATCAATCTTTTCAAGCACCTTTGATCTAGAACTTGGCAAACAGCTCACAGTTTTCAAAGTTTAATGTGGATGCTTTTATTCCAGACTTTAGGCTAACAATGGTTTCCTTAAAAAAAAAAAGAAAACAACAACAAAAAAAAAAACCACAAAAAAAGGCCTCTATCATAGGCAAAGCCTTCAAGATAGCTGCATTGGACTCCTACACGTTCCCCCTTGCCCCTCCTCAAATATTGCTTACAAATGGCAGATTACAAAAATGCATGAACATGCCTGGTAGACTTGTTGCCATGCTTCAGTGCCAAATTGAAATCATGCCACCCAATAACAAACCTTGACCTGCAGTGTAATTGCTCCATTTTTCATGGCTTCCTTCTCTGTCCTAGCCATTTCAAATTGCACTGACCTGCCACCCACTATTCCAGACAAGTTACCAGCCAGGAGTCCAGCTTTTAAATGAAACAGGGTTTTAACTTCAAAATGGCATGAGGAATTTAACTGCTTCAAGATGTACCATGTATTGCTAACCAAAGCCTGGAGTGCTACCTAATATATGACATCTCCATGGAAATGTCAGCAAATGCTACTGCAGTACAGAAATAGCAGAAGCTGACTACAGGAAGAGGGGGACTGAGAACCAGGGGGAAGATTACAGATGTACTGGTGAGCTTCAATGCTGAGAGTTTTCAAAATAGGTCTGCAAATACAGCTAGATTTTTACAGAGTCATGTCAGATACCCAGAGGATTTTAAAGACTCAACCAAATAATTGTCAATACAAAGTAAAAATGTGCTGGATCATTAAAATCTATTTTTATTGGACAACTAGTCTTTCAAAGCAGTAGTGAGTAAGCCTCAGTAGGGACAAAATTTCATGCCAGCCTCTGAAACCAGAGATTTTCTACAGTCCCCTGATAGTTTTGGAGGTTCCTCTTTGTGCTTAGACCTGGATTAAAGTAAAGGTGCTGCAAACACTCCCTGCAGCACCCTAGCTCCTTCAGATACACAAGGGTCTAACTTTCAGTTCCAGTAGTGCTAAGGACATCCTCGCCCAAGTCAGTCCACCTTGAAAATATAATTATCCGCCTTTCTCTGCAGACTTCCTGGGGCAAAGGTTTGTGCCATGTAAGCCATCTGGGCACCCTAGGCACTGTGATATTTAAGACCATCATGTACTGGAAAGAGGGAGAGCCTGTGGCAGAGGGAAATGCTGGCTGGCCCCAAATGCTCCCTAACGCAGACACAGCACCTGCGTAGATGGGTTTAGTGCAGAGCAGACACAGGGGCTGGCCCTAGCAGAGCGAGCCAGCAGTGCCACTCTGGCCTGCCCAAGGAAGGCTGCTGCCTTGCCTGAGAAGAGGACAGGGGATGGGGAATGCTAAGGAGCCTCCTTAAGTCAGGCTGCCTGGGCTGGGAGGATGAGCCTGTATTGCTCCATCAGAAAGAGCTCTTGGGACCTCCTCGGAGCTGGCAATGGCATGAGAAGGGATGCCAGCTCTCTGAGCAGTGCAGCTCTCTGGATTCCTGTGCTACCCTAAGGCAGAACAGCATCATTTGTGGGCAGAGGCACCTGTTACTCCTAGCTGAAGTCTGTTTGGCCCAGCAGAGACTCTTTCGACTTCAAAGAGGGGCCGGGTTTTTGCATGTCAGGCTCCTCGTCATTGTTTCTTGATTAACAGTATTAATAAGGCAGGTGTTTTACCCTGCCTGGTTGGTGTTTTGTCCCTGGAGAGGTGTGATCCAGCGGAGTGGAAGAAGGATGTTCATGTAGTAAATCTTTTAAAGTTTAAATAGGAAACATTTTTATGGGGGATATGAGCAGTGTTTAAAAACTGCAGAGCTAAACACTCCAGGGATCAGACGTAAATGAAGGTTAAGCCTTGTGAAGGCTTCTACCTTGGCTTTTTTATTGGGATTGCTATAGTGACAGAGGCCTTGATGTTTTATAACCTTGACCATATGGTTATGTGGTCTGGGAGAAGAGGGTTTGGCCAAGGGCAGGGGAGAGCAGGGAGGGAAGGAAGGTTGCTGTTATTGCTGCAGTGGAATGAGTATGTTCATTCCATTCTTTCCCATTCTGGTGTGTCCTGACCTAGAGCACATGGCTACTAATTCCACAGTCTTTATGGGGAAATCACATGGGCATTGTTAAATCATTTAGCTTAAACTTTGAAAGAGAAAAGTAGTAAGGTGATTAAAGACAAACTGAAGCTACTTGATAATGTATGCTGAGGGGATGGAATTGCCTTTCATTACCAAGTTAGAATGAACACTAGCCCCTGAGTGCAGAGAAAAGGCAAATGGTGGATTTTTCTGATTTTTTTTCAATAGGGCAGCTTCTTACGTTCTTTTCATTGTACAAGACACAGATGCACAAAGCAAAAGGTTCAATGCCTTCTGCAGAGAGCTCTATTAGTTCTGAGCTGAAATTGAACCATGCTAATTTTAAAGCACTGCAATATAGCCATTTTATTTCCTCCACCTGTGGGTCTTGACTTTCAGCTGGAAAGAGGGGGCAGAAAGACAGGGTGAAAGTAGAACTGGAAAAAATAAGATACTAGAATTGAAAGAATATTTTTAAAGTATTGTGTTGCCTCCCCCTGGAAATGAGTACAATCCCTGATCTCCTCTTAATATTTAGGATTCACAATTCAAGAATTCCTTTTCCACATGAAAAACTTGTTAGGATGTTAAAAAATATTGGGAGTGCCTAGAGTATCCTTACAGACTGCATGCAGTAAGGCCTGCTATTTCAATTCTTTTCATCATAGGCATCAGTGGGAAACCTTTAGAAAAACACAAAAGGGAATTAGGTACTTACTTCCTACCCAGTGCTTAAATCCCCTCTGTGCCAATGGAGATCCCTCCTTAGACAACTAACCAAAGAACTCTGAAGAAAGAATGTGAAGTTGGATTTATGATACTAGAAATTCTCAACAAAGGCAAAGTATTGAATTTATAGTTCACATTTGGATTCTTTCAAAAAGCCTCACTTCCTAGAACTTGGTTGGAGATTTCTTTATCAATCAGCACAAAAGTTAAAATGGGAAAGAAATCAAGGATTGATTGGCAGGTGCCCATGTGTTTGCTGTTTGGTGATATATATAAAATTCTAGAGAAACTGAGTATTCCTGAAGTATCTGTTCACACGTTGCAGGAACTCAACATCATTACATCCTACAGTAAAAACAAAAAGTGTCTGTTTCTTTAAATCTGTAATGAGATGTGGCACATGCTGCACCAAGGATTTAGAAGCTAAATGTACTTTGAGAACAGCTTTATATTTCTGCTTTTTTACCATCTATACCAAATAAATGCAGTTTAATGCATTGTACTTAAATGATACCAATATTCAGTCTGTCATTTTTTGAGGCAGTGAGTGTACTTCAGTCACTGCACACTGGCAGTGTGCAGTTTAGGTAGTTCTAGGGATGCTGTGCAGTTTGGAAGTGAGCCATCATCAGTAGTGAAATTGTCAAATTGCTTTGTGGGTGGTAGTGCTCTGGTTTTGCCAGCGCAGACACTTTCTATCTGTATGCTGACTGGGAAGTAACAATGAATGGCAAGCATTACTGAATAACTCCTGGAAGTCACAGAAGGGTGGGCCTTTCTAAAATGAATGAGGAGAGTTAATTGCCTCACCTTCTAGAGGCCAGAGCTATGGCATTTCTCTCTGACCTGCAAATGTCTTCCAGTCCGTCTATGATACTGCAATGCCAAACCACTAGCAACTCATTACATTCCTACCAGCAAAGCCTGGGTCTGGCAACTCAGTGCTTTAGTAGCCAATATTAACTTTTTTATGCTAAGTAAAATTATTTGTAACAGGTGTGTGCCTGACATATTTGGAATTTCATTAAGAAGTTAAAAAGCAAAATAAGGTGAAAAAGTGGATTTTTTCTGTCTTCTGACAAAGCACATGCGTCCTTTCAAATGAGAAAATCTCATCTCTTTCAAAGGACAAACATATGTTTTTTGTATTAGCATTTAGAGTACCACTTGACTTAGAGTTGTTGGGTTTTGTCTCAAGTGTTGTAAAAACGCTTGAGCATCTGTCCTAAAATCTTCTGCCTTGGAGAGATCCTGGACAGTAAACTCCAAAACTTTTGCTGTGTGAAGACATTGCATGAATGCCTGGAAGCCCTGCCCCTGGGAGAAAGGCTGCAAAGGGACACAGGCAGAGCCTAGCCCTGCTGGGAAATGGCCAGTGTGGAGTCTCTCTGGTCAGTGTCCCTGGGCAGAGAAGGAAATAGAAAACTTGATCGGTTCCGTTCATTCCTTGCCTTGGAGCTGCTTCATGGCTCCTCCTGAGATTCTGGGCCAGGCTTACAAAACTTAAAGTCCCAAGCTGTGGATAGGCATCAAAACAAATACCCAAAGGACTGTGCCGACCTAGGTGCCACTGTTTCCTCTGGAGACTGACTGTGGTCAAGCACACAGTCTTATGAAAAGGAAGGTGATCATCACTGGCCTCCAACATGCCAGTGGATAACTTCAGGATCTGGTGCTAACATCTGGATTACCTTTGGGAGCAACACACTCCTAAGAAAAGAAATAGTGTGTAGAGATATTGCTATGTCTGTAGTACTTTGTATTGAAAATTATTTTAAAATAAATTTTAATGTGTGTCTCCTAAGACTTCTTAAAGAGTTTTAGTGATGAGCAGACCTCTGTATTGTCCAGTTCCTGGGCTAGGGATATACCCCTTAATGAGTAAACTTTACCTGTAGTGGAACACTGACAACTCCAACAGCACTGTAGGCAAAAAAGGCTGACAGATGCATGGGAAGTGATCAGACAATTCGATCTGAATTCAGAAAAGAAGAACCTCTTGGCTGCTAATAAAGAAACACTGGGTCCTAGAACTCAGTGCCTATGCCCTTTAGCTAGACAAATTCCAACTTGCTGCCTTTTCAAATCTTCTGATCCTGCTCCACCATATTCATGTTTGAGCCCAGTATAAATAATTTTCAAATAATGTTCAGTTGCTTCATATTATGCCAAAATGTCCTTTGAGAAAGGCTTCTGCAATGCACTTGCAGGCTGACAGCTGTCATTCCAGTCACCAAGCGATAGTTGTTTGAACTGTTTTTAATCTGAACTGTGAAAGTCCTGGAGTACTTGGTCTAGTGAACACAGTAACAAAAACAGCCTTTCTTCACCCAAATAATAGTTAAGAATTCCTTGTATTCCTCACAGATATTTTCTTTCGAATCCTTGTTCTTTATGAAGCTGAAGCAGTCCTATTACCCTGAGTAAACACATAAGTAAAAAGGCAAATCGTGTTCTTCAAGACACATGAGAAGGATCAGATTCATAAAATCATAGGAAGGTTTGTGTTGGAAGGGACTGTACAGATCACTTCATTTCAAACCTTCTGCCATGGGCAGAGGCTTTGAAATGAGTCTAGTGTTCTATTAGAAATGAGTCTAGTCTTCTACTAGAAATGGGACTAGTCTTCTACTAGGCCAGGTTGCCCAGGGCCCCATTCAACTTGTCACTTCCTATACTACGCAAGAAATTTTAAAGCAGAAATCTCCCTGCATTTTGATTACTAGTTCCACCTCAAAGTAAATTATATAATATATCCTTTGGGAAGGAAACAATTTCTGAGAATAAACGAAGATCCAGCTTTCAGGACCTTAGAAATAACACTAAGATCTGTTAAAATGCAAACTAGGCATTTAAGAAGCTCCTCAGAAGCTTCTAAAATACAGAAAAGGTTTTACAATAGATTTCCAAGCAAAAGTTTTTAGGTTAAAAAATAAGTAATATTAACAAGACAATAAGTAATATTAACAATATCTTATTATCTAAAATTAGGCACTTCTTAGCTCACTAATTTCCTCTGGTTTTCATAAGTGCATCTTCTAAATATCAACCAGACAAGGAACAGAATGACATAACACAAATCACAAACAATACAATTTCTTCA
Organism: Daphoenositta chrysoptera; assembly: GCA_013397915.1. Classification (NCBI taxonomy): domain Eukaryota; kingdom Metazoa; phylum Chordata; class Aves; order Passeriformes; genus Daphoenositta; species Daphoenositta chrysoptera. Next base: position 459,540 of record VZRO01002169.1, on the reverse strand, counting down.
TAGGCCTTGTAAAGGGTAGGAAGTAGCCTTTGTTCTATTCATCTGAATGCATTTGTGCAAGAGCTCTCTGGGTTATGCCAGCAACCCAAAACTGCCCTTCCAAATCAGTTAGCTTCTGGATTTTAATCACTTAAAGTAAATGAGCTGGTCTAGTTACCAGCAGGGAAACAGTTGCCAATCATAGCCAGAAGAAAGCAGACCAACTGCAGGGCATGAAATTAAATTTTCCAGGTAGTAGCCAGTAATTGATACCATAATGTGACCTTTGCCTAAAAAAGCCATTTTAGAGTTCTATGGAACCACAGCTGGGGCAGGACAGGTCTGTGACCACCAGCGCACTTGCTCGGCAAAGAAATTACTCTGAGAGTACTTTCCACCTCCACTGGCACGTAGTTCTGTGTCTTTGTAATATGTACGAAATGAGACTCTAATCTGATGCAGATAGCATCCCAAGAGTATTTATTCCGATCTAATTCAATAATTAGTTTATAATGTTGCAAAATAAGAGTACAGCAGTTCTGCATACAGATGACAAGAAACTGACAATTTTCTTTCATACTAGGATTATGTGTGTGCCACTAAGCAATGACATTTTTTTTCTCAGCCACATAGCTGAAAAATTAATGAAGAACCTGTTTTAATAATCCTCATTATACCCCCTTCAGAACTCAAGCATAGCTTCTTCCAGGTGGACTCTGTACATGCCTTTGGAAGTGCCAGACTCTCTGGGCTCTCACTGACCCCATACCAGCTGAAGGAGTGATTCTCAGGAGATGCACAATCAGCCTCAAGCCCTACCCATAAACCAGGGCTCCTCAATGAGGCACACAGCTGGCCCAGCCATCCCAAACAAAAGAAGCAGGCATTGCTGGAAGAAAATTTATCTCAGCTGCATGTTCAGGCAGCCTCCAGAGGTGCCCATATCACAACTGGTGTTGCTCAAAGACAGAATCAAGTCACCAGACTCCCAAAATAGGCCCCCCAGCTAAGTGACTGAAGCAAAGGGGGATCAGTCTTATCCTACCCACTGAAGCCAACAAATGCTTCTTCCGAGACGAGGACCTACACTCATCTACTACCTATGAAATCAGGAGGAGCTTTGTCACCAACACCAAGTTGTCCAGTTCAGGCCACAAAACTGAGAACACACATAAGGGAGTCATTGTAAAATGACTTTCTTTCACACCTTACAAAATGCAGCAGCTGCTTAAAAAGGAGTCCTCGTTGCCCACACTACTGAGAGCCTCCCTGAGCATTTTCTCCAGCACACTTTTTCCATGAAATTAATAGGAATACATGCGTCTTTAAAAACAGGCAAGAGTTACCAAATTGCTGTCTGGAACAGACCCAGTCCCAGTTCACTGGAGGTTCTATATGGAGCACCATTTGAAGTACTGAATATCAAACCTGCTGATGACATTTTGTCCCAGTTTTGAGAGCAGCAATAGGGGATACACACCATAAAGTCACCTCAAGACACATTTTTACTGCTCTGCTGCAAGATTAGCAATGCATTCTCTTGTGCCACTGGAGTTTGAAGCTTTGCACTGAATTGAAAACGAATAGACCCAAGAAATGCTGAAAATGTTATCAGCTGGGAGAAACCAGATACATATCATTTAGAAATGCTTCTCCAATCCCACTTGTTTCCCAGGTTATTTCTTCTTACAAATATGCATCCATAATCAGACATGAAATTATAGCTATTTGATTAGAAATGCCTTCTATGTTTGGGCTTATTAGAATACAAAAGCAAGTGCAGAAGCAGGAAGAGATTTGGAAAAAAAAATCCCCACACAATTAGATTTAGGTCTCTCAGCCATGTCATATTATGATTGCAGAAAACTGGAAAATTGTGGCTCTCTATTCAATTTAGATTGCAATCAGATATTAATTTCAGATTTCAATTAATATTATAATTTTGGTGGGGGGAAAAAAGGGCACAATAGCAAAGAGAGAAATGAGTTACAAATCTCTCCATACAGAATGAAATGAAGGTCAGAGTTCAGAAATGCAAGGATGAATAAAAATCCCATGCTGCTCATTATCACCACTGCATACGAGGGAAGAGCAACCAAGCAGATGTCCTTTACCCTTTTGCTTAGATTGCTACAAAAATAACTTTCTAACTGTCTCTCATCTCACCTTCCTACAAATGAGACCAACGGCTATCACGGATTTCTTCAACATGCTGTTAGCACCAACAAAGGAAAGCTGACACTTGGCTGGCTGTCCTACTCTCATAGCTAGACCTCACTCTCAGCCTGCTGTCACTCAATTATATTACTCTAGCAGAGAGGGCTCAAGTGTCTCTGTACCATGCACAAAAATTGAATTTTGCTGCTCCAGGAAAAGGATGAAATTACTTCCTGGCACAGGATATGTGTGACATGTTCCCTTCCACCCCTGCACCCGCCCACCCACCCACACAACAGTCCTTGTTTCCTTCCTGGCACAGAGCAAACCTTCTTCTGCCACATCCCCTCTGCCCGGAGTGATCCACCCTCCCTGCGAGGGCAAGCCCCAGCACCTCTCCTGCAGCCTCTACTCCGGTGCCTTCTGCACCCACTCCCCTGGCCCAAACAGCCCTGCAATACACCTTAGCCAAATAGCTAAATCCGTGGAAAAGTGGCTGCTGACAGTCATCAGCATGTACAGTCAAGTAGGCTTCTGCTTCTGCTTGGCTTTCAGGTTGATGGTGGTCTTCTGCTTGTTCAAGAACTTCCAGTAGGCTGTGAAAGCCAACCCATAGGGCTAATGGAAAATAATAGTGTTGAGGGCCTAGGTACAAAATAATAAACATTTTCCCTGCTTTTAAGAGTCAAAGGGTAGTAAGGAGTTTTCTGTGAAACAAACGCATGATAGGATATGTCTAGAATGAGGATTTTGTGCTAATCGTTGAAATTATAATGTGGAAAACATCCCAGGTACTCTACAAAGCTGAGATATAAAGCATAGAATAGCTTCTAACTGACAACTTAGTCTTGTTAATGTGGTGTTCCTGAAGCCAAAAACATTTGGGCATTCTGCTCTGCTATTTGTCCTCAACTATGGATATTCAATGTGGTTGATGCAGAAGCAGCCCCATGCAGAGGTGGCACCATGGCACTGCCTGCTGAGGCACTGAAAGCCAGGGCTTTCCCGCCTGGAGGCAGAGGCCAGGATTGGGACACTGAGGCCAGGCGGAGCCTGGGAGCACGGGTGGATGCCTGCAACAGAAAAAATGGAGCTCTTGCTTCAACACCAGCTCAAAGTGAGGAGGCTGTAAGGCCAGCAGTGATCTAAACTGATAAAGCCTTCCAAAAATCAGGGCTTATCTCCTGAACTCTGGGCTGATAGAGCAAGTGAGAACCAGCTCAGCACAGCCGAGTCTGCAACATGCCCTGCTGCCCTGTGCTCACTCTGTGGTTCCCCTGATGCCTCTGCCTTCCCAGCACAGGTCCTACCATTCTCTGTTCCACAGTGTAGTTGTACTCTGTGCCTGACACTGAAAATCACATTCCTGTGCTTCCCTTTCTATTTCAGACCCACTTGCTATTGAAGAAAACGGGAGCTGCTCTTTGGAGAAGTCTTGTTATAGGGCCCAGTGACTGGAAACTTGCTTTCTGCCTTCATCTCCTCTGCCAGCACTCCTCTCCTTCCCTTGCTTGCCCGTGTGTGTTCTGGGGGTTTTTTTGTCAAGCCATGACATTTCAGTGTTAATCCCTGTGAGGGATAAGAACAGACAGCCTATCTCCTGAATTTACTTATCGTCAGCTAGATAGCTGCCTCATGAGAAGAAATTCAACAAATGTATTATTTCTGTCCTAATTAAGTCCTCTTTCAGTTGAGTTAAAGGCTGCACACCCTCAGCCAGCCTTTGGTAGCCCTGACCTTTTCAAGGTGCCTTGTTGTGGAGATTGACAGCTAGCCCAGGGCAAAAGCTCTCTGCATAGCCAGGCCGGGACCTTGTCAAAACAGCACAATGAGGAGTTCAATAGCCGATCAATAAGACAGACATCAAAATCAACATTAAGGGCTCTCATAGGAAACATAATTAATTTTATGGGTGCATCTATGAACTTGCAGTGGAGTGTCATTAAGGGATGACATTGTGCTCAGAGATTTTGGTGAAAGCAATTATCTAGCTGTATGGAGGTTATTGTTCTGCCTACATCAAAAGTTGAGGGAAACAAAATGTAAAAGCAACAGAGGTTCTTTATAAGCATCAATATAGGCTGTATGTATCACAGCTCAGTGCTTATACTTGTGTAGCCATGTGAAGTTTGGTTTCAATTTTTTGAGACCTTCTTCTCTAGTGACTCTTGTTCGGTTCACTGTTACAAGTCTATCCTGAGCTAGGAGTTAACATTTTTTTAAACTGCTCCATAAGGAAGGGTGGGCTTTTATAAGTGTAAAAAACGGGTTTGATTTTTCTAATAATTATGGCTGAAATTAATATTCTGTACAAAATGCCATTAATGTCTGCATGTCTGTTATTATTTCTTTATATGCCTAATTAGGAATAAACATACACATTTTTGTACCCATGTAGTATTTTGTGAAATAAACAACTCTTTTAACCTCAAAGAATGTTTTGATCTACACCAGCCAGGAAAAGTTTTATTTGGATAAAATGCAGATGTGGTTCTGGACTTCACAGCTGTCACTGTTTCCTTCAGCAAGCTAACCAAAAATGCCAGGTTTTAAATGCTCTTTACATACACAACAATATGCCTGGGTCAGGGTCAGAAATTCCTGAACTTATGTCTTCAGTTTAATCTTTTTGTATGTCTCTTAGATATAGACCAAAACAGAAAGAGGTGCAAGGGATTTTCTGCTTCTCAAGATGGCAGGAGTCTCACAAACTTGACAATTTCCATGGTGTTTTTATTTCAGGATGAAATCTAACAATACAAATTTTGAAATTTTGACAGGATTAGGCCCTAGTCTCAGTTCAGATGTGAACTCTAAACTACACCAGTTTTACACAGTCTGATCTTTTCCAGTCCAATTTTAGCACATTACTCCATCCAATCTCATAGGCTGGATACGACTGTGATATTCATCAGTGCTCTCATTTTTCTCTTTAACCATCTATTTCAGCCATTTCAGAATACTGTCTGAACCAGTTTTACAGTGTAACCTCAGGTAGGTTTTCTTTTCTCATTGTAATAATAGTAGCACCATGGATTTTTTTTCTTTTATCTTATTGATGATGGAAAGTCACTGATTTTTTAAATAACATTTTTTGTGTCATGCTGGCCTTCTTAATAATCTCCTTATCTGATGGTAGAAAAAGGAGTGGCACAAGGTATGAAATCTCAGTTGAGGTTTTCTTATCAGAAAGGACTCAGTTCTGACCTGCAACATACATGAGGAGGAAAAAAAGGAAACAACATAATTGAAAAAGCATTTTACTCTGTTATAAAAAAAATTTTTTAAAAGGCTATATCTGTACTTTTAAGTATTAAAACTTGTTGCTTGTGTGTAACTTTTAACAAGAAATAGAAATTATCCAAATATAGACAGCACATGGGCTTGAATTCCTAGAGTACTGCAAGAAGCGAAATCTGCAGGGCACCATCTGTATAATTTCTATTGTTCGCCTGATGAGAATCTTGAAAGCAACCTTTTTACAAAGAACCACTGTGCCGTCTTAATTACAAGTCTAGAAAAAAGCCTAAGAAATTTCTGGCAGCACCCACACTGACAGGAAATTCAAATGTCTTCAAGCACATAAGCCAACGAGCTGCTGAATGTGAACTCAGTCGGAGCAGGACTTTGTTTTGATGAGTGTGAGATGAGCCTGGGGCTGGAGGTGACTGTGTCAAATGAATGAAAGAGAAGGAGCAGGAGGAGGAGGGTGAGGATGAATAGAGCACAAAAACACGAGTTTTTCTGTGAGTGTCTGGTGGGTATTTCCATGCCCAGCCTGAAGACTCACTACTCTGCCTGCAACCTTGCAGAAGCTGTTTGCCCTTGGGCATGATGCCAATCCTAAGCAGAGTAGCTGGGACTTGCCCCGCATGAAATCAGTGTTTCCTGATGCTCTTTGGGGCAGACCATGCTCACAAGGCTGGCTTGAATTCTTCTTTCCAGTATGTGCCAGCTTTTTGCAGAGACTGACACTGTCATGTTATTCCCTTTCCACATTTCTTCTGCTTGACACATGGTGTAGTATCTCCTCAAATTGTAAATCGACTGTGCAAATTCTCTGAGACATTAAAAAAAAAAGCTGGCATTTTTTTACCTAGTTGTGTATTTATTATTCCTGATCTCATTTGCATTCATGCACATACACACAGACTCATCAGTTTTACAACCACTATTAACTTCAGCTTAAACTGAACTCTGTCAGACAGACAAAACATAGCCCATTTTGATCTGCCAGGTTTAAATTAGTAAGATCTATTCAACCGAAAGCAGTAACTGCAGGGTAACAAAACAGTATGGAAACAAAACCTTTTACACTTTGGATAAGCTAAGATTACTTGGGATCAACACACTTGGAAAATTAAAAGGTGCAGAAATCCAATTTGCCTTCCTGAGCAGAAGGGGAGAAAAAAAACAAACCCAAAAACCAACCACCAACACACCACACAAACAGCTAACTTCCCCATCAGTAGGCTCTTCAGTTCTTTGCTCACACCGAGGAATTTAACTCAGGTAGTTTCTGAGTCTATTTGATTTTTTATAGCCATTGTTTTCTTGATATTGCATTTACATTCTCTGCTTTCTGTTCTGGGTGGGTTGTTCTTCACAGCTCAAACAAATAGCTGTAAGATTTTGTTTCTAAAATGACAAATCTCTTTTCACTTCATAAAGATTTCTTGGCAAACACCAACGTTTTCCTTCTTCACTAGTAAAGAAACTACATAGTTCTTTTCTTCCTGGCAGAGAATGACATCAGGAGGACTATTTGAGCTGAATTAGTAGCTTGTGACTCACTGCAAAGTGAGGAAAACGTGTCACAAGCGAGCTCCCCCAGTTGCTCATCCTCACGCCGCTTACTATGCAAGAACTGAAAGCAGTGTTCTTCAGCAAGGTCCCATCAGCTCTCTGGAAGGGACACAATTGTGATGACCTATGGGCCATTCCTTCTCCTAAACAATCAGTGAAGCTGTCAGAGGCAAGAAGGGCTGCACACAGAAATGCAGCTCAGCTGGCACACGCTTGCACCTTTAGCCCTCGGAAATTTGAAAGAACATTGAATGGCAGGGTCTTATAGCTGGAATGGTTGTTTCCTTTTAGCAAAGAGCTGAGCTTGTAGTACTGAAGGAGGTCTGCTGAATTTAGCATTTAATTACTACTAGTAAAACTACACAAAATGAAGCACAGGTCCTTCTGCATATTTCATCTATGGATGACATTGAAATGCTATCACAGCAGTCGTAATATCAGTGTCCAGAAAATCATGATTGCAAACCACTGTACAATCAGATCCTATAGACCAGGATAAATTAACAGCTAGTATTTGTGTTATCAGAATGCACAAATCAGTTCCTTTGATTGTAGAGTGAAAATACTGCTCTTGACTGGGTTGAAACCAATGAGCTTGCATTTCTATAACTAAGAAATACAAACCTTGACCTTTTTTCTGCTTGGAGCCAAGTGCTATTCTGCTTCCTTCGGCTACTTGCCCCTGTGGGTTCTTTTCCCCAGCCTTGAGGGGGCTGGGTTGTCCCTATAGGGACAGTGATAAGCGTCAAATTCAGGTAATAGTTTGACAAGCTTCTTTCAGGCTCCTTTACCTCAGTTGCCCTTTTCTACCCTAAACTGACTCTACCCTGTCTCAGTGTTCCCTGAAGGAGCAATCAGCCCTCAGCATTGCCAGTGACTGACAATCCTTGCTATTCTGCAGCTCTCATGCGTTCTTTCCCACCGTTTGCTAATGGCTGTCTTTCCCAAGCGCTTCAAAAGCAGAATAATACATGCTTGACAATTTGGTTTGTATATGTCTTTAATTAAATCTTCCTGTTCTGCCAAACTAATCTCACACTTTCTGCACCCTGCAGATTAGTTTGCTGTTCATTTTTCCAGCTCTCTGATGAGAGAGGCTTTTTCAGTTCTGTGATATTGCTTTCATGGCTAATTTACTCTGTTAGAATAGGAATTTTATGAATCTACTCACATTGCAAATCCTCTCCATCATGTTCTTAAGGATTTCCAAACTTCTAAGAAATGAAACTCTCAGAAAGGAATGAAGTTCCTTTCTCTCACTCAATTTCACAAATGTTACCATTTGCTATAGCATAGTTTATGGTGCGTTTATGCAGGAGTAATAAGTATTTATAGGACACCCATAATTCTACAAGCATTAGCCAAAGAATCATTGTGGGGAAAATGAGGATGGGAGTACATTCACCTACTTCTTGGATTACTCCTCACAGTTCATAAAACACTTGGTGTCCAGACCATAACTTCAGTGGGAGCAGAGGGTCAGTTCTGTAGCCAATAAAAACAGATGGAGCTCCAGCCAATTCCAATTCTTTTATCTGTGTGCAGTAGCTGGGACTAGCTTATGAGTCAGAAGGAGAAAAGTGTTGCTCTGTATTGTGTTTTCCGAAACAAACAAACAAAAGGAGGTCTGTGGGGTTCAGCCTGAACACCTGAGCAGGCATTGATTGTAGTCCCACATATCACTGTATGATTGGCCCAGCTGGGCGTGAGATTAAATAGTATTTGGGATCAGAATGAGCTGTCAGAGGCAGGAAAAGGTGGGAATCTCTTGAAAGAGAGAGCCGTTTCTCTGTCACAGTAAGTGCTGATGATTTAGCTCAACCACACCCATGGTCCAGCAACTGTGACTGGTCCACAACATGAAGCACAGATACAGCTCAGATTTTGCCATCCCTTCCAAAATCGTGACAGAAATCCCCTCACATTTTACCCATGTGTTTGGGAATCAATAGGCAACACCTCCTTGAAAGCTGAGGCATTTAGGCAAATTGGTCTTTGGGTATGTGACTCAGAAACTAGTGATTCATCGCAATACAGAAATCGTTTTAGTATGCTTACTATCTGTTAAGAACACTTCATTCAAGCAAATCTGAAAGTTTGTTCAAAACAGTGACAAGGAATACATGACTTTGGGCAGAACTGAGGTGAGGCCAACAAGGAAAGAAACTCACTGGCAGACCAGAGACATGGAAAGGACATACTGTGTTTGTGTGGGACCCTCAGCCATGCTGTGATACCAGAACTGTGATGCCTCTAAACAACCTTCTCAATGAGTTACGTTGGAGCACGATATCTCACCTTATTTTGGTAAAGGTTTAGCACCAGTCCCTGAGCTGTTCGCCCTTTGATTACTGCCACTTGTCACAGCTGGGCTTCTATGGAGAACTTGGACTTCCAGTGGTTCAACTGGTACAAACTGAAGAGGTAAACTGGACCTTAGTGGGAGACTGAGGGTGGAAGGGCCTTCTGCCCCTTGAGAGTGCAGTGCTGTAGAAGAATAAGACCAGCTTATTCACTGTGCTAAGAGTTGCCTCGGATGTCAGTGACGCAGATCAAGACCTGCTGTTGACAGCTGTCTACCTGCTCTGCATCCAGGCAAATCAGCAGATGTGAAGAATGTCTGGGCAGCTGGAACCAGCCAGGTGCTTATGGCTATAACAGACACTGTACTTTCTGCTGGCATCTCCTGCCCTACAGCCACTTGTGGTTGTATCCAGTGTAGGAACTGGCTTTACACCGGGGAGGTTGACATTGGGTTTGTGGGATTAAATGGTAGTTGTGTACTGTAAGATAGTGCAAGTTTTCCTCCTTGTCTGTTGCCCTCAAACATCAAACAGTGGAAGCAAAAATACTTGATACATCACTCTATGTCACAGAAAAGCTAGGAGAGGTGTCAGAGGGCTGCATGGCCTGGATAAAACCCACCACTTTCAGCAGATGAGGACATTGTAGTACCCTAGAGAATGGCTCTAGATGTCCCTCCTGCCTATGGCAGGGCTGGCAATAGCCTGTCCTGGTGGGCACTCATGCAAAGCACTGCATTTACTCCTCAGCTCTGTGAGCTCTTACTGCTGAAGAAACAACCTTTATGAAGCTACAGGCTTCATTTCTATTCCCAGACATGTGTGCTCCCTCTCAGCAGTTCTTATTTATGGGCTGAAGTGCTGCTGAAGCTATAAAGGTTCAAGGGTTCAGTTGCTTTGTGTGCCTCGGGTGAGAATGAGGTGGCAGCTTTTGCAGCCCCACAATGGCCATTTTCTTCCTGTCAGGGTGGAAAAGCCAGCTGAGGTCTGGCACCTTGTTTTATTGTGTGAAGACTGGATAGAGATTTCTCAATTAGCTTTAAATTAACTGCCTCTTGTCATTATGAGTTCCCTGAGGATGGATGTGAGGGTGTTCTCAAAGAGGTCGTTAGGCAGCTCGCCTGTGTGTCCACTATCTGAGCACCCACCAGACTGCACCTGCCATTTCTCATCCCTGGGTTTAAAGCTTTAATTAGGAACCTCCTGCGTGTCTGGTCTTCACCAGCACCATCTGGCATGCTGCAGAAAATATGCTCTGTTTTAGTTATTGGCAAATCCTAGGCAAGTCATTTGTGTGTGTTAGAGGCAAGGACTGGAGGGGGTTAAGATGGGGTTAAAAATTTCCAAAGCATTTCAGGTTGGAAAGAATCTAAAGGGAAAACGAAACCTGCATCCAAGTTTGGGTTAGCACTGAGAATATTTATGAATATGAAGCTTTATGCAAACATTTTCATTGTTGGGACTTCTGCATATGGACTGTGCTGCAGCATGCTGGAGCATGACCAGGTTTACCACTTCCCAAGCCAGAACTGGAAAATACAAGACTACTTCTTATTTACAGCTTTGCTTTTCAGTGTGTATCATCACCAAGATTCAAAATTTTATTTCTTCAGAATTCACAGCCACATAATGAATTTCGTTACAAACTAGGGAGTATTTGGTTAAATGCAAATCCTTGAACTGTCTCTGATGCAATTTTGTAATACCCTGCACTCAGGACTGTCTGTAACTTTTTCATATTTATACATACATCGTTCATTTCTATCACTCTTTCTAGCAGACTGTGAAGATGTAGACTGTAATTCTAAATACCCAGCTGCAGCTACTGAGACACAGCTAACTTTCATCAACAAACATGTGAATGAAGAATAGGCACCACACTGTCCAAAGTCTTGAAAGCCAATGCGAAAGTGGTTGCCTGTGCTTGCCTGCCATATCTGTCAGTCCAAGAGACAGCAGCACTCTCCAGGGCATGTCTTGGAACCGTTACATGAGATGGGGAATCCCACAAACCATGATTTGTATTTGTAATGTCTCTTCCTCTACTAATCTGCTGTTGGGATGAACTGCAATTGTTACAGCCTTGCATACCATAGAAAAACCACAGAAATGGGACAAAAATGTATCCCAACCAGGTCTGGCTGCTGGGAGGCTAGATTAAACCATGACAAGCTCGATGACAGCAAGCAGCACAATGAAAGACACCATTCACAAGATGTTTTTTCAGCGCTGCAAAACATACAAGAATATCTGGAGTTTTAACAACTCAATTCTCCTCCAACAAAAGTAGCAAGAGTCCAGGTAGAAAGGTAAAGAAAATACAATTAGGAGAAATGAGGTTTAATGTGACTGTACCAATTGTAATTTTCAAGAGGGATAAAGGACACAGAGCCTTAGAAAATTAAGCAGCACTTGAAAGGAACAGTGGCAAATACAGACCTGGTTGGACTAAGTTTCCTATTGCAGGAAGTACTTTAATAGGTGTCTCTTCTTGAGGTTTATATTGGACCATTATCTCTGCATGGGGCTAGTGAAGACAGCTTTTGGATATGTCAGCTTTCACAAAAAGTAGCAAAAAGGTTCTATTTACTTGTAGTCATTTTCAAGGGTATCTGCACGGCAAGTAGAGGTGTTCAGGATAAACTGTGACTGAACACCAGTTTCTCTCTCAAACGCTCCTGTTTTTTCTAACATCACCTATGATATTGCTGTAGTGCCATATTTTATGAGGGAATTGGCTGTACTTTCATGCTTAAAGTATTTTATATAGAAAAGAACTGCAGGATCGATAGCCCTGTGTGCGCTAAAATGTTACTATGTTCAATTTGGTTTGAATTCTGGATGCAAATCCCAGTCAGTGCTTATTCCGTGGGAACCGTTGCTCTTAACCCTCAGGGTTTAAATCCCCAGGTGATAAGAAATGCCGTACAACCTTTAGCACTGAGGAAAACAAAACACATTGGGCCATTATTCTTTGCGGTTGCACACAGAGGGGAAGGAGCTACTCTATTCTCATCCCTAATTTGGTTTGCCGGTATCCCCTGGGGAGATGGGAGGGGGGCACTGCAGATACACGTGAGAATGGCACTCTCCCCTCAGGTGTCCAAAATTTGCCTTCGTTCTCTCCTCACTAAAGCATTTGGAGGGAGGCTTTTCAGAAGCTCCCACGGAGAGCAGTCAGGATCTGGAGGGGGCCTGCTCGCTCTGTTAAAAGTCCATCCCTAATTGCAGGCAGTGAATGGTCCGGCAAAACTGCTCCCTTCTCCTCCCCTGGAAACTCTCCCGCCTTTGAATTCTCTGGACGCAATTACAGGTCAAAGCCTTTGTGACCAGTCCTGACATTATGGTTTCAATGGCATTCTGCCTGGGGGCATTAACACGTCCTCCTCTCAACTCGGGCTGAGAGGACCTTTATTAGCTCCTAACTGTTGTTTTGTTACTCTGGTGAATGGCTCTTTAGCAAACAACAGAGAAAAATGCTTATTAATGGTGAACGCTTCATCCATTTGAAAGCACCATGCCTCCAAAGAGATCAGAAAATGACGAAATGTATAAGGAAATGTTACTTTGACCATAACCATCAGTCTTAATTATTTACCATAGCACAAACTCTGTCGGATCTTTAGAGAAGGTTAAGATCTGCAGCTCACAGACCCATGGTAAAAAGCAGCGACAGCAAAATAGCTATTTAAGTGAGGATTTTTTGTCAAAAAAGAACATTTACTGCTGTGTTTGGCTAGAATACTGCACAGATAAACTGCTCCCAGTGATAAGTGAGCAGAGAACTGCGTGTTATGTCACTGATACTATGACATGGTATCTTAAATACTTTTAAAAATATCTAATATGTACTTATGTCATCTAAAAACTCCTTTTTTTCTTGGATGTATAGCCATCTTTTGGAGCTCAAGAAACACTTACAATGCTACTCCTATTCCAATAGGAATAAATAAAAGTAAAATTTCTCCTTGCTTCCTACCTGACTATATAATTTTTCACATCTGATTTATCACACCCTAACGTAATGGCCTATTTGAATTTCTTTCATACACTGTTCTATTCACAAGAGAAAGAGGAAGCAATGTACGTGCTGTGCAGAGACCTCCTTCAGTTACAGCCACAGAACAATTAACATTACCTCATTAACTTTTGTGGTTCCTTGAAAGCAAAAAATCCAGATTTTCCTCTCTCCATCTGCCACTATTATTTAGCACAGACGGCTGCGTGAGAAGTGAGTCGCTTTAATTTGAACAAAATCTTCAGGGCAGAAATCCATGACTGCTAAAATTACTGTTCAGACTATCCTACTGCTCCCAAACTGGAGGACTTGAAAGCCAAAAATCATTTATACACTGGTAATAAGACAGGGGACTATTTAATTCTCCCCGACCTTTTTCTTTTTCTTTTTCTTTTTCTTTTTCTTTTTCTTTTTCTTTTTCTTTTTCTTTTTCTTTTTCTTTTTCTCTTTTCCTTCTCATTTTCCTTTTTTCCTTTTTCCTTTTTTTCTTTCCCTCTTTCTCTTTTCCTTGCTCTCTTCCTTCCTCTTTTTCTTTTTCACGGTAGTACAAGTAAAATGCTTCTGTAAAACCCTGGAAGAAACAAAGCACAGATTGTATCACAGATGGCTGGCAGGACGTAGCACACTCCTGCTGCCCCTGAATCCTGAGCTACAGGTCTTTGGTAGGTGGAAACAGGGGCGTGCAGGGTGTGCAATGGACACAGTCGGAAGGCTGAGAATATGAACCTCTCTGTATTTAGGTCACTTGTTACAGGGAGTTGGGGACCTCTGAGGTTTTTGAATACGATGGTCTGGCAGTAGCAGGGCTGAAGGGGGAGGTGTAGATGTGTCAGCTGAAGGAATGGTCAGGCATCAACCGGTGCCTGCTGACCAGCACAGGAAATGCAGGGTAGGACTGCACCGGGAAGTGGGGCTCTCCCACTTGAGCCCTTCCAGTGCCAGCGCTGATGTAACCTGATGGGAAAAATAACATTTAACAGACACTGGCTCAGGCTTAGAAAGCCCTTCACGATATGCTTCTGTATGGGACTTTTGTTTTTATGGCCTTTCAGCAGATTAAACATGTATGAGATCACTGTAAATGAAACAACAGAGCATTACAATATATTTTGCCCTCTGTCTCCACATTTCTTGATTTACACTGAATTCGCTCCAAGTAAGGTATAGCAGCACAGTGAGTTAGGAAAACACTCAGCATATGCATTCCTAGATAAATTTATTATCAACATTCTCAATGGTCTCAGTGTAAGTCTTTATGTCATTGTCTAGAGGTTTTCTCTGGAACATCAAGGAAAATGGTAACACTGTTCCTCAAATGAGGCATTTCATTATGAGTAAAGGTAGTGCCTTTCTGACCTCGGTATGCAACTGGGCACAGCTGTCTTAGGTCATTGAATGCTCTGGATCCTTCCTAACAAGCAGGAAAATACATCAGAAACCCCATCAGAAATTAGCAGAAGTGTCTCCTGCACAGCAAGGACCAACGCCTAAATCTTTAGGTGCCAGTTTCTGATGAGGAGTGGTCCCTGTGGGATACACAGCTGTCTTACTGTGCTGTACTGCTACAAAATCTACCTGAGGGAAAGTTCAGACCCCGTCTTTTCTTTCAGTAGGACTTTAACCATGATCAATCGCAGTTAGAGTCCGGTTCAATAAAGCATATAAGCAACCACTTAATTAAAACTAAGATGTGCTGCCATTGTTTTTAAAGATTTGGGGTAAAACTCAGGCAAAATTGTGAAAGTACTCCTTTGAAGAAGTGTCAGCATAATTATTCCAGAAAAAATTAGACAAAGTTCAATGAAAAATCAAAAAGGGAAAAGTATATATATTTCTACCACTCAAAAAGAAATTATATTCTTATATGTCTGAAGTGTAGTTAATTTCCAGAATTTTTGAGTTTAAAAAGGCAGCTATTGTCCTTGATTGAAGAAGATTAGACTCCAATCTAGCAGAACATTACTATGGTGACAACTGCTAAAGGAAATATTGTGATAGACAGCTAGATAATTTTTAAAAAGTGATCAAAATTTAACCTTGCTGGGAGTTGGAATAGCCATAGTGACTTAAAGAGATTACTGCTGTTTTCAAGGCTGTAAGGCTGACCCAGTGAGTGAAAACTGTCAGCCGCTGAATGTCTGCTTGTTGCTTATCCTCTACCATTTGCTGTGTGGGTGAAAGTGGTATAAAAAAAAAATCTAATAATTAAAGCAGAAAAAAATAGAATAATTAAATACTTTCTCACACATTCAGTCTGCTGAGAAGCTCTTAAGAATTGCTATAGCCTTGCCCTAGAAGCATTGGGATCCTTCTGTAACATCATCCTTAACACCATGCCTAGCAGAAATGCAGATGAAATTATTCAGGAAGTCCTTCTGATTCTTTCTAAGCTGCAGTTTTCTGGATTGTTGTGGTTTAGGAATGGTATTCCCCAATTTAGTGCTCCCAGTGAAACTGTTCTGGCACTCACTTCTCCTCCCCCTCCAGATGGAAGAACAAAAGGCAAAGATCATGTGTTGAGATAAGGACAATTTACCAGAAGCAGCAATGCGATAAGAAACAGTAACAGCAACAATACTAAATAACAAAAGGGTACAAAGAGAGGGTGATTTACATGCAAAATGCTCACCAAGCCTAGGACAATAAAACAATAGTGGACAGATCCTCTGCCCTCTTTCCCCCGACCATAAAGGAACACCCTTTCTTCTTGGAAGTGAGAGAGAGTCCCTTTCCCTGCGCCTGGCAATGATGTCAGATGGTATCGAATAACACAATGTCTTGGTCCTGCCCACTCCCACTGATCTGGTCCAGAACCAGGATATGGATACAGACATAGATAGTACCTTTTAACAACTTATCCTGTCATAACTCTTAATACATCTATTAAGTGTAGCAGAAGACTCGGTATCAGTTAGTATCTCAATATAGCAGGGTTCATGGCTCTCTTATTTATCCTGCTTACACAATTAAAAGTTTGGATGTGAGTAAAAAACCATCGGCACAGCAGCAGCATCGCACTGCATATTGCAGAAGATATGCAATTAATAAACCTGTCTGGAAGTGAAGAGGTATCACCATTTGCTAGCAAAACCAGAATTCACATGGAGATCATTACAATTCAAACAGCTATTTGACCTGACTTTTTAAAAGACCCGAATAAAGTAGCTTGATTGAATTCCCCAGGGAATCTGGTGTTCAGCTGGGAGAGGCTTTAGCTTTGTTAACTGTCTATACACTGGCAAGTATTTAAACTGGAGTAATAAGGTTTGAATTCCCAGGGTCAGCAGGCCAACTCAGAGTGTATTTTTAAAAGAAAAGCATGTTTTATAAAGCAATTAATAAAAATCAGACCCTAAGGTGGCATCTGTTCCATTTATTTCAAAAAGGCCTTGCAGAGTAGCAGCAAATTGCCTTATTTCTTTGTTTGGGTTAATTTGAAAATGTATCTAATTGTAAAAGGGTCCTTGGAGGACTGCCATCAGGTACAGCAGTCATATGCAACTCTCCTGGGCTGGCTTTGTAGAAAAAACCCTAAGAAACATTTCACTGAAACTGAAACCAAACCTGCTGTATGAAGGTGACAAGCACACATTCTCACTTTCAGGTAGGGTGGTGGTAGCTGACAGACCAAGTTCTTGTGTAGACCTGATTTATTAAAAGAACCACTAATTCTGTTTTATTATTATTCTCCTATTTTTTTTTTCTTTTCATAATAATCCATCAAGTGAGTAGCAAAGTATCAGTGGAGATTGTCTTTTAGGACATCTCAGTCTGGTAGGAACTGTAATTACATGGACATTAAATTTCTTAATCATCTCTGACTTTTATTCGTGTGTTTGAAACATTAATCTCTGGTTTGTTTCACTACGAGTTACACAATAACCTTTTATACAACCACCTCTAGCCTGATCATATAGATCCACTGTAAGCCAAAAGTATCTTTAGGTTACCACCGAGCAAGCTTTGTCTTTGCACCTACGCTGTAAATGTCACATAGCTTGTATAAATCAAATAAACTATTTCACATTGTCAGGATTTAGGTTTGTACTGCTGCTCTCACTATTCCAGGCTTGCAAAGAATATTTTGGTCTCACAGACTCAGTCAGCAGTTAAAATAAACAGCATTAACAAATCATTACAAATTTGCAATGGAAAGTAAAAAGCAAAATAAATATACATTTTTCATCTTAGAAAATGTTTGTTTAAATTTCCCAACAGAATTTGATACATTGTGATCACTTACATCCCTCATTTCAGGCCCTGATGCAGATTTAGCTGTCCTGCAGAGACTGTGGAAGTAAATTAACACTATTCATTCGAAACCTGACCTCTACACCAGCACTCATGGAAACATTACCATGAGAAGCCTGCATGTGCGATCTGAGGGTCTGTGCAGGTGAAGACCAGAAAATACTTTCAGGAGTTCACTAAATGTTGTCTGTAGGACTTGTTTTTAAAATAGACATAGGTACCTCTTTTCTGTTAAACCATCTATAAAAACGAATAATATTTTCTCATATGTTTACCTAGTTCTTGCAGTGGCAATATAAGAACCAAGTAAGACAGTTCACTTGAACTGGTGTTAATGCAAGGGTTTATCCTGTCCTCACAACTGAATCAGATCCTTAACAGGCCTTGTGTGCAACTGGAAAGGGTTGCCATGCCCCCATAAAATTTCTGCACAATAACTTATTCTAATAACACTGAATCACAGTGCATCATATGGAACAAACTACGCCTGAAAACAAAAATCTTAAGACCTTCATTTTTATTTATTCTGCAAAGTATAGCTAGAATCTAAAAAATTATAAAGGGTTGTTTTTCAAAGAAATTTTGAGCAGTCAAACCCAACTCCCATGAAAATGCTGTTCAGTGCCTCAAGACAATCCTTTTCCTTGCTTACCCTTTGAAGATAACTTCTACTAATCTCCAAACTGTGTTCACCTTAGGAATTATAGTTCAGCAGTGTGTGAGCTTACTTGAAAGGTGCAGTTTCTAACTGCTAGTCTTACAGAAAGCTACAAAGAGTAGGAAGAATTTCTACTGCATTTTTTTGACCATGAAATAAATTAAATCCAAAATAAATAGGGGCATGGGACTTCCAGGGTTAACTCACTTTGTATCAATAATTATTTCTTTTACAATCAATGGCTAATTCTGACAATGATGTTCATGACTCATTATCATACCTAATTTTTTTGAAAATTGCATATAGAAGGTCCACTTTGTTCAGCTATTTTTAAAGTCTCTCCCTGTAGGTATAATTGATCAAAGCTGCCTCTCAGTTAAGCTCTGTATTCATAAGAAAGCACAGAATAACCTCCTGTCATGAAACATAAAAGTATTCAGTGTTTCTCCTCCTTGGGTAAACAAACATCTTATGCCTTTAGAGCAATCCAAAGCCCAAGGCAGGACAGGTGAACTTGCCTCAATGTAGTTTCTATTCTAACCACAGAGCATCCTCCTCATCTTCCTGAGGCAGAAGGACGGGATGTTCTTTGCATTAGATGTCAGAGCAGAATGCTCCTACCCTTCCCTTTTGTCATCTCAACCAAATTCATGAGGAGGTAAAGTGAAGGGTTTGCTTGACACAAAGAGCTATGATTCTCAATCATTATCTTCAAAGCAGGCAGCATCTTGTCACCTGCTGTCTGTTTTACCTCCTAATTAAGGTAAGACACCTTCACTTTGATGTATAGGGTTGGCCAGCAGCATAGCTTCTTCACGGTGTTGCTCACAGTATGAGGAAATGTATAATTCAAAGCTATTCAGTGTTTATTAATAGAACAAAGGAAAACACACCCATGTCTCACTTCTTCATGTACCTAAAGCATTGCTATGGAATGCTGACCTGTAAATTGGCTTTTAAGTAGTAATAATCACCTGATTTTGGGGATAGGGAAATGTCACTGTAACTTAGGAGCCATTGCTTCTCACGGCCCTATCTCCCCTCACCCCAGATAGAAATATCATCACTTCCAGTACCACAAGGACGACAACCTCACTGAATTACTCCAAACACTGTCCCAAAATGGCAAAGCTGCTATGAGTTTATCCTTGTGTGTTTTCCAGATATTAGTGCTGCTGCAAGGCTGCAATTGAAATCACAGCACAAATCACATCTCACATGATCTGCCATTATCCCATGCGAGTTGCTGGTTGCCCTGCGCTTTCCCAGGCTGGTAACACAGGCACACATATAAGAGTTTAGGATGGCAACTTACAGTGAACACTTTCAGGTATGTTAGTAATACTACTTAATGTTTGGAACCTTATTTGTACAGGCTTCAGCAGATAATTGTACCCAAATATGGAAATCTTTCATGAAAAACTGGTGTTGTCCCTTACAGGCATGCCCCTTTATAAAAACAGAGCTCCCACAGAATTGAGGAATGACATTATTAATACAGAATCAAATGATTTTTCTGAGCTGTCTGTTATATGTTTTCTTTTCCGTTATAAACGTATCCTGTAGCCAATGCAAAAAATCCCAGGTTATGGCATGGATTTTTGTGTTTAGAGGATACCAAAAGTCAGCAGGTCTTGGGGATACCAAAGTACCACTCCTACAGCTTGGCACACTGCGAAGAGCCTGGTCCATCCTCTTGGTACCCTTCCTTCAGATACTTACAGACATTGATGAGGTTCCCTCTCAATCATCTGTTCTTGAGGATGAACAGGCCCAGTTCTCACAGCCTTTCTTCCAAAGAGAGATGCTCCAGTCCCTTAAACAACTTTGCTGCCTTCCTGGACCCTCTTCAGGAGCTCCATGTCTCTCTTGTCCTGAGGAGCCCAGAAATGGACACAGCATTCCAGATGTGCCTCACCAGAGCTGAGTAGAGGGACAGGATCACTTCCCTTGACCTGCTGGCAATGCTCTTCCTAATGCCCCCCAGGGTACCATTGGCCTTCTTGGCCACCAGGACACTCTGCTGGCCCATGGACAGCTTGTTGTCCACCAGGACCCCCAGGTCCTTCTCTGCAGAGCTGCCCCCCAGCAGGTCAGCCCCAGCCTGTGCTGGTGCCTGGGGTTGTTCCTCCCCAGGTGCAGGACCCTGCATTTGCCTTTGCTGAATTTCAGATGGTTCTCCTCTGCCCATCTCTCCAGCCTGCCAAGGTCCTTCTGAGCACTCCAGGGTATTGGCCACCCCTCTCAGCTTTGTGTCCTCAGTGAATTTGCTGAGGAGAAATCTGTCCCTTCTTGTCATGGATGAACAAGTTAAACAGTTCAGGGCCAGGGTGATGTTTGCTTCCTTCCAGTCCTCAGCACCTCTCCTGCTCTCCCTGACCTTTTAAAGATGACCATAAGTGGCCTCACAGTGGTGTCCCCATCATCTCTCTCAGCACTCATGGATGGATCCCCTCAGGGCCCATGGAACTGTGGATGGCAAGTTTGCCTAGGTTCTCTATCTCAATCCTCCTTGACCAAGGCAAAGTCTTTCTTCCAGCCTTCCTTTACCCTGGTCTCCTGGGTCAGAGATTCCTGAGGGCTGGTCTTATCAGTAAAGACTGACACAAAGAAGGCATTCAGTAACTCATGTCTCCTCTGTATTCTCTGTTATTAGGATCCCCTCTTCTTTTACTTATGGGCCCACATCATCCTTAGTTTTTCTTTGATTATTGATGCATTTGGAAAATCCCTTTCTTTGTCCTTGAGATCCTTGGCCAGATTTTATTCCAGATGTGCCTTGGCCTTTCTAATTTCATTTCTACTTACTCTGATTACCCGTCTATATTCACCCCAAGTGGCCTGACCACGCTTCCACCTCCTATGTATTTTCTTGCTTACACTTGAGTAGTGAGAGATGTTCTTTATTCACCCATGAAGGTTTCTTGCCCTCTTGGCCTGATTTCTTTCTTATTGGGATCCATTGTTCTTCAGCCTGGAGGAAGTGATCCTGGAATATTGACCAATGCTCTTGGACCCTGCTTCCCTGAAGGGTCTATTTCCATGGGATTCTTCCAAAAAGACCCCTTAAGAGCCTGAAGTTAGCTCTACTGAAGTCCATGGTTGTAATCTTGCTCACTGTCCTGCTACCTCTGCCTGCAATACTGCAGTGTACAACCTTATGATCACTACTGTCAAGGCTGCCCCCAACCTTCATTGTTTCCGAGTGACTGGGAACAGGACATCATTATAATTCCTGCAGGAAACCATAGTGGATATCATTAAAATCCCATCTTTATCTGTATTCCTGCAGAGCACCTGAGCACCTGTGTTTGAATTCTAGGAAGAAACCAATTTCACTGAAAGTAGTTTGGGTAGTGAATTTTACTTTTTCAATGTCATTCTATTTGTGAAAGTGCCAGTGCTGTTGTCATTGTTGCTCCTACTAGCTAGAAAGAATCCTCATGGTCAAAAAAAAGTGGTGTGAATACTCCATGAACTTCCACGTAAATGGTGGACTGGAAGAAGCAGGACACTCTGAAACTCTCCTCTTGCAATTGAGGCTGCTTGTAGGAGGATGACAATGCTGCGTGGGATTGGGCTGAGATAGACAAACTTCATTTCTGTGTAAAGAAGCTTGCTAAAGGCAAGAGCTCTCATTCTTGTATATCAGGCCACTAAACTAATAACAAGCAAACTTTCTGGATTGAAAAAAACAGAAAAATCCTGCATAAGGAAAGCTGAGTTCTGCAGATGAGCATGCCGTCCTGTCTAGGAGCCACAGACAGATTGGGGTATTTGTCTGACTTCTGGTGGGGACATGGGTACAAAGAGATTCTAGCTGCCTCTCAGGCAGCTAGATTTCACTTTCCTCTGATTTGTTGTTGGAATTTTTTTTTTAATCACATTTTGATCTTCATTTGAGGGATCATAAATTACAGTGAGAGCACTCCCACTGGCCAAATATTTTAGGAAGGTGACAGCAGGAATAAGTCAATATTTCTTCCTTCAATAATTTACACAGTGCCATGCTTCAGAAAATGTGACAAAATGACAGCCAATCCCTGTGATCCCGCTCTTGATAAACTCTGCAAGTCAGTGCCAAATTTAATACAACCCATCATTTTGGTTCAATTTCTCTCTCCATATGGACTTTTAGCGTCTTACTGGTCTTCTCTGAAATGAAGCCCTTGACCAGTGAGTAAAGGCAGATCCTTAGCACCATACCATCAGCTGTTTCCCTAAGACTCACCCCCATGCCTGTCTGCCCTTCTGGTGGGTGACAGGGCAGCAGCAGAGCTGCCAGTGGCTGTCCTTTGATGACTGTCATGGGTCTTGGGTCACATGCCCCACTCTGTAACATCACCCATTTCAAAGCCACAGTGACATGCACAATGGCAAGAGTGTTTAACCATCTTGTTTTTCACACCATACACTGCTGTTACCATCCTACAGCCCCCTCAGTATTTCTGCTCTCAGCAAGGAAACCCACCATCTCTCATTGGCTATAAAAGATTCAAAATGGTGAAGGCAAAGCCTCATGACTGTTCACAGCTTCAGGGCATAGGATGTTAGCTGCCCTTCTTGTGGCCCCCAGCCTTTGCAAGTGCTAAGAACCAACTGAAAGGTTCCTCACATGGGTACGGACAATCCCAAAAACAAATATATGTTGAATGGAGAAGGGATTGAGAGCAGCCCTGAGGAGAAGGGCTTGGGGGTGCTGATTGACAAGGAACTCACCGTGACCCNGCCTTTGCAAGTGCTAAGAACCAAGTGAAAGGTTCCTCACGTGTCCTGGGCTGCATCCAGAGCAGTGTGGGCAGCAGGGCCAGGGAGGGGATTCTGCCCCTCTGCTCTGCTCTGCTGAGACCCCTCCTGCAGGGCTGCATCCAGCTCTGGGGTTTTCAACATAAGAAGGACATGGNTCCTGGGCTGCATCCAGAGCAGTGTGGGCAGCAGGGCCAGGGAGGGGATTCTGCCCCTCTGCTCTGCTCTGCTGAGACCCCACCTGCAGTGCTGCATCCAGCTCGGGGGTTTTCAATGTAAGAAATACATGGATTTATTGGAGTGAGTCAAGAGGACAGTCATGATGATCAGAGGGATAGGACATCTCTCCTCTGAGGACAGGCTGAGACAGTTGAGGTTGCTCAGCCTGGAGAGCAGAAAGATCTGGGGAGACCTTACAGTACCTTCTAGCACTTCAAGAGACCTGGAGAAGAACTTTTTAGAAGGGCAAGTATTGATACACAGGTGGAAATTGTTTTAGATTATCTATTTGAAAGAAACTCTTTATTGTGAGGGTAGTGAGGCACTGAAAGATGTTGCTCAAAGAAGTCATGGATGCCCCATCCCTGAAAGTGTTCAAGGCCAGCTTGAGTGGGGTTCTGGGCAACCTGGTCTAGTGGAAGGTATGCCTGCCCATGGGAGAGAGTTAGAAGGAGATGATCTTTAAGGCCTCTTCCAACACAAACCACTCTATGTTTCTGTAATTCTATGACTTCCTCAGCCGCTCCAGGGCTGGACCAGGAGTGGAAGTGGCACACACACACTTCAGTGGGATGATAGGTTTGGGTGTCAGAATGACTGTTTTGTGTAGCAGTAAGAAAACATAAGGATCTCTAGAGCATAATTCAGGGGGGAAAAAAGATCTGATTTTAGCTGGATAATCTCAATTTTGCATCATTACTGGGGTAATATAAAGACCTCCATTCTTAATTCTTGAAGCAGATGCATCAGCCTAAAGGACAGTCTCTATTCCCCAATAAAGCTGCGGAAAACAAAGGGTATGTTAAAAGCTCTTTAAGTTCGAATGATTCTCAAAACAGGCTGTTTTAGCATGAGCCCAAGAGACTACTAGAACAATCTAGAGGATAATCTAATATATACTCACTGCCGATGTCAACAGAAAAACTACTTCTTGTGAGTTAAAATGAGGTGTACATGGTGCTTCTAACAGCATTACCATCATCCCACAAGCGGAGAGGCCCCTCCCTGCAGGGGAACATCAGCAAGCAGCCACAGCTCTGCCAGGATGGAGGAGCTCCAGCTGAGGAAGCCATTATCTGGTGTTTGTATTGGCTCTGGTTATCTGTATAGGGAGAGGAGCTCAGCATTTCTTTTTCTTGGGTTTCTTCTGGGGACAAGAAATGAGAAAAAAATATGGGCAGACAGAACTAAACTCTCTTTCAAATCTCCCAACTGTGACATTTGACAGGACGGCTAATGCAAGAGAAGAGCAAGCAGGAACCAAGAATCCCTGGAGCAGAGTTACAAAATGTCCAGAAAATATGTTGTCTTGGCTTGAAGTGCTCCCACCTCCCACACTGGGCATAAAGTTGGGAGACCGGCCAGGAGCCGTCTGTGCAGGAACAGGGTGGCGGGGAATTCAAACTTAGCTACTGTGATTTGTATGGCTTCTGACAGTCCTAGAGCTGCTGGGTTCTGAACAGGCTGTTCAGACAGCACTGCACCTGACCTTTCCATGCTAAATCTTGGGCTTTGCTGCCATGGCTTTGATCCTCCCTCATGTGCTGTCATGCAACAGCATGTTTTCTCTCACAAGCCACATTTGAAAAAAACATGAAAAGGTGACCCCATCTTCATGCTGCACATCTTTACTTGATGTAGGTACTTTGGTACATGTGCAGTCTGAAAGAAAACCCAGGATACAGAAGGATACAGGAACCATGGAGTTATAATTCTTTTAATTTCCCTAACCCGCTGTGCCAATGGCCTTCAAAGTGCATGTGAATGAGATTCAGAGATTTGCTGCTATGCATCCACTCTTCTGCCAACCAGCATTATTCTGTTATCAATTTTCTGCAGGCGTCTGCCCTTGGCTTTTGTACGTGTGTGCTTGCATTGAACATCACCACTTCCTTCCCTGGGTATGGCTGTAGTCAATTATAATTATGCAAAGCAAACGTCAGCTCACACAGCAGCAAGCTCTAAAAAATGAATTCTCTTCACTTGCCTCTTAGCAGTAGGAAGATCACAACTCTTTGGAGTTTGATTCTGATCTCACACTTGTTCACTGCTAATGGAATTTCCTTGACTTCAAAGCAGACACAATTTACACGGGAATGAGATCCTTGTGCAGCCCCATGAGTTTAAACTGCTCTCAGGCAGTCATACATACTGGTCCAGGAGAGTAATAATCACTCCAGTACAGAGTTCTTCTGCTCCTTTTATAGCTGACATCCCACTGAAGACTTGTTAACAGCACTGAGAGCATGCGAATCCTTCATTTTCCAGTGTCTGATCTCCTGTCAGCACAAGTGGGATTAACCAGTCAGGCCCAATCACATCTGACCACGATGTCAGATTTTAGACTTTGCCTCAATGCAATGAGCTCAGTGCTCATATCTAGTGGTCACTTGGAGGGATAAAAACATAACAGTGTAAGGAGGGGTTAATAATCACTAATATATAATTAATCTTGATGGCATTCATCTGAGAATAGACAAAACCTGGCTGATGTAATTGCAAGGTCTCTGTCAAGAATTTTTGAATGTTCTTGAGAATATGGAGAAATCTAAGTTGACTGGAAACTGGTTTATGTTGTACCAATTTTCAAGAGGGGTGACCATGAAATTACAGGCCTGTCAGTCTCCCTTCAGTGACTGGTAAAGTGCAGAGAAGATTATTCTGGGAGGTATTGAAAAACACCTGAAGAACAAGTCATCAGTCAGAGACAGCACAGCTTCATGAGGGAAAAGTTCTGCTTGTTGAATCTGATTTCTTCTTATGACAGGATAATCCACCTAGTTGATCAAAGGAACTCAGTTGATGTAGTGTTTTTGGATTTCAGAAAAGCTTCTCTCAAAGGATCGTTCTGGATACGTCATGCCATGGGAGAACGGTTGGCTGATGGGTTGGACACAAGGGGTTACAGTGAATGGGGTGACACAAGACTGGTGACCTGTCACTAGTGGGTTTCCATAGGGCTCCTTCAGGAGCAGAATAAAACAGTAGCAGAATAGCAAGTGTGCACAACTTTCTTTCTGTGTATATTGTTTACCATATTGAAAGAAACTGATCTTCTGAAAGAGTTAATATTTTCCAAGGGAAAGCTTTTATCTCTTTATCTTAGACCTATGAATAAACTCAAGGCCATGAAGGAGATGGATAGGAAAGTTCATTTATTACTGCATTCAGATGCTGTATTCTACACTGGGAGTAGGCACATAGGAAATTTGACAGAGTCATAATACCTTTCTTCATGAGGTAGAAGGAAGTAAAATAACAAGCCAAGTCTTTATGAGGTAAATTATTCTACAAGTTAGTGAATTCCTGCATCAAGATATTTGGTTTTTTTCTTTAAAAAACCCTCTAGAAATAGATGCTGAATAAAATGAGGCTTTGGAATATCAATTTGAGACAACAATCAAGATCAAGCCTGATAGCTGGAAGTTTCCACCACAAAATTTGCACCAATACCATCCATGTAAAAAGCAGCAAGACAGCATCACAGCAAGCTATAAGAACAGGACAATAAAGGACATCAGAGATGGATTGTGAGGCTTCAAACTGCCATCCTGACCAGAGGAGCTTGCAGGCAGCTCTCCAGACCCCAGATCACAACACAACAACAGAGACTCACCTTGTTCCTTAGGGTGAGGATCTACTTTGTGTTATTGGAGCCATCCATCAGACAGGAGCACACTGTGTTTCCACAGCACAGCTGAAGCACTGCCAGCTCACACTCTGCCTTACACTGCAGGGACTTGTTCCCCCTCCAAGAGCTACTCCTGAGCGTGAACTGTAAAATAAGGAAGGCTGTTTGCTGACCACTTGAGAGCATACCAATATTTCCATGTCTTTGCAAACCATAAGCAACTGTTTGAGGAGTAAGGACAGTTGTAAGGTTCCTTATGGACAGAAGATGACAGGAGTGCTCTAGCCAGGATTTGCTGCGTTCTCCACCCAGCCTCTGCCAAGAGTGCTCAAGGCTCCATGGTCTCACTGCTTCCCAAAGCTGTTGGCTTTGAGGGCAGTACTGTCCAGCCATCATCACTTGGTAAGCCTTCAGCCTGAGAGACACATTTGCTCATTTGCTCTACTTGAGAGCTGCATGTTTCTCTGGCACTGCAGCTGGCACCGGTGTGGGAAAATGAAGAATTGATATATTTGTCCTGGCTGAAAAGCAGGAAGAAAATGCATGATAGTTGATGGGGGACAGCCAGCACAGTACTAACTGCAGTGTCTTCTGCTGGTTTTTCCAAACTGGATTAAGCTGCCTGGCAGAAAATATCAGCCTGAACTCCGTACATACTACAGAATATGCATAAATATCCATGCATTAAGACACATGCAGGTTACAAGGCATAGCAGTGAAGATGCACCAGATCAACACAAGTGTAGAAATACCTATTAGAATTTTAAATTCCCACTTTCACCTCTTACACACTAACAGTTCCTTACATACCTCGTGCCAAGCTCCTAAAACAAACTCACTAAGCAATACATTTTTCCAGACTTTCCTAGTCTCCCAAATTATCTAGGTTTGATAAATCCTAATGATATAATTTTCTCCACTTCTCCACAGTGTTTTACCCACCAAAAGGGGATAAAATTCAGATTTCTACACTGCTGGTGCCGTTGCATTGCCTCCAGAACCACAGTGTACTAAAGCCTCATTTCTGTCTTGCTCCATACAGTGAGTACTTTCTTTAAACTGAGGGCCTCAGAAACCCCAAGGAATGTGTGGCTTACCTCTACAGAGCCCGCAGAAGGCAAATAAGAGAAGTAAGACCATGTCAGCAGTCTAAAATTTACTATATATGTATGTGTGCAATCACTAAAACCGAACCAAAAAAAATTTTTAAAAACCCACAAAGAGCCTCCCAAAAAAAACCCCCAAAACGAAAAACCCCAACAACTGCTATAGCCTAAATATGAACTACGATGACCTGTTTCGCTGTAGTGTGCATGTAGCTGGGATTTTACCTCCAAAGAGGAAACAATGTTCTGCACGTAAGACAGAAAGAGATGGTGAGGTTTTCTTTCTGTGCACTCTTTAAGGTTAACAGCAATCTACAACCAGTGTCAGAAATAAGTTCAGTATACACTATAGTGGATCAAGGAGTCTTTGAGTTTTGATGAATCCTCTCTAATTTGAGGATTTTCAATGTTTAGAAAACTATGTGTGACCAGCGCCCCAGGGAGACAGCATATGCTAAGAGGTGTACATGACCACTGAGAGTTGAGCTCGGTGTTGGTGTGGTGCAAGTGGTTTCAGTGGCACTAGCTTAATATTGAACAGTATTCCTCAAGAGAAGACCAATTTGGAAATGGGCACATTTTCAGGCTCAGTTATTTCTCTTCAGCTCAGTCTCTGATCCTTTCTGTCTGCAGTGAAGCATACAGAGAGTCTGAGCAGGCATCCATCTCTGAAAGGAACCCCCCTGCCTTTAGGGACTCATCTTTGTTTTCTTCTCTGCATCGCTGCCTCCAGCTCCCTCCTCATGTCCTGCAGCACTCCCTTCTCCATCGGCAGGACACTCAGCACTCAGGCTTGCAATCAGTCTGAAGCCAGCACAGTGTCAATCAGAGCATTAAAAATAGAAAAACGACTGGGTTTTTTTTTCGTTTCCTCCATATTCTATACCTGCCAAAGATGAAGTGGCTGGTTCTTGTGGCTGGCTTGTGTTCCTGTGCCAGGCAAGTAACCCCCGAGACCATGTCTGCTTTCTTAGCCTGCCTGTTACAATGAACCAAGTGGCCCATGGTAAGACTGGTACAGGTTTCAGAGTAGATATAAATGGGGAGATGCAGGAAGGAAAGGACAAGCTGAATTCTGGAGTTCGTACCTCCCTTTGTTTAAATCCCAATGCAGAGGAGCCACACACGCAAATACTTCAGAGTATGTCAAGTGTAAGCAACTATTTAGCATCAGCTAACGCTGTGTTGCTACTGAATGAGTAACAGCACACTATCAGGAAATTGCTAACGTTGGGTGGTGGGTGGCTGGTGGCAGTAAGTCATTACAGGTTTTGTTATTATTATGATCTCGTGTGGAAAATCTTCACCTTTAACCTTATAGAAGTGTATTGTTTTGCCCTAAGATGTCCTCAGAGGTAACTGGCACACTTCACTTGTGCTATGGTCCTTTTGACTTCTGTTCCTCCTCTCCTCTGACACATCTTTAGACATGCCTGGTGATAGAGGTGTGGTGGAGTCTAACGGAGGGGAAGATGCAATGAGGGTCTAATTCTCTCAGACTGTGTAATCTTGCTGTCCAATTCAGTATGCTGCCACTTGGTCAAACTTTGGTATGATAACTAGCCTCTGGCCCCTTTGTAGCCTGTTCTGTTCAGCTCACTGGAGATTTTGAAGATTGGCACTTGTCTCCCAGTCTCTCACTACTGCCCTGGGGATATGAACCGTAAGTTGCAATCGCTGCCAGTAGGAGGATGGGGAGAGTATGGGCATGCAAAGTTGAATCAATCAAAAAGTTTGTACATTTGCACACATTGTACCAATTTGTACTACATTGTTTTTTCCTGACTTTTGCTGCATGCAAAAAGAAGAGGCTCTCAAATGAGGTAATGCACATGGAAGGCATTAATAATACGTTGTGACAGGTATAGTAAATTAATTTGGAGACTACTATAAACAGTGTGAGAACACAGATTTTTATTGCAGTTTCTTCTGTGGAAAGATGGCAAAAATATCTCTTTTCTAGTAATTTAAGAGACTGCAGTTGCTTCCAAAATACTTTGATGAAAACTTCAGCTTCTTAGACAAGAGAGACTCCTCTTGACTGGCCAGAGTCCAGCAGAGCTTTAGCAATTTAAACCAGCTGAAACTATGGCCCATAACATTGTGTTTACACCCTCAGCCCTGGAGAACATTTAAACAGGACAGATCCAAGTTTCTACAGCCAGTGGAAAGACTAACAATAATTTCAGAGCTAAACGGAGCCATTAGCCAAGCTTTTAGATGAAATGGAGGCATATATGAAAACAAGTCAGATTTCCAGTTCTGAACGAACAGTTTTCAGAAAGTGAACTGATCAGTGAGTCCAAAGAGTTATAAGGTAGTTCAGCTGAAGGAGACCTATAATTTATATTCAATAAAAGCTGCAATCAACTCTCTGGAATTCACTTCAGAAGAAAAGGAAGAAAACTTGCAGGAAGGGGCTACAGACCAAAATGGGTCCTTAGAAAGCCCAGCACAGCTAATCAACAAAGAGAACATAGTTTTGGAGGCCAGGAAGTAGAGGGCTGGGGTAAACATTGCCAAAAGGCAAACCAAGTTAAAAGTTTGCAGAGGAAATTAAATAGTAATAATAAAAGGAAATCATAAAAAGTTATTTAGCTATTGAAATAAAAATATTTAAGAGGAGAAAAAAACTGGTGTTTTTATACTGAGAGGATTAATGCTGGCATAGGTGTGTGAAGCTCTGCTTTAGTTTTCTGTAAGAGCATTAGACTCTGGAGAAAAGGAGGACAGATATGGGATGAGTGTCAGGAAATTGAAAATACTTCCTCAGGGGAGATACAAAACTCTGAGAGCTGGATGTGATCAGCCAGCAGGGAGCAGATCCCTCACTGCAGGACTCTTGAAGACCTGGCAGCCAGTCTACATAATTCTGTCAAGCTGTGAAGGAGAGAGATCCACATGACTTGAGAACAGTAAATATAGTAACCATAATTAAGAAAGTGAACTTGCATCTAAAGGCATGTTTGCTTGATTGTAATAGTATGCAAGAGTACATGAAGAATTTTAAATGAAAGGAATAATTAATGATATGATGATTAATGAAAAATAATGGAAAGGACAACAGCCTGTGCCTGCCAGCTGGAGGGTACCAGACCAGCCTAAAGCTTCTGCTTGCAAGAGTGCTGATTGATTGCTTTAAGGAAGGTAATTGCAGCCAAGTGAAGCTGTCCAGACATCTGAGAAGTGCTTGTGATATGGGAAATCGCTAGGTAAAATGGAAAAGACAAAAAGGAAAAACACACAAACTGTAGCAAGAAAGTACGAAATGCCTTTATAAGGAGATGGCAAGGGGTAGTGTTAAAGGACAACTTGCAGCTTTCTGTGGGAACCAGAATCTTTTCACAGCTGTTTCCATAAAGGACTTTGGTTGAAAAAGTAGGTGTGTGTTAATGAAGTTTGCTCTTTAGACGTTTGCAGGAGACAGCATGGCACAGAAAGGCATCTGAACATGGTACAGGTAGAAACAGATAACCTACAGATCTGGAAAAATCGTAGTAGTGTGAAGTTTAGCAATCATTTCAAGACCTTGTCTTTGACATCTAACAGGAGGATTTCTGTAGCAGTCTGGGAATTCACTACTACATCTCTGCAAGAATGTGGGGAAGTGAAAGAGAAGGAGAAAGAAAGGCTAATTTTATTCTCTTACAGGAGTAACTATGAGAGTCCAGGTTGATAGGGTTGTAAAATGCAAATGTTTTCATAGACTTTGTTAGAGAAAGTACTTCCAGTAGACATAGGGAAGCATTCACAGTCTTGCACAGCACATTAATTGGAATATTAAGAACAAGGCCAACAACTCACATCCTGGAGAAAGAAATTCATATGGCAGAGGTAAGATGAAAAAATTTTCTCTGTGCAAAGAGACTCAGAGAGTTCAATTTATTTAGCAAACCAAGGACTGTAATGTGATTGAAATACTGATGACTTGGTTGAGTGTATAGCTCAGTGTTCATTTTGGGTTCATAAAACAGCTATCTTTGTTTTTATGTCTTCCTATGGATCAGCCCTTATCTTCTAGTCCTAGTTTCCTCAGAAATCTCTGGGGTGGTAGGGAGCTGAGGGAAGGTGTACACCTGATGGTGCCTATCTCTGTCTCTGGTAAGGCACCTCACAGAGTTTGGACTTCCTCACCTATCACACCTGGAAAGATATGAAGAAACACAATTAAGATAAAAGGAAGCAGTAATCAGAGAGGTTGGTTTGAAACCAAATCTGTCATCATATCTGGATTTAGGAACCTAAAACACTGGGTACAGGTAACCAGGGGTCTGTCTGATAAAGGTAGGAGATACGAATCCAACATTGAAGGCTAGATCCAAGGTTGTGCTTTCTTATTCAAAGAACGTGAGGAGGGAGATCCTAGTGAGTTTTTGATATAATAGATTAATTTCTAAAATAATCATCCAGGCAAAGGGTGAGTACACTCCTCACCCTGGAAAGCTCAGACCTCTATTAGTCTACATTTCATAACAGAGAGTTCTAACCCATAAGCTGTAGGTGAATCTGGGGCATGGAGATAGTTTACCTTTTGTGTTCAAGTCATGCCACTTAGCATCTGAAAACTGAATCTTTGTGAGGCTATGGAGGAAAATAGCCAGAGGAAATGAGCTTATTAAAAGGGGTTGTCTGAGAAGATAGACAGGCAGGGTAAAGAGCAGGAGCCTTGTTCCCTTAATAAATGGAAATAGTTAATTAAAATTAATAGTTCGCCCTTTCCTGCAGGCAGGAATGCAACCTGTCATGTGACCTGTGTTATAAAAGGATGGTAATTCCTGAGAAGACCTGGCATGGAAATACATGTGTCCTTCTGCACAGAATCACATAAAGATGTGAGGCTTGGATCACATCTTCAAAGGACTTACAACTAAAGACACAGAGGTTGTGAATCCCATGGGTGTTGAAATGGATGCTCATCTGTCCCTTTTACCTATCCATCATTTGGGTTAGCCCTTTGGGTGAAATTCATCACACCTGACCACCACGGAGCATCAAGTGGAAGCTAGTTCTCCAGGTGCCTCCATGACCACTGAAAGGAGATGGGTGGTTCAGCTAGAACAGGTTCAGTGTCCCACACTGAGACCAGCCTGCTGTCTTCACAGGTATCCCTGCTGGTACAGGCAGAGCTGGACAGCCAGCTGAGAGGACATACCCTGTGTCTGAGAGCTAACACCACACGGGACAAATCCCACCATGTGCACCTTCGCACACAAAGATCCCAGTCACAGGAACTTGGGCTCCTCCGGGGTTCAGATGCTTTTGGGGATTGTACCTAGCAAAAGGCAGGATAGAGAATGAAGATCAGCTTGCTTGTGAGAGACTTCAAGCCAAACAGCTGTGGATCAAAGTGTTTAATAGCTCCATTGGCAAAGGTGATAGATTTTTGCATGTTCAGCAAACCTAATCTGTTCATTTAACTTAAAAAATTTACAAGCTCTCCCGGCATAGCTGGTGGAGCTTGTAAGCTTTGTGATCAGATTAAGGCAATGGAACACATGTATTATGAGTGCCAAGTAGTTCAGATGTTCCTTTCCATCCTTCAACCTTTAGAACAAACAAACAAACAAAAAAATAAACAACTACCATTAAGAGTGAAAAACAGTTTTCAAATCCCAGGAAATCTCAAGAATCAGAGAGCCCACTGCAGAAATAATTTTGTCCCATTTATCTTCCTCTCTGTGAGATGTGTTTATCATCAACATGTAGCAAGACCACAAAGATTGTTACTATTTTACAGCTGGCAACATGCACTTCAGAAATATCATTCCTGTTTCAGGGCTTGATTTCTTATCCTAATTTTTTTCATTAACTGTAACGCTTCACTTTTCATTATCCTCCCATTAGGAAATGACAAAGTAATTACAAATGCCAGTTTGATGCAGGAGTTCATTTACCACACACCTACTCATTTTCCTGTTTGCATTTGTGTAACTGGGCTCAGCATGTGTAGATAAACAAAGAGGAGTCCTGCAGATTCAGGAATAAGTCAAATATAAAGAAAGAAGCAGATTAGTAGAGCTAACTCCTTAAAGCCAAATAATTCTGAGTTCATTTGGTACAAACATGGTTTAGAAGAAGCTGAAGTACATTAACAAGGAAAACGTTCAGAGGGAACATTATGGGGATGTTCCACCCACTGTGCATCCAGAGGACAGCCCTGGCTGCCCCGGTACGTGCCACACACAGCACAGATGCAGCCGTCCTGGGGATCACTGCAGCTAAACCAGCTTCCTGGGCACATGGGACCTCTGCACTCCAAACATCCCCAGCACACGCATCCACTTCCTACACACGTCTGGTGCAGGACACCCACAGGCAGTGTCTGCAGGCTGCCACGGCAGTGGGATGTGCTGGGATATCTGGGAAGCATGGATAGTCTAGAGAGTATTTTCCAAGGCAGTATAAGGCTCTTGAGTACAGAGTTTGATTGAAAAAACTCACCTCAGAACACTTCACAGGGAAAAGCAATATCAGAGCCTCGGGTGCACTTGAGGCAGAAATTCTTGTACCACCTTCAGAGGTTTCACACTGTGGGAGTCTGACACAGCAACCAGGATGGGAGGAGATGAGTGACAATCCTTTCTGTGTGGGCACAGAAGTACCCAGCATTGCAAAGGTGCCACCAGAAAACAAAGAAGTGTCTTTTACCTTTCCTTCTCCAACTTTTCACCCTTTTAAGTGTTGTTTCAAGCAACAGAGTTCTTGTGCCTCCTCTGAGCCGTGTGCCAAAGCGAAGCTCTTGCTACAAGAAAAACACCCTGGAACACCTCTGGTATTTATGACACATTGCTTAACTTAATGGGGCCCAGGGCCGTGGCAGTTTTACAAACATCTGGTTTTTTTTTTTCCCCCCAGAAGAGATAATAAGTATTGGCTTCCAGGAGTCGAGACAGGTGAACATTCTCTGAATGTGCAAATGTGACTGTAAAACCAAGAAGCTCATCAAGAGAAATGAGCCATGGTCTTAGTGCTGTGACTTTTAGCTTCTGTCTGGAGTAAAATGTGAGGAGGAATAGTAAAATCCCATCAGGCATGTCGGGCTCTGTGAGCCATGTTGAGTTCATTATTGTTAGGTCATTTTAATATGAATCTAGGTCTGCATCATCTTTTCCATAAAGTTGAGAAAATATTCTATGCAGGACTTAGGTTTGAGTTTGCCTCAAGAAAACTTGCTCTTTGGTTTCACTATCTAAACTCTTTTTTGGTGTTATTCTACCATTTTTTTCATATGTGCTTATGTATACACATGCGTATACATTGCTTTTCTACCTTTTTTAGGGAATTGCCTTCTTTTAATACCTAAAAATACAATGTATGGCTGCATAT
The DNA here is from genome assembly GCA_013397915.1 of Daphoenositta chrysoptera. NCBI lineage: Eukaryota > Metazoa > Chordata > Aves > Passeriformes > Daphoenositta > Daphoenositta chrysoptera. Next base: position 424,340 of record VZRO01002169.1, on the reverse strand, counting down.
GACAGGTCACAATTGAAGAGCTTGAAGACTGGTTATTTTTACCATTATCTCCCCTAACCGCTAAGAAAACTTGATTTTACTACTTTTCTCTTGGACCATCTTTCCTCTGAGCTTTTCAGCTCACTGCCCATTGAAATCACATCTGAAAAACAGACAGAAAGTCTTAGTTCCTAGTTTTGGTAAAATCAGTAACTACTTAGAGGAGAAGAATAACTTCTTCAGTAAAGGCATGTTTTAGGGGTACCAATTCCTCCACCAGCCAGCATGTCTCTCCTGAACACCAAGCCCCCTGGCTTTCTGCTGGCAGGGTGTAGCAGGGAGTTGAGAAGGGAGGACTGGGGAGTGAGTGGGTGGAGGGCAGAAGAAGAAGCTGGAGTATTTTGGGGGACCATGACTGTGAGGTACTGGTGGTGTTGCTCTGAGGAAAGGGTAACCTGTTCTCATACGCTGAAACTAAGATACCTGCTACAACCCAGCCACAGTGTAAACACACACAGAAAATTGTATCACACCCCCTTCAAAGATAGTGTTAGTGTACCTAAACAGTTCCCAGACACTCTTTCTATTCCACCAAACAAACTCCCATTTGTGTCACTATTAGTGGGAACAGGCCAAGAATGTACCACTTGGAAGTGATTTTTCTGTTTCTGAATGAAGAGGAATTTAGCTGTATATATGTATCTTCTTGGTTGGTTGAATTACATGAAAGTCTTTGCTTCCTGTGGCTAAACTTGGAGTTCATTTATATGCAGGCCAGCAATCTCTCTCTTCTTGATATATTTCTGCATTTGAAGAATAATAAAATTCTTACTAGATTTCTGACTTTAGGTCTTTTTATAATGAAATGTAGTACAAGTGTCTTTTTTTGTCCTTCTTTTGAAACAGGAGGCAAGAGGACCATTTCTAACTGGTAGACCCACTCTAGGTCAAGTCTTACACAAACAGGACAACCAGTGCCAGCAAGATCAAGTATTTCTGATTTTCTTGTGTGAAAGTGGATGCATCAACACTTGCTGTCTCTGGTTGACAGGCTCAAATCTTTGCTGTTGCTACTCATTATAAGCTCTGATACCTGTCTATGCATCAGCTTCAGCACCAGGGCTCAGCCAGCAACAGCACAAAGCTATTCTATTCACCATCATTTGGATCCTGAGCACTTTTTCTCTTAGTGATGTGGACTCCAGTGCAAGCTTCAGTTTTATTTTCTCCCAGGACAGCATTTTTCTGTGGATACCTACAGTCTTCCTGCAGAAACATGGAGGAAACCTGGAAACCAGCAGCAGCATCTTCTGCAGTGACAACCTTAACACTGACAATAGGTGCCATTATTAGGCATTGAGCTGACCCTACAGGGTGACCCCGGGGGAGGAAAGCACAGTGATTTAATCACAATCACGATGTCACCATCACCACTTGTCCTATTTCTGCTGTCTGCCCACTCTACTACAGTGTCTTATGACTCTCAAAATTCCATCATAAACAAATTGGTCATCTGTCGTGTCTGAATCAGTGGCAGCTGTGTAACTTGTGTAACAAGTTGTTTTATTGTTAGTAGTGGCTAGCACTTTGCCACCTTTGTTCCCAGCAATGTCTTCACATCAGGTCCCAGGACAACACCTTCCTGCAGCACCTCAGGGTACCCAACACACACGTCCCTGGCTGTTCCCTACATGCTGCATCCTGCCAAGGATGAACATTGGCAGTCATGAGTCAGGCCTCAACACCGCGTGAGAGTCTCTAGAAAAACATCAGTAATTCTTGGTAATTTTATTCTTGAGGAACTTTTGGGGAGTTGCAGCTTGCAACTTGTTTTATAGAAATGTAGGAAGCATTGTTCTTATGTTCCTTGGAATCAGGTTGTCCCATCCTCATAGGAGTCCAGGAGTCCCACTGTTTTAATTGCAGCCTGCTTTGTGTCCAGGCTGAAGGCAACAGGGAAGAGCAGAAATCTGCAGCACTTTTTGCTCTGACTGGCTCTAATGACGAAGGCAAGTGAGATGATATAGTTAATCTTTACCAGGGAAGGCTAGAGAGAGGACCCTGAGCTATCTAGCTGCCAGCTAAGGCTGCCTTGGCAACAGTTTAATGGGCAGTGGCCTGTACTTGAATGACTTCAAGAGGAGATGTAATCAACCATTCACTATCTTTCTTCTTTCCATTAGGTTCAAAGTACTACATAATCACTTCAATTTTCTTTCAGCAGTGATAAGGCTCAAGGATAAACCACAAAGCCTGGACTCTAAGTCAGCCTCCATGTTTTATCCTGGATTTATCATCAGCCATCATCAGGTTCTGTCTCTCTGCCTGACCCTACATGGAAACTGGCCTCCAAGGAGGGTCAAGTATTCACTTTCATACTCCTCTGTGCTGAAATGCTTTTCCTGGCAAGATTAGATAAAGCAATTCCTTTTCATTTCAGGCCATCCCAAGTAGATGCTTTATAAAAAATCTACTTTAAAGCAATTCTTTTTCTCATTTGCTATAGGTTTATAGAGTGAGAGGGTCAAGCTATTTTTATAGTCACTGTGCCAGGAACAAAGCCCAGTAATTTACTCAGCTTGTATTAAAAAAAAAAAGTTATTTCTATCTTAAAAAGGCATTTAGAGGGTATTGTCAAAGATCCCTTTCACAGTCACCTGGTCAGAACCTTCAATATGAGTCAGACACAAATTCAGTAAAAGCACTTAGGGTTGTAGTTTAATTAAGTGCAAATTAAGTAAAATTTGCATTATTTCTGCATCTGACATTGATCAGACATTGATGAAACATAGAAGCAATGTTGGCAACAGAGGCTGGGATTTTTCCTTCCCTGAGTCCTCAGCAGGCAGCCCTTCTCTTGCTCAGCAGGAGATGCTCGGTTTTCCTTGCAGCTGCACCAGGCACTGGGGAGAGGAAAGTGTCCCTGGCTTTCCTATAGCCTAGAGTGAGAACACCAGCTGGGACAGTCTCCTGAGGTGTGGAAAATGTTCATACCTCTGTGAAGAAAGTATTAAACATCTCCTTTCCAAGAATATTCTTGCCACTTGGCTCTGAGTGAGCTTGTCATTTAAAGGTGGGATCACACTTTGGGATGGTTTCTGCAATGTGCCTGACAGCCTGGGGCTCCACCACCTTGCAGGGACCTGAGTGCATGGTGATGCTCTGTCTGCCCAGCCACTGCCCAGCCTCCCCAGGCTGTGACTGATGGACCTCCCAGCTGCTGCCCCAGACCTGTGCTGAGCTGCTCCTGCCCCCCAGACCCAGGGGAGAGTTTGAGGCTATGCAGGCAGGGTGTGAGGGCTTTCCTGCACATGCAACCAGACAAACAATCACCCACTGAGGTTCACAGCCTGGCATCAGCTTGGCAGTGATGGCACTTGGCACTTTGAATGTCTGCCTTACTTTGCTGCAGCTCACAGCAGGAATTTCCACATTTCTGCATCTCTGATACAACATCTTTGACACCCAAATATGGTCCAATTGCCACTTTAACTTGGAAATTCCCTCTGCACTGTCTGAACTGTAGCCGATGTGAAGACAGGCCCTGACATATACAGTGCACTGCTGCTTTGGCCACGCCATGCCTCCTTGGCTGGGGGAAATTTCTGAACCCCAAGGCCATGCCCCCACCTTTGCTGTAGGGGGCACGGTGAAGAAGCTGCCCTGAGCAGCACGGGGCATGTATTTACTGGGGAGTGGAACAGCAGGGTTGTTTCTGCTCTGAAACTCATTGTCAAATGCCAAGACACAGTCAGAGCTCTGGAATGAAATCAGTCATGGGGTAAGTATCACCAGCATCCTTGCACACCTGCTCACGTGTATCTGCATACACACACACACGTGCATTTCCTTCTGTATACATGGACATATGATCCAGCACACAGCTGGTGAACCCCACTGGCCAAATTACACCCCAAAAATGAAATACAGTGTGTATCTTTATATGAGTGTCTCGATCATATAGAGAGTGAGGGATCTTACTTCTGTGTAACAACATGACAAGACATACAGCAAGGACACAGAGCACTTGCAACCTGCTTTGAAGCAGTGAAATTTAATATTACAGATATAGCTGGTAACTCCACCCATTGTTAAGATTACCAGACACTTTACATCGTGAGACCCTCTTTTCAATTCCATGTACACCAAACATTGACAGCCTGGACTGACATTTATGTATGCCAGATGTTTGCATCAGGTTTCTGCAGTAATGGTTTCTGCAGTTGTATAAATTGCAGAAAGCTGTAGTTCAAGCACTTAAAATTACATGACTTGGTGTGCTCATTTCAGCTGGGGTAGAGTTAATTTTCTTCACAGTTGCTAGAGAGGGGCTGTGTTTTGGATTTGTGCTGAACTCAGGTTGATAATACAGAGATGTTTTTGCTGTTGCTGGGCAGGGCTTGCACAGAGCCAAGGCCTTCTCTGCTTTTGGTACAGCCACACTGGGGAGGGGCCTGGGGGTGTTTAGGAGACTGGGAGGAGACACAGCCAGGACAGGTGACCCCAGCTGACCAAAGGGATGCCCCAGACCATGTGGCACCATGCTCAGTGTGTAAAGTGGGGGGAAGAAGGAGTAAGGGGAGGACATTTGGAGTGATGAAGTTTGTCTTCCCAAGTCACTGTTATGTGTGATGGGGCCCTGCTCTCCTGGACATGGCTGAACATCTGCTGCTCATGGGAAGCACTGAATTAATTCCTTGTTTTGCTTTGCTTGTGTGGACAGCCTTTCCCTTCCCTATTATACTGTCTTTCTCTCAACCCATGAGTTTCCCAGCTTTTACCCTTTCAATTCTCTCCCCGGTCCCACTGATGGGGGAGTGAGCAAGGGGCTGCATGGGGCTTGGTTTCTGGCTGGGGTTAAACCACACTAGGGAATATATCTTGCTTTGTATTTGTTTAAAAAGTCTTTCTGAGCCCTTTGCCCTGAGCAACCAAGGTGCTGTAACCTTTAGGCAAGATCTGACAAGTTGAATTAGATTGCTTTCTTCCTACACATCCACCTTCTTGGGAAATTGTTCCCAAATTTGTCCAGTCTCTAAGTTGACAAAAATCACCCCTACTAAATGGAGACCTTCATTTTATCAAATGTGAAATCCTGAAGACAAATGAAGCAAAAACTGCCCTGCACACATCATGGTGTGTTCACACTTGCAGAGTTCTTGGGCCCCCTGTCCATCCATGTTCAGTGGCTGAGTGGGGAAACAAAGTTCTCCTTTTGCCCACTGTGATCAGGGACTCAGAATCCTGAACTAGAAACAAGCAAAAAAAAAGACAATCTCTACCCAGATGCACATACTTCAGCACCTGCCCTCACCCTGCTTGGGATGGAATGCACCTGACGAGACCAAGGAATCTGTTTTGGCTGAGGCAGGAGCAAAGGACAAGTGCCCACAGTAATAAAAGGTACCCCAGGTCTTGGAGACACCACATACATACTTGCTCATCTGGACTCTCACTCACCTGCATCCTGAAAGAGCCTTACTTTGTCCATTCTGTGAGCAAAAGGATACTGCACATTTTTCTGATACTTAAGCTGATAATTCTGATACTTTCTGATCTTTCTTTAAGTTATAGCCTATATGTCTTAGTTGGTAAGTATTTGCTCTCACACCTATGCTGCCTTTAACAGTTGTTTTCTTGCTTAGGTAAGAAGCTACATTTCTTGGCTACATTTGTAGGCTGCAGCAAAATTGGTAGACTCATCAAAGACAGAGCCAGCATGAGGACCTCAAAAGGAGAGAACGGGATTTCTGTGTGGGGAAAAAGCAGAGATGGGGTGAGTGGCTCATGGTCTAAGCCCTAGGCTGGAATTGTTCACTTTTCATCCTCTATTGGCAACCAAAAAAATTAAAAATGCATCTTTTGCGTAAGGGGACCAAATTAAAAAACCTAACGCAAAAAGCAGTGGACTGTAAGGAACACCGTTTTTTCATCTGGGCAGCAATTACCACATAGTACAGACTTCAGGTACATAGTAACAATATGGCTTTTCCAACAGTATCTTAATTTGTACATTTCACCCTCAAGGCTGAAACATATGTTGTTCTGATAACAATGTAAAAAGTCTGTAGTAGATAGTCTAGTATCCCACATACTCAAAAGTAAGTCTCTAAACTTAGGGCATAGTTCTGATTCTATTAATCCTGTACCTCCTCTCTAAGCTCGAGGTAATTCTCACGATTATCCTATAGAGCTAGTAGGAGAATATATTCATTATTGCTTTCAAAATGTTCTGGCTTCATAATGGTACGTACCACAGAAAAGCTTATAAAGAAGTTAATAACTTCATTCTTGTAGCAGGATTTATAGGGATGAGTAATAAATAAGGTGGGAAACCTCATATTAAACAGCAAAGCTGAAATAAAAGACTGTATAATTGCTCACTAAGGGTACTCATCTGCCCTGTGCACTTAATGAGGCATAGGTATATGGGAAAATTAATACAGGATATTCTCAAAACTGTGCATGCTGCGTAAGGTAGAAGAGCAACAGAAATGTGAGCACACAGGCAATCTTCATTCTGGCATCTCCTACATTTGGGTTAATTGATAGAGCAATCTTAATTATGTGCTTTAGCATGGTTGCTTGTCTGCATGGTTGCTTGTCTGTGCATGTGTTGTGATACAGAGGGAAAAAGGTACCCATGGATTTATCATATTATTTGTACAGCCTCACCATTGCTGACCCTTTATTCTTCTGGAAAGCTTGATACAGAGCAACTCAGGTTTCCAATACACTATATAAGTGTTTAGGTGCTTGTCCTAGAGAAAGAAACATGTGACAAACTGGGTCCCAGCTTGATCAGCAAATAATAAGGAAAAGCTGTAAAGCTGTAGGTTTTGTTAAAGCCCTCTCACAATGAGACACCTGACCACAATGTGTTTTTCAAATGCTTTAAAAAAATGATCTGTTAAAATTAGCATTTTATCAGTACCTGCTGAGCCAGTAACTTTCCCAACACCAGCCCTGTCTTTGCCCACAGTGGATTTGCTGGCAGTGACAATGGCGTACCCAGCTCAAAACAACCAGTCATTTTTTTTGTCCTGTCTATTTATGGAACTGACATTGGAAATGGGATTTCTTGTCTAGGAAAGACATTTTCAACTGGTTGCTCTGGATGAAAAATCTGTGAAGGAGTGAGTGATGGAAGTAATTGATCTCTGTTCCCTGCTTTGCCCAGGTGTGGAGGCACGGATGGGCATCAGTGCTGAGGCGTGACAGCTCCCCCAGCCAGCCCTAGCACAGACAGCAGAATGGATCAGAGCTGCAGGACAGCATGATCTGATGGCTGCTGAGATTCACAATATCTAGGAGATGTCCCGTACCTGTGTGGTGTCTCCTGAGCATTACTGATTTAAAGAGAGCTACTAAGTCTAAAAAAATACTACAGTGGATGATGCAATTTGGTTTTCCATTTATACAAGCAACTTGCATTAAGTGTCAAGAAGGGAAAAAATATAACACTTCATGCATTCATATATGTGTGTGTGTATATATATTTGCATCCACACAAACACATTTATATATGTCCTTGTATTTTATGTATAGCACAATCATAGCACATATCCTGCTAAGGAGATAGCCTAATGTACCCATAATCACACAAGAGGCCAAGAGCATGACTGGGTAGAGCAGGCAGGTTCCCTGCTTCCCAGTTCAGCCTTGTCCTCAGGACTACGCTTTTTAGTGTCTTGGGAAAACAGCTTGTTAACAATAATGGCAACCTGCAACTCAAGAAGCATGCTATAATTAAATGATGACTGTTTCCTCTGCTGCAAAGAAGGGGTGAGAACTCTGGCAGTGCACAAAGAGGAGGATACCAGCCCTCTCAGTACACAGCCTGGACTTCAGGAGCAATGATGTGGACACTGTTGCCAGAGTACACAACCCTACCTCAGGTTTCCCAGGCAATATCCTGAGCTTAATGTGCTGATGCCTCAAAATAAAGGACCTGAGCAAACTAATGTGGTGGTATAGATTCAACATTATGTTTAAGGTAATTTGTAATATGTCTCCTTTATTGTTGTTCTTTCCATTATTTTTTTTCTCCTGTGCTGGAATAAGAATTTCATGTTGTATCTTTGCTTTCATTTTGAATTTTACGGTTATAGTTCATGTATTTCTTCTTTTTTTTTCTCTTGTTGATGATGTCATTGAACTTCCTTCTCTGTTGCAACTTATTAAATTTTCTTTTTTCCCCTCTCTTTTACAGGTCTGCTTGCATGGTTTCCTCTCTCTCTGGAGATCATGGTTTCAAGAACTACATTTCATGTGGCTCTCACATTGTTTCTCCTTTTTTATTTTATACCCAGGAGATAAAGAAAACTAGATCTGGAAATCAAAGAAAACATCTGAAGTAATAAGTTAAATGTGGAAAAGGGCCTAATTCCCTCTGGAGTAACAGCATCACTTCCCAACAACTCCTGGGCAGGTCCTTCAGGACCAACACAGGAGATGAGGAATTTATAGCTAGCATCACTCTCTCCTTATTTTATGAGTTGATGGTTGTGGGTTCTTAGTTTATTTCTGAACTAGTCCTTTCAGACTTCTCAGTAATTTATGTTGTAACAATGAAAATTGCCTTCTATGGTACCCCATAAATTCACAAATGACACCTCAGCTTTTGAAAGCTGAGACCACAAAATCCTCCCAGCGATATAATTTAATGCCAAACTCCTAATTTCTTGACAGTTTTCTGAGACTTACATTGACAATTTAAATTGTTTAACCTGGTTGACCAAGTCCAGGATAAGGGAAGAAAACTCCCTTTTAGAGATGTTCAAACCCTCGGCTGAGGACTGCCGGTCATAGCAGGACGCACGGCAAAGGTCTGTGCTTTTGTGGGCCTCTACTCAGTCCTTTTTTATCTCTCCATCTTAAGAAGAGCAGGCTATTGTCTGCACAAGATGACTTCATGTTGTCTCCCTTTGCCTCATGATCTGATGCAGGTGAGGCTGTTCTTGGCAGCTGCCAATCTGTATGAAAAGGCCTCCATGACACAATACAATACATATCTCTGCAACACAGGAGATGTGAGGGAAACAAATCTTTGCACTTACTGATTCAATCAGGTGTGTGAGAGATACATAAAGATATGGCAGGCTTTGTGTGAGATCTCCATGCAGCATATTGCATGCAGTGTCTAATAAAACATGAAACATTTAATTACAGTGAGTGATTACACTCATTTCTCCAGGACACCTAAAGCTGTGGTAATTTGATGAGGGAAGATTTGAAAAATGATGCATGAGAGCAGAAATGATGAAACACACTGCATTAAAAAAATCTCCTACCTAAACAAGGGCACTGCAGTACTTTCAAAATAAACCTCAGTTTTCATCCAAAATGAAAGGCATTTCCTTTAAAAAGAATGACATGTTTTTGGACCAAGATACAACAAATGCTGCTGGTTACACTAACAGGCTTCTTAATGGATCTATTATTTTTCAGTATTGAAACAGTGGTAAAACCAGTGGGATGTGAAAGCTGTGTTTAATCAAAATTATTATTCACTTGAAAGTCCCCTACAGACAGCCTCACTGCATTATCTCTCCTAAACCCTGCTCATGCCTTTAAGCCATCAGGGTTACAACAAATGTGTAAGTTACTGTTCTATCACCCAACACTGTATTTTAAAAGGGGCTTAAGAGAAAAGGAACTAAACTAACCAACCTGTCTGGCTATTTTGCAGAAGAGCTGTCTCCCTTGTCAGGGCTCTGAGAGTGGTATGGAGGGCTGTGAGCCATGGGGGACACAAGACCACCTTACAATCCTTTGCAGAGCACCCACACTGATGTGGCAGCTCTGAGGACATGGCCCCAAGAGGCAGGCAGGGAAGGGAATCATGGAGGATGTTAGCACTGCATTCACTTCTCTTCTTTGATGAGCTTTGCTTTTTGGTCTCCTCTCTTGCAAGATATTACTAACAGAGGACAGCTGCTGCAGTTCCAGGGGCATATATACAGCTTTTTCTTCACAAGCGACTACTAGACTCATGCATAATCAAACATTGGGCACACAGTGGTGTGGCAGGACAAAAACATGAGCAGCTACAATTTCTTTCAAGAGCCAATTTGCTTATTTAAATGGGGAATTTTAAATGGGGAGCTGTGCATGCTCCTCAAGTAGCCACTTTTATAAATGAGACTGGTAATAACTCGGCTTTGCAAGTAATGATGCACCTGTGGTGGCATCTGTCCAAATGCCCTTACTGCTCATCACCTAGGTACTAGGAGAGCCAATCCCTGTTTCCCAGGGTGTCTGATAGCATCTGAGCCCAGCCACGTCTAGGTACCTTCCTTTTAATCCTGGGGCCTCTGGTATACAATCACAGGGCAACCTCTGCCCAACATCCAGGCTCCTATTCCCTGTTCTTCAGATGCAGTCCTGACTCTTGAGCATAAGCTCATCCTCCCACAAAAGGCTGAATCTTCTGTCCTAAAAAATAAGAAGAAACCTTTGTGAAGCCTTGGCCAGGGAGAAAGAAGCAGACAAGCAGACATAAATAGCCTTTCCAGAGACTGTATAAATATACTGTTGCATTTCCTTATAAAATAAAACACTAGAGGTCAGATATCATTACAAAAACCAGTATATCCCTTAAGTGAAAAATCCCCCAAACCAGCTACCCTCTCCTCTGAGATCTCTGGGGCTCCACAAGAGCCTGACTTCTCCAGCTTCGAAAGATAACCAAAGCCAAGTTGTATGGTCTCCAAGCCCTTACCTGCCTATATCCTTAGCTTCCCCTATGTCCTTAGCTTACCCTGTGTTCCTCACAGTGGTATTTTCAGTTTGTCTCTCTTTGTCTTGATAACTTTTTATTTTCTCCGTTCCAGACAACATGAAGGCCACCTCGCCCCAGTTTTGGTAAAACACCATCCCGATGCCCTTTGTCTCCTGTAGGGCACAGTTCACACCACCACCTTTGCCCTGGTGAAGACCCAGTCCAGCTGGTGAGTCTGTGCAGGTTATTCAGAAAGTGACAAATGCAGCAGTTCTAGGTGTAAAAATCTCATTGCACCTGTCAGGACCCACCAAAGGGGGTCCCCCAAGTGCCCACAGCAGTGTTGGCATATTAACTTCATCTTTTCATAAAAGGCCATAGACTCAAGACATGGGTGGGAATTCTCAGCCTGTCTTTTTCATTTGCCTCCTGTATGGGTCTTACACAGCCTACCTGATATAAATAAAAGGTAAATAAATAAAGAATATTATACCAGAGCTCTACACCACAGGCAGTTCTACACCTAGCGGACCAAAAGATGTTATTACAGGGATTTGAATTTGTAATCTATTGAAAAATATGATGCCACTGCAATGTTTTTACCAGCTATTTTAATGCATTTTTTAAAATAAAACCAGGAACATTTTAAAAGTATGATTTGTCAGATCATATCTGGTGAATTTTTGATTTATGAATATATCTCATTTTTGTTAAATGAGGATAAAAAGACATGGAAAAGCAAGGATAAAAATTAAAAAGGCAGAATAAAAAGAAGTAAAGGGAAAGCTTTTACATTTTCCTTGCATTAAGGTGAGATATTTTTAACCATATACCTGTGGACACAATATAAGTTTCTCTATAGGCTGGACCTTTTGGGAAAAAGTTCAGTGAAAAGTACATTGCATTTTACCTGAATGTAGAGCAACAAACTTTCTCATTATGAGTTGGACTCACAGATTAATTACACACACTTCAACTGCAAACTTCATATTACTCTATGGTTATTTGTCACCTATGTATATTGTAGCATTTTTAAGTTGCAATCCTCAAACTAGAGCCATGTGGTGGACAGAGCTTGCACACACAAGCTTTATGACAAAGACCTGGCTATCCAAACATAAAAACAAGAGACAAAAGACATTGAAATAAGTGCTGGCTGCAGAGAAACTAGAATACACTGTGGATCAGCATCACGTACAGTTTTAAAGAGGTTTAGTCAAAATTTTAGCTTGGACTGAAGGAGGTGGTTCTGCAGCACAGACATAGCTCAGGAAACATTGCAGAGCCGACAGAGTTAAATTTTTGTTCCTGGCCAGGGCTGCTGAGAGATAAGAGGTAGAGAGAAACAAGAAGGCAGCCAACAGCAGAGCTATATAGAGTGCTGCAGAGAGTTGATGAAGCAGCAGGATGTACCTCACTGGGTAATTAGAGAATGACAAATTGCAAGGCAATCAGAGGAGGATGTTCTAGTTTCATCATTAATGTTGAGATATTTTCTTAAAATAAAAAAACTGTAGTTTAATGGTGTATGAGGTAGTTTGTTCCAACTGTGACCTACTCCCAGAGCTGCATGCCAGAAGGTGGTACCATCAGATTCTTTCACGAGTTTCAGGGCAATTACAAAAGAGAGAATAATCTGCAGAGAGTGGCTGGTTTTTGGCGTTACTACTTAAACCAGTTAGAATAGCAGAACATACTTTACCTCTCAAATGGATTTTACTGTGGCTTAATCCCAAAACAGAACATCTAAGGCATGCACCTATGTGCCACCATGAAATTATCTTTCTGAGTCCTATAATGCTCTGCTTTCGTCCAAACATTCCAAGCTTTGTAAAAACTTATCAACAGGTTTCAGGGTGTTGTGATTTTATAATTTGAAAAGTTGAGTTCTTGGTATTTGTTAGTCATGGGCTTCACTGAGCTAAATTTGTCTTACCACAAGGAATCCACATAGCCAGACAATTTCCTCCCATCTTTCCATCACACGCCTAGGCAGGCACCCAGTTTTGGGAGATGGTGAATTAGTCATGTGACAATGCCTGTGGCTATTAGGAAATAACTCTCACATCTGTTTTCTTGGCATCACACAAAAAATGCACTTACACATCAGAAACTTGGCTCTTAGGAACATTAAAGGTGTGCAGAGTGTTTAAATCTAACCACTGCTGTTGAAGCAGTTTTTTAATGCTACTCTTCCTCCAACTTTGTGTTCCAGCTGTGTTTTTCTCTAGTGGAAGGAAGCCTCACTCCCAACACCAGCCCCTGCTCCTATTGAAGTCAGAAATGAAGATGCCATCACCTTGGGCTAGAATCTCAAAGGCATAAATCAGCATAACCTCTGTCTCCACTACATGGGAGAGATGCCAACGCCCACTGGCTGTAGATCTGCCCTTGCAGGTTCATACACCGTCTGCTCTGCAGTTTGCTGCTATCCTGGATTAAGAATGGGGAGACATGAAGATGGTTTCTGAGGTGATGAGCACTATGTGGCATGGCTATATTTACCTTGCAGTGCTAGACAAGCTGCAAGTTGCCAGAGAAAAGCTGATGTCATCTGGGAGTAAAAATCTGTAGGAACTTGCCAGCTTTCTACTGTATCAGAAGTAAGGGCTTACTTACATTTCTCTTTCAAGTTCATTCACTCCATGACAAGCCAGTGTTGGAAGACTTCAAAGTCTTACCTTTTTTCTGTGGGGATCAGCAGTTTCTCAGCTTGGGGTGGGATGAGTAATCAAAGATTTGTAAGCATGCTATAGCATTTACAAGGGATATAAATAATACATGAATACATATATCTATATTTTCATGGATGTGATTTCTGAGCTTTCTGCAGTCCATATGCAATGAAAGAAAAGAATGAATGTAAAACTTCTCCAATTTGATGTGACATGTTTTACAGCCAGAGCTTACTCTTCCCAAAAGTGTAAATAACTCTGTAGGATACAACCAGAAAGATGAATCACATATAAATAACTAAGAATTACTGCATGCCTAAGTTCTAATGAATGTCCCATGAATGAAGCAAATTCTACACCTGGCTCTGAAAATCTTCCTGCCTGCTTCAGTAGCATTTTTGCAATATAATTTCTAATTTTAAAATAGCATGCAATAAGACACCAGGGTAAATAAATCCAGCACAACAGAGACAAACTGTGTTAGACACACCTTTTCCTCAGACCCAGTGTTTGGAGTTTTCTCATCCTGCTTGCTTCATGCCAGATATCAGCCTTTGCATTTCCCTCATAACAGTTCTTGCTTTTCCATGTCAGTAAGTGCCAGCAGTGGCAAGAGAGAAAATTTCACCCTTTCAGGAGCTCTTTTTCCAACACATTTCCCCAATCCAAATTGATCAATCACCATTTTAGGAACTATATTATGTTGTGCATCCAGTAATCAAATGTGAAAACCAGTGAATATTTACAGACTTATTTCTTGCTTTTTTATTTTCCCTCAAGCATAATACATGTGGTGAAAGGAAATAAATTACTTCAGACTGTCCCTAAGAAAACCAAAGAGGTTTATGTTAGAGGTAAGGACTCATGTCCTGGTCCCTTAAGATTATTTAAAATTGCACAGAGAACTGTAAGAGACTTTTCCCCCTAACTGTGTCTATCTCAAATTTTTCAAGAAGGGATTGCCATTTTCTCGATCTATACATGTCCTTTGGGAGCTCTTCTTGTATGGAAAGCAGTGCTGTGATTCAGTCCCAGCTCCAAAGTAGCAGAGAGAGGGACAGTTCCTCTGGCTGAAACAAATCTGGCCTGGTCTGAGGGGCTGGAAACTGGCTTGCAAAACCAGGACCTCAAAGACCCAGCACAAAGTTGATCACTCCCTTTCAGGCAATGGCAAAGACTTGGTCCCCATGGAAATAAATGGCAACGTTTCTGCTGACAATCTGTTTTAGCCCAGAAGAATCATAACTGGCCCTTCATTTTCTAGGCCATCAATCAAATACAAACACTAAGCCATTTTGCCATGTTTTCACAAGAGGTGGGAAACTTATGAATGAATTTTAAAAGTGCTCACCCATGTGGAAAGAAAATGCCAAGGTGCAGGGCATGCGTGCTTGCAGTAAGTAGATGGGTCAGAAAATGTTCAAACCCTGCCAATAACCCCAGAATTTTGACTCAGCTTCTTTGTGTGGAAAATCTTCGTATGGACTGAGGGGAGTTGACACCTGGAGGAAACAGGCCTCTGAAATATCAAGGATCCTTTCTAAGGGTCTCCTCCACCTCAGGAGTATCAGGAATATCATGTATCAGCAAAGCAAGAGTAGCAGAAGAGATGCCCTGAAGGTCCCAAGATCATCAAATTACTGTCAGTATTTTCCAGGATTTTTTAGTCCATATAGAGGCCTGGTGATGGGGACAAGCTGGTGCTAGTCTTCTTTCCTTCCATGGCACTTGTTTGTAGGAGCGTGCCAAGCTCTGCTTTAGGAAGCCCAAATGATACCACAGCCCCAAGTAGAACCACAGCCTCACATCCTGGTGATGGTCAAGGACCATGAGCTTACTCAGTTTATCCCTGAACACGTGCAGATTTACAGCCCTTGATCTGAGCCTGCCCCACTGCTTTTCAGCAGAGCTGGAAGAGCCAAGGACCCGTCCATTCTTCATGAAGACAGGATTTTTAAGCTGCTGTTCACTTCCCTGTGGCAAGGCTGCTGCAACACACCTGGCACACCCTCCCCTGGACATTCGAAATGCAGGCACAGCTTGGAGTCTTCAAGGCACAGAAATGTCCAGGTGGCAAATCTGCAGAGAAAGATGTGGGGATGGGGCCCAAACAGGGCAGTAATTGCCTGTTTGCAGCGTCACATTTTAGAGCTTGGGGTTGAGTAGGAGGGGATGTGTGAGCTTATTTTGCACCAAGGAACAGATACACTGCTGAAAGGGCACACTCCTCTCCCTGACTCTCTCTTTTCTAGGTATTAGATGGAGGCATGCTGCAACTCTCAAATCAGGCAATTAATTACATTCCTTAAACATTGTCGACAGAGGCTTGTTTCTCATTAAACCACCTGAGAGCAGATCTCCTGACAGTCTCCAGAGGAAAATAAAGAAGAAAGGTATTTGTTTCCAGAGAGAGTTCAAAGGCAACAAAACTAAAAACTGCTGAAACAGAAATAATTAGCATTACTTTTTTTTTTCTGCAGCCTGAGATAAATTCACCAAGGGATATCCTGTGGAGGGAAAGCACTACAGCAGAGACACTAGTCTACTGTTTCATGTCTCCCACATGAGGTGACAGGAGGGAGATTGAGAAGTGCCAAATTATTGGGACAAATACCTCACTCTGAGCTCCAGAGACGTCGATGGGCATGAACTCATGGAGGTCAAAGATAGAGTTACAGGTTTACACCAGCATAAATCAAGACTGGTCCCACATCTGCTCAGTGAAATATGATCAGACAAGCAAATACAGATGTGAAGAGGGAAAGACAGGGGGATGGAGAGAGCCAGAGAGAGAGAGAAAGCAATACACCTGAATTTTCATATCCCTTTCTGCCAGCAGGTTCAGCTGACCAGTACAGTGCTGATCTGAATCAGCAGAAGGGAGAATGCTTATAGCCAAAAGCATCAGCTTTCTTATGTAAATAGCTGGTTAAAACCCTTGCAGCTAGTGGAAGTACAGGACGTTTACTGTTGGCTGCAGATTTTTCTGATTTTTTTGTCTGTTTGTTTATATGTATTCCCTCTCTATTAGTAAAATGCACCTGTTTGTGTGAAAGGACACAGCTGCAGGACTTTGAATTCAGTGTTTCCCAGAGTGTACCTTATCTCTGTGCTTCCTGAAAAATTGCTAGTCTGGCATGCTAAAGAGCTAGGCTGTGATCAGGGAGATAGGAGAGCCTTGGGAAAACCATGTGGAAGATTTCCTGTCTGTTAGCCCTTCGATGGCCTCAAGAACTTCATTACAACTTTCCCAGGCCCTTGCTTTTGCAGCATTCATTGTCTCCCAGTGGCTCTGTGCTAGAAAGTATTGGCTGCACTGCTCTGTGATGAATATGACCAGACCTCTGTGGTCAGTCATGGGTGCTGCTGAAAACCTTGTCACTACTTGCTTTAGTAAATCAGTTCTTCCTCAACTCTCAAGCATAAAGTGGAAATGAATTTTCCTTGCTCCTGCAGTTGCACACAGTTTGGCTTTGCAGGGAGACATCCAGGTATCCCTGCAACCCAAGGGGTGATTAATCACACACCCTATTTGCCACAGACAGCCAGCTCTGGTGAGAGAAGGGTCACACGAGGAATGGCCAGGTTGAGTCAGGAATGAGGCAGACCCCACCCTTCCTGACTCTCTACAGCCACAGAAAGACAGGAAGGATGATGTCCCATATTTCCCTCTAGCACATGGACAGTTGAATGATACACCACCACTAAACCAGTTCCCATTTATCTCTCTTTATCACATCTTAGCCCACTTGGGCTTCAAGGGGAGAGGCCAGACACCCAGGAATCTTAAAAGTTTGTAACTGCTTTTGTTTTCCAAATAATATTTCCTGGCTGTCAAAAGGGAAAGTCACCCAGATACTGATACTAGAATATCAAAAGAAGTGGTGACATTTAAGAAACTGAACAAATGGGTACATCATCCTCAGATGTGGGAGATGCCAGACATACCCCCATTAGCCTTTACTCCTTGTTTTAGCAAGGGTGATAAAACACCAACTTTCATGATTAATGAGAAAAAACATTGAAAATGCCAAATAAAATATCATCTCAGGTCAGCACAGCCCTGACACCCTACTTTTCATACCAAAGTGTAGTAGAGGTGATTTGATGGTTACTAAAAAAAGATGGTTACTAATTGCTCACTGTCTGTCAAACAGCTCATCATCTCCTCTTTGCTATGATTTGCTAATCTGTTGCATCCATTCCTAAAGCCTGTCCTTAAGCCATCAGCTAAGAACAGAGCAGTACCCAAATGCTGGAGTCTGTGCTCACATGCCCTGAGTTTCAGCAGCATCTCCTAATGCTACGTGCTAAACCCCAGCATAGAAGGTGCACACTGTGGCAGCAGGAGTCTGAAAATTTTCTCCCCAGAAGCTTGCTTAATGCCCAATGTGCAGGATCAGACATTCCTTTGGTTGGTTTCTAGATCCAGCTGTCAAGATCTGTCTTTGTGAAGTGGACAAATTCTTTAACCTCCTTGAGAAACTAGTTCCTCCCACACTGGTCATTGAATAACATGACTTCATCCCCTTCCAGCAGCTCCATGTGGGAACTAGGGATCTCCATGTGGCTCCTGGGAGGCAGAAACTCACCCCTGAGCTGTGACTGCAGCCAGCAGTGCCAGGCAGCCCCATCGAGGTCAATAGAAGAAGAACAAAATGCCCCTAATGTCTTTGTCAACCCTATGAGTGACATGTGTGGTCTGGCAATGGCTTTTGCACCACTAGTTCTTCTGTCCCTGGTAAATAAAGGGACCATTGTGTATCTGGCTGACACTTCCCCAAAGGCTCACAAGGTTATTTGTACTGGGGCCAATACAGCCAGTGTGACTCTAAACCTTTGTTTCAATAGATTTTTTAAAAAGCTTAAAGAAAACCCTACATAAACTCAAACTATACATTGGTGCAAGTTAAATAACTTGAAATTCAACACTGTTTTGAAAATAATTAGTAGGATTTAAATGATAAAAAAGAGACACAAACTGCTTTGAGTAAAAACCATAGCTGGTGTGCAAAAACACCTGTTAAGATCACAGGTTTTCAGCAACAAATTCTATGTTAGGTAAGATTTTATTCTGTGAAAAAATGTGGGCTGATGTTTATCATGTTATAGACTCTTGGTTGCCTCAGATATAATTTCTAGATAACATGTGAAGCCAAGGCTTGTGTTGTTTAGTCCAAAAAGGATATCTTAAGAGAAAATATTCTAGCCCATCTCCTGAATCTATTGCTCTCAGAAGATTAGCAAAATTGAGGTGAAACAAAACAAATCTTCCATTGAAGCAAATCTCCATTTTGGCATTATACTTATGGTAATGCAGTTACATATTGTCCCCTACAGAGACCAGTGAGTGCATAATAAAATCCAGGGTAAAGAATAGTGACCACTAAAATTGCATTGATAGAAAATAATTCCATGTAATTGCAAAGGATGTAATTTGAAATGAGAGTAAAGACCTATCTTTTCACAGCAGTAAATGTATGTTAAATGCCTTCTAAGTCAGAATCAGAATTAAGGAGGTGGTAAAACCCCAAAATGGAACCTTAAGGCTGTAATGGAGCAATACAGACAATAGAGCTTTGATATGATGGTACAGGGGAAGGGACAGATTAAATTTAATAGCAATTCCTACAAGATCAGAGAGTAATCTTAGTGGAAGGAGTTTTCTAGAAGCGGTTGATCCAATGCCTTTCTCAAAGTACAGCTAATTCTGGGTTAAGTCCTGCTACCCAGGATCTTGGCTACAGACATTTTGAAAATATCTAGGGATAGAGATGGCCTTTCTGTACAAGCTGCTTCAGCATGTGCTCTCCACCTTGGTGAAGTCTGTCTTTTAAACGCAGTAGGAATTCCCCTCGCTGCAGTTACCATCTGCTGCCTCCTGTCCTTCCACTGGGCAGCTCCGAGGGAAGTCTGGCTCCACCTCCTCCATATTCCCCATTAGAGGAAGGGAAAGGCAAAGACAGCAGAAAGATCCCAGCTCAGTTCTGCTGTCCATGGACCAAGGATGTTTGGGTTACCTGAGACTCTTCTTGTACAGCTCCCACTCCATCCTTCTGTGGACCCCTGAACTCCAGTTTCCAGTAACTCTCTTGTGCTGGGTCCCCAGCTGGACATAGTATCTTAAAATAGCATCACATGTACCAAATGGAGCAAAATAATTGCTTCCCTCGACCTACTGGCTGCTCCACTGGGGCCCACCACTCCTTTTCTGGGTCTCCAGGTCTCTTGGGTCTGGGTCTCTCAGATTTCTGCTGCAGTTCAGCATTATTCCAGCACAGATGCAATACTGAATTTTTCTTTATTGACAAATACTCTGTCCATTCTGATTTTAGGAGTAAGAGGAGAAGGCACGTCAAAAGCCTTGAGAAATAAGTCAAGTCATAAATTCAGTAATAAGTGCCAGGAAAAGAAATTAAGGCATAAATACAGAACATGAATACCTGCCCCTGCCCTATTTAACAGTTTTAGCACCAAACAACTCCTGAGACATCCCTGGGCCTTTTTAACAGATGACATGCAAAATGCCTTGCCAATATCCAGGCTCTATTTCAGCCAGCTAGTTTGGAGACCACAAACTGCAGACACAGCTGTATGACACTCACTACAGGTCATTTTCCCTGCCAAGGCACATGTGGCTCTTGAGGTTGCCACAGCCACATTTTTTCTAGTTTCCCAGCTGTCTGATTTATACCTAGCTGAAGGCTTCTAATCCTTTTTAAGGTGTTGGTTGGTGTAGGTGTACTCCGAGAACCTTCAGATACAGATAATTTCAAGAGTTATCATTCTGTTGTGGTTTCATTAAGGAAGACAGACAAATAGGAAATACAGAACAATTTGAAGGTCAGCAAGGAAGAATAGCATGTGAGGGTGATCTAATAATGAACTTTAGGAAGGCTTTCCTATAAATGAAAGGGAAAAACAGTTCTTTACAGAAAAGATGGCAAGAATCTGTAAGATCAGCCAACAACATACAAAACCCTGGAGTCTAGGAGCACGGACCAGGGCAAAATTTTATTTGGACATTTATCTAAAACTGAGAAAACATCTAAATTGTCATTGAAATCAAGTAGGTGGTAACTAAATACATGTGTTCAGAAACTATTCATGTAAGGAAAGTCTGGAGTAGGAAAGTATACTCTGGATGAAACTGGTCTATGTGTCTAAAGGTCTATGTGTGCTTATAGAGATAGTACAGATTTCATTCGCTTCAAGGTTCAGAGCTGGGGCAGAGACAACTGCAAATTCACTTGAACTAAATTCACTTGGATTTCATCAAAATCTGGGGACATTCTTCCTAGAAGGTTCATTTATCTTCTTACTTTCCTAGTGACATGGTAACTGAATTAATACCTCCAGTGTATTCCAGTCCTTTCTATTTAAAAGGATGTCTATGTTTAATTTAAGCATGTTCATTTGATCAAAACCATCCAGCTATTTCTGTGAATTTTTAAGCTTTCTCTCAAGCATTTATTTTTTCACATTGTGGATTAGACTATACTTTTCTTTCTGAAAAAAAAAAGTTTTCTAAATCAAAGCAAGAACAAGCAAGTCTCTCATTAGCAAAAAGAAACACAGAAATAAATCCAGACTCATTCAAAAAGCAGGCTGCAATCTTTTCTAATTACTTCCATAACCCTAAGGAAGCTGCATTTCCCAAGAGAGCATATGAGATAATCCTTAAACATTAAGAAATGAGAGGAAAATGCAGCAGATTCAGCAGGCAAATTGGAGACAGAGAGAGAGGATTGAGCACCTGGGAAAGAGACACGCTTCAGCATTCATTAGATTGACTATTTTTTCTCACAATCTGGAGAAAAACATCCATCACTTTTCATTCCACAGTCACACAGGCAATTTAGAGAGTTTTACACTACAAATAACTCTATTTTAAAAAAAGTATTTTGAGTCCCCGATTGCTCTATAAGCAGCAGGCTCAGGTATGAAATTTTGCCAAGAGTGCCTAGAAAATTATTTTTTTAAAATAGGAGCCAGGATGAGACCTGTGCTACAGAAATATTTCATTTAATAACACTCAGCAAGTTAATATCCTTGCTTTTGCCCTCTACCTATTTAGATGAAAATGCCTAATTTTGTCTTACTACTAGGAATCGTAGGAACCCATCTTCTAATCATGAAAGGCTGGAAAATTGTCCTTCTAAAGCATGGAGCTGTTGGGCTTCTGCAAAGTTTCACGTGGAAGCACTGTGATGACTTTTCTTCCACTGTACAAAACATATGCAGTGTTGAGAGGTTGATTTCTTTTCAATTGAATACTCATAGAAAACACTGTGAGCAATTTTTGCATTTCTTTTTCTAGCAGCTGTGATTCCAGTGCCACCAGGTAGTCACAAAACAATGGTGGCTCCTCTGAGGCAATGTATTCCCACTTCTAAAAAGAAAGAAGAATTTCTTTCAAAAGAAAAAGTTTATATATACTTTTTCATGGAATAGGTTATGAATCTTTTCCTCTCTCTTGTTTTTGAATGAGGCTTTGAAAAACTGGGACTCTCCACATCCCCATGCAAAGGTGGAGAGAGAACAGGAGTGGCAACGGAAGAGCAGATGCCCACTTCCACATTCACCCCTGTCTTTGGAGGGTGTTGCTCCTATGTGTGGTCCCTTATACCCAAAAAACCTTCCCTGTGAAGCTCAGGACATGTGCTGAAGCACTCAGAGAACTGGGCACTACTCTCTCACGATCAGGCAAAGCAGAAAAGATTTAACACTGTCTTAAAGATTTCAAGCCCTGCTATCACGACAGCAAATGCTCACTGAAAACAGGGAAAGTGATTTGAAATTTTATTTCACTGCTTCGTTTGAGCTCAGCAGCACCCAACAGACTTCAGTAAACCAGACAGGAGGCCTAACTTTACATACATGCTCATAGAATAAGCTATCCCCTCTCTCTTTGCTTGCATAAAATTATGTATGCATACAAATACCCCTCAAAGCTATAATATGATTTAGCTTTGTAAGATAACATTGAAAGATACTCTTTAATCTTAATAAGTTTCAGAGATGAAGTGGCTCTTTTGGATTCCTAAATCTTGTCACAATGAGGGAAGTTTGTATCACTGATTCTGGCATTCTCATACTAAACATAGTGACACAGCTAGATGCTGATTTTGATTATCCCTTTTATCCTTCCTTTTTTAGAGCATATTTTTAGCATGTGTAGAGGCATTGCTTTTCATATACCAATAATTCATTTTACCTGCAAAGCTGTCACACAGAAATTAAGGTGGGTCTCTCTCTTCCCTTGTTTCTCATTCTGTGCACAAGCATGTTAATTACAAGCAGAAAGCACAAATGACACTACATACTCCAGAGCATCTGCTCAGGCCTTAATTAATCCAACCTTCACGCAGTCCCCATGGCAACAATGCTCAACAGACTACCCTGATTTGGAATATTCAATAGAGCATTTTACATTACATATTTTATTCAAATTATGGCTGCAGAACTACTCCTGTGTAACCAAAGTAGTGTCAGTGCTGATGTGAACAGAATGAGTCCTTGCTCTACTTGACCCCTCCTCATACATTACCTCATTAAAATGTATAATAGCATTCAAGCTAAGTCACATTAAAGCAGACATGCTCTTTTTCAAAGCCTAGAAAGAAGTCCATTACCACTTCTTTACGTTTAAGAAAAATTTCAGGCTTCATAAAATGAATAGGAATATTTTGCAGTGCTGCACCTGCAACTCATATCATAAAGGTGATTATGAAAATATTAGGAGCAAAAAAGAATTTCCTTGGTGTCTTTCTTATCTCACTAGTCCTCTTATCTTGTCAGCTTAGGCTCCAAACACATGTTTTGGCAAGGTGTGATCCCCATCATTCAGATGTTAATAGGGGCTGGAGTAAGAGAGGTTGTTTCAGCTAATGGAAGAGCTGCTTATTTCAGTTATTCTGTGGGCAGGGGGCCCCCATTCTTGGTTTTCTTTTGTACCCAGCTACACTGAAGGAGGCCCTGGATTGGATTTCTCCACAATGACACTGCCAGGACTCCCTGCCAGGAATTAAAATCTTGTCTCAGCCCTGCCCAAGGAAGGTAGTCCTGATGGCCAGTGGTCAGTTGCAAACCACTGCCCGCAAGCCAGCTTTTCCCACAGCCAGCACAGCACTGGGAGGCTGTTTAGGTAAATCCTCTTAGGCCAGCCTCAAAGCAAGAAGCAGTGCTATCTCAGCTGTCCTCCACTTCACACATGCCCAGCTAGCCCTTTCCTCAGGGACAGCAGTGGGAAGGGGCCAGCACTGGACCCCTGTGTCTCTAGGCCAGGCTCCCTTGGTGAGGCTAGAGCAGGGCATTAAAAAAAAGACTAAAAAAACACTAAAAAAAAGCCCAACCAAAACCAGAAACAACAAACAACCAACCAATAAAACAGCAAAAACCTCCAAAAAACCCCCATGACAATTGACTCAAGTAGGGATTTTGATAAAACAGTGGGTGGGAAGGAGGCAGGAGCAGGCAGCTTTAGGCTGTGACTGTGCACCAGTGACAAGTGGATGGAGGGAGTGTTGGCTTGGAAAACCTCTGAGTGTTTGCATCTCTTACACTGCTGTATCTTTCCTCTGGGTATTAAATTACAACTTTAAACACTGACAGCATACAGAGTTTAAAAGAATTATTTTGCTATTGTATAGCGAACTATGCTATACAACTATGTTGGTCTGAAAGTATGCACAAATTAAATGTTAATCTGAGTCCAGGCATAATCTAATTATTGCTTCCTTTTGAAGTAAGAGGAACAATATTTACTGAGTAAATTATGGATGTCTAAAGGTAAAACTTGCTTTGAAGATTAGACAACACACATGTTGTTAATTATTATAACCATACTTGACCCTTGTTACTTTGCAAAAATTTGAACACATTTTGAATTTTCAGAGAGATGTTACATTTTAGAAGGCAGTACTTCGTATCCTTGTCAATTGCCTTTTATTACATGGCAACATAAAAGAGAGCACCAAATACTTGAGAGGCTGATTGTGTGGTATGTGTAGTGCATGGTTTCTCTGCAACACAGAGTAAAATCCCTCTTTTAGCATGGAGGGGGTGCTGGCAGCATGGGGAAGCCACCCTTACCAGCATGGGGCACGTCTGTGGGCTCCTCACACCATAACATCTCTGCCCCTGGGGAGAAAAACCCTGGCCAGATGCCTGCTGCAAAGGCCCCAGAGCATCCTGATGTTGTGCTGGGTAGGCAATCATGACACAGCCGTAGACAGAGGCAAGACTCTCTCCAGGAGATTAGACAATGTAATCTCATTCTCCTTCTCTGCCAGCTGTGGGTTCTTGATCCATGAAAGGACTTCCTGGTACCTGCCCATAAAATTTTACATCCCAGTCCATCTTATTCAGCTTTACTTTCATCACTAGAGCTACCCAGTAGTTTAATTATACACTAAAACCACATTAACAGAACCCCTAATCAAATAATAACACATTATTGTTAAAATAATTTAATTTCACAGAATACTTATACAGGTGCTTTTGTCAGTGGCTCCCTGAATGCTGTACAAAAGAAGCAATTTCCACTATTGCTTGTGCTGCTTATTTCCACAATCACTTATTTTTGAGTCCCTTCACTTTATCTGACAGTTCATAATCTAACTTTGTGTGGAAGTGAAGCATTTTGTCCGAGTCTGTCAAACTTGGATCCAGGTCTGCATGTTCCAAATATCTGACATCTCTTTTATGTTCAAGGCCCACCTCTGTAATTACCCCAGAACTGCAGATGGAAATGGCAGAAATAATAGGTTGGAAACATCTGACCAATATTTAGGGAAATGTTTCTGCTTATCAGAAGGCAATTGTGAAATTAAGTGGTGAGTATAGTTAACTTCCACTTACTTGAAATTATAGATGGAAGGACTGCATTCTGGCAAATTTCAATGGTCAAGGTGTTCTGAAGTTCAAATTTTTCAGAAGGAAGAATATTTTGAGTTTGGTGTCTGCAAACCGTGCTGTTATACATGATCAGTGTACTTGAGAAGTATGTTGGAGTTCCTGCCAGCTCATGGGGTTTTTAGCTCACGAGACTCCAACACAGGACAAGCAGAAGTAGCCAATCATCTACCAATAAAGTAAACTTCTTCCCCACCTTTTAGTGGTTCCATGTCTTGTCCTTGAAAGTTGTTACCCTGATCCCTTTGAAGAATTATGCTGTAAATTAAATAAGAACAGCTGGAGTCAGGATTAGAAATTGAACTTCTGCTGTGCAAATTGTGATTTCCAGTAAAACAGCTGATGCACCCTACCTTCTGTCAATAATTACTTTGTGTGAAATATCCTTCAGTGCTCAGCATTTAATTTTTATGCCAAGAGAGGTTTCCCAAGGCTGCAAGCCATCTCTCTCACAGCTTGACCGCAACCATTCAGCTTCCAACAGGCACTGAAGGATTGAGAGCCTGACCCGAGTGATGCTCAGGTTACCCCCGAGCCCCACCACTCTGCTGTGTGGCAAAGCAGGGTTGAACATGCAGCCAGCTCCCAGCATGACCTGTGGCATCAGCTTCAGTGACACCAAATGGCTTGGTCCTCCCACAGCCAGGTTTTCCAGATAACCAAGCTGCCAGCACCTTTGAACTGATATCCATGTACAAGACCCGGAGCTGGAACCCTTCCCTCAGCACCCATCATTCCTCTTAGGGGCCATCCAGAGGAATATGCCTTGTTGCTTACCTGAAACATTAACAGGCATCTGTAGTTTATGAGGGAATCATCCACTCACAGTCCATAGATGAGCCACAAGCACACTTTGCCTCCTGTACCCTTGAGTTTTCACTTCATAGTAACAAGTTCTGCACTGCCAGACACAGAAAAATCCCGACCACACCCTCTAGTCTGGAGCTGTAGATGTTTACTGAGAACTTTAAGGAAAATTATTAAGATAAATCTTCCTACAGAAAACCTTGGCAGCAACTGGATCCACTCATGATGTGTTTAAGACTTCTTTTAGATCTTCCACAGAATTCAACAGCACCAACAGGATTTCCTACAGGCTCATGACTTACAGCTCAGACATTTTGCATGGCTGTAGTCTAAATATCAAATGAAGGTCATCTGAGGCAAGGACATCATTTCCAAGCCATCTGGAAGAAGGAAGGGAATCTTACTCACAGATATAGCTCTGTGCCAGCTTCTTCTGTTCATAGGACATGGAGCACTGCCAGATATCAAAGTAAATAATTAATTTGGTGGGTGCTTCAAAGGAAGTCACACCTTAGCTTTGTACCCTCCAAGTCCTTCCTTTACCTGCAGCATTGTCACTGTCTGGCCTGGACTCAGATACAAGCTGTTTTGATACTATGCAAGTATCAGGTGCTTGGAGATAATTTTATGAAGTCTGTGACACCTTGTCAGTTTACCTGGTGGCCGGACATGGGTTTAAAATCAGACTAAATGTGTTCATGTGACCTTTGTGAAGGAAAGCAACATCAGCAGAGAGGCAATTTCACTCTTAATGTTTTCCTTTTCACTGACAATTTGAGTATGTCACTCTGAAAACTTGCTCCTTAATTAAAAGCTGGAAAGAAACCCCAGGGGATAAGGATAGTTACCCTCCACTGATTGAAAGCAGGAGATGCTCAGCCAGCGCTATTAAAGTTATTTTTGTCCACTTGGCTGCTTTGTATCTGGAATTTACCTATAATGGCTTGTTTTAGCATTCATTCAGCAATGCTAGAACAACAGTGTGCATGTAGGAAATGGGGATGGTTTTCGTTTCAGATGAGACATTACTAATTTTAACTAGGGGCAACACCAGTATTTCATGTTTCTTGCACTACTCAAAAGGAGTACGAGTGGGTTCACAGCTTGGCCTGAGCATCTTCAATGAGCTGGACACAGGGAATGCAGACATCCTGTTTGTTCTCTTGCATGGGAAGGCCAGGGCTGACACTGATTTTTCACAAGCTCTCTTCAGTTCATGCAATTGTTTATCCACGCCAGTCTTTGTCTTTAGCAGTGGTAACCTGCGTGAGTGGAAGGTTCGTGCCTCTGCATAGCTCTTGTAGTATGGCTTGGCAGTCTTACAGAAATCTGGTAAGAGATTTCCCTTGCATCTGCTAAGCCTCCACAGGAGAAATTCTTTGTTTGAACTTGCATGCTTCACTGTCCCTTTTGTAAATACCTGGTCCTTGCTCTCTCTGGCACTGGAATTAAAAAATGTGGCATCTAACCAGTTCTCAAATTACCAGTCAATCAATAAATAGTGTGATAAATAGACCTTTCGTCTCTGCATAAAAAAACTTGTTCCATGAAGTAGCTTAGAAATATCTAATTAGAGTGGACACTCTTCCTGCCTTCCCTACACCCAGAGGACCTTTCTCATGTTTCTTTTCTCTTCTCCTGGTCTCTACCTAGGATATTTCAAGACTCAAACTCAGAATTTGGTGGGTGCTACAGACCTCCCTGCGGCAGAACCTTGCCATGTAAGAGGTGGCAACATTCTGATCTGGGCCTGAGACTGAGTGAGGAGAAGAGAAAGAAACTTCCGCAAAGATGATCCATGGAAGAAGAAACATAGGTCTCTGGGAATTTGGGAGCCAACTACTGACCTGAATAGAACTGCTTCCAACACTGCTCTGCATGTCAGGGAAAAACACTGACATACCCAGGTGAGATACCTGGATCATTTCACCTTCACCACCCACAAAACCCTTGCAAGTTCTTCCCATCTGTGTAGCCTTTGATGATCTCCTGATGGAAGAAGCCTAGTAGATTATTGTCTGATGCACTTTTTCAGAGCAAAGGGCTGGATTGATGACAACACTTTAGAATAATGCCAGCAAGGTTATCCTTTGAGGGTTTTCCTTTATATTGAAGAAATGAAACACTTTTTGACATCAGCCTGCCAAAGGGAGCCTTTATGCAAAATTCAAGCCACTGAATTCAGGCCATCCTCACAGACTTACCTCAGAATTTTGCAGCAAGACAGAAAAACATTTTCAGAGGTTAATATGTAGCTGCCCTTATGACTAAGATTATCAAGAGTACTCAGTTACTTCTGCAGTGCTCCTACATACAAATCTTTACTAGGGATGAGAATACAACAAATGTATCCATTTGCCTTGGAAAAATGGCAGAAATCAACTGAATTCCACAATTATGTAAGAAAGAGCAGACATCAACCTGTTTCAGTACGCTAATGCCCCACAACCTATGTTTTTTCTACTTCTGTAATATAAACTGGGCACGGTGAAGGTTTTGGATGGGAAGGATCTGGGGTTGGAATTCTTGTCAAATTCATTAGAAGCTATCCAAACAGTCACACTATTTCCCCATTTTGTCATCAAATGCATAAGGAAAACTGCCTCATCTGCAACTCTCCATTGCCTGAGCAAGCTGTACCTGTTACTTACCACAGTACAATCTCTTTTTCTTTGAATAAACTTCATCACATGATAAAAATGTTTTTAGCAGCAATATGGCACATTACAAAATTGGCACCTACTTGATTAAGATGCAGCAAAAAATCTTACTCGCTTTTTTGAACTAAGTGGGCGGCATATAAATTAATGCAGCTAACAGGGCTCTCTAAGTAAAATGATTTGTATTCCTTACATGGAAAACATTAACAAGTTGTTTTTTTCAATCATTTCAGTAAACAAACTTTGGGAAGTTTTGATGATAGCCTAATCTGTATTTAATTTAGTAATTTGAAAATAACATGGATGACCTTTGTGAAAAATCTCTTAGAAATGCAGCTAAGTGTGTTGTTTACCTTAATACTCAAACAGCATTCAAGTGAAGAATTTTCTCTATTCTGGCCTCATTCTATGAATGACTGAATGCAGAAATCCAAGGGTCTGGATCCAGCACACTGTAAGCTTAAGCTCTTCATGAATTTCTTCTCTACCATTATTATAGACTTGCTGAAAAAAAGATTTGTTGCAAGTTTTCCTTAAAAGTCTTTTAAATTTGCTTGATATGACAACTTCACTAGCATACAATGTTACGGAGAAAATGCTGCAAAAGTCTAGATATTACAGCAGAGAAATCCCTTCTTTGTTAAAAGGTGGAGAAGAAAATTAAAAAGAAGGAAAAAAAACAAATAGAAAGCTCATCCTGGTGCCATGGAAATTTCTAGTACAGCAACTGCTCCTTTAATTTAAACACTGAAATTATTGACTAAATTAGATTCTGAACTTTCAGAGGCAAGATGCTTCGAGAAGCATAGCAAAAAGCAAACACAATATACAGGATGAGGGGAAAACAACGGATTTTGCAAATAAGCCCTCTTCAAAATAATATAAAAAAGGTGAAGAGAATTTCTTAATATATTTTTCTAATTCAAAAAGAAGATGCAGCATTAATATATGCCTGACAATAACTGAAAACATAGACGGCTAAAATAGCTGAGTCTCACTGGGGCTGTGTTTAAATTTTGCTAAGTATTAAGAAATGCCTAAATAATGGTCAGAGTTCAGGGGTGCATAATACATCTTCTTATAAAGAGCACCTGCCGAGACCATGCTGGCCTATACTTTAAACATTTTCTACAATTAAAATACCTAAATCTAGAGGCCACCTGTTTCCTGCCTTTGCCTTTCTGAAATGCCAGAAGTTTTACTGTAAACACAGGTGAGCAAAATAAGATGCTGCCTGATTTTAAGGGATTTAAAGAATTTGCACAACAGCTGAAGTCCGGGCCAGCCACTTTTCAGCTCCCAGCCCCTCAATTAAAACTGATGAGAGAAGCAGTATCCTCTCTTCCTCTCCCAGTGGCAAGATGCTTATATTTTACATGGGAATTCCCACACCAAACCGGGACAGCAGCTATCCATCCAGCAGCTTGGATTTGACAGTAACCAGTACCAGATGTTACAGCCAAAGCATAATAAAATGTACAGAGAGTAACCGTGGAGAAAACTGCTCATTTTTCCCAATTTCCTGTAGGTCCCTGGGCAAGGCACATTTCCTAGGACATACAGCATCGCAAGAAATTAGTCTGGCTACTTAGAAATTTGCCAAAAAGTTGTTCAGATGGCAACCCTGAATTCATTGCTGACTGGTGAAACAGAGGCTGTCCTTACTGCAGGTCCCTTAAGAGAAGTTGGATTCACATTTTAATTTTAGTCTAATTGTGAAAAGTAAAGAAGGTAAAACAATTCTGTAAGTTCTAAAAAGGATTTTTTTCTCTCTCTCTCTTATATAGAGACATATTTTAAAAGTGCTGTAAGGCTAGCAGGAGTCTTGAAGGCTGGACATAGACACTGAAAACCACATCTGCAGGCCCAGTTTTTCCCTGATGAAAATTTGCACACCAGTTAATACAGCTGAGGATCACGTCCTGATCATCAAGTCAGGGGCTCAGATGTTTGCCCAAGATACCAACTGAACGATGACTCTGGAGCCCAGTACGATGCAGCTCGGAAAGCTCTGCTTTCGAGTTTTCCCCCTAGCACACCAGGCCCTGGAAGAGAATCTTCTCCCTCAGGCAACCCTTGCTGACAAACGCGCACATCTAAAACTCCGTGCCCTGCAAGTGCCATTGCACCACTCAAGGCTGAGGGTAAAATGGAGACCCCGGTGGCACCTGGGGCCTACCCAGACACACGAGTGGGAGCAGTCCTGCGCTCCTCTGCCCCGTGAGCCGGGCAGACGTGAGGCAGCCCCGGTCCAGGAGCTGCACCGCTGCATTCCTGCCGCCCTCTGCCAACCCCATCAGACACGCCGAGCAGCGACAGCCACATCCCTGCTGGTTCCAGCCGAGATACACAAAGCACAGCTTCCCCTATGCTGGACCAGCAACACACGTCTGCGGCTGAGCTCAGTGCAAACGAGGCCTGGAGATTTTTTTTTTTCCCCCTCCTGTTTTCTTATTTCTTTGGAGGATCTCACAATGAATTGAAGTTAGACTTTTGCAGAAGTGCACATTTATTCAGAACATTTATTCAGTTTGACAGAAGTGTACAAATTTTTCAGAAAGACAAAAGGCACAAAACAGGTGCTGGTTTCTTACTGCCTAACACACAGAGAATCCCATGAACCTGAAAGCAGAAAGCTATCCGACTTCTACATAGGAAAGCAGTGGAGTTTCAGAAGGGTTCAGTTAACTGAAGCCTACTGTTTATCCCCTTTCTTTTCTTTTGAACAGCGAGATGGTTTCATCTGGTAAATTTTAGTGCATAAGGACACTTGCTGAAATGAAGTACAGTATAGTTATAATACAATAACTAATTTAGTGCATCTCTGCACAGAAACTGGCAGCAGTATCAAAATGATAACAGGCTTTGGGACATTAAAAAACACTTAAAATTATGCAGTTATGCTCAGACCATAAAAAACATCCCCTTCTGAGCAGTTCCTGAGCTAGAAGATAAGGAAAATGACCCAACAGCTAGGGGTATATAGCACATTTCAGGGAAGACTATAGTCATCATTCTTACATTGCTGTCTTCTCATGCTATATCACAACTGTTAGAAGGTTACGGATACACACTCTGAAATCTCAAGTAGCAGGCCAATCTCCCTTAGGTCATCCTTGTAAAAAGGATGAGAAAATCAACAAGAGATTCTCAATAAGAGAAAATCAACACTAGCTTTCACTAGTTCTTGGTGGCATCTTTACAATTTTAAAATGTTATGTCTCCCCTGCTACTCATTGCTTCTTGCAAAGCATTTGAAATCATGACATAAATTAAAGATTATACAACAAAGGCTTCAAAATAACTTACTTGCTATATTTATCATGGGGAAAAATTTGCATTTAATATTAAATACTACCCTTAAAGCCAGATGGTCATGCAGAGAACAACTACAGATATTTAGAAAAGCAAACACAGTTATCTTTCTAAAGTGCTACTGAGATTAGAAAACAAGTCATCAGAGGTAAACAATCTCCTCCTCTACTCTGGCTCCACCTTCTGCATCCTGCAGGCTCTCAGGCTGGTGGTTCAGCTGCAGTTCGTCTACCTGTGGTGACTGGATGGATCCCTGGTTTGGAACACTTGTTTGGGGACCTTGGGTCTGTGATGCATTCAGATCTGTAACACACAAGAGAAGGACATGTGACAATGCATTTTCTGCCATGCCCATGCCATTAAAAAGAGCAAATTCTGACTTTTTCATTAGCACCATTTTCTATTTTGCTGCATCTGTCTAGAAAAGAAAACACTACTCCAGAATAAATTATACTCCAGAATAAATTATACTACTATAGAGAGGCACCTTACCCAGATTTAGTGAAATCTATTCAAGTAATAATAATAATAATAAATGTGTAGCCATACTTTACTAAGCAGACACACAACAATGGAAAGACATAAATGAGGTCAGAATTGAGCCAGAGGGAAACACACAGCACATAATCAGTACCTCTGCTAGCAATAATACAGTTGTAACATTACTACAGTTTTCATCATTACACAGAATTTTATTTGTAAGCCTTCCTTTTACGGATGAAAAAGAATCAACCGAGTAAACCCAGTTAAAAGTCTGCATGGCTGGTACTTGCATTCAGCTTTTTCTACCAAGTTTATCCGTGCTTATTCACACAAACTATCTACTCTATTCTTGTCTTGATCCTTTTGGTGTGGTGTGGAGAGAAACACTTCTATTCAAACATTAGTACATTATTTCACAAGGATCTTAATTTTTTATCTTTCCAATTTTCTCCCAGAAATGCAGAGAATCAGGTACTTGTTTTCCAGCATTGCACAATGAAAACTTTTGAGATCATCCGTGTACAGCTTAAAAAAACAAAACAACATGACTACAGTTGGGTTTTGCCCCTAGTCAGCATTCTGTAGTACTTTGGCCCTCAGGAACTGCATCTCAGCAATTGGCTTTTCTACATCTGTATTTGTTCAAAGCAATTTTACCATAAAAACAAGCTGCATGACAAAGAATGTCTACCTCATGCATAGTGATGAGAAAGATCTGTGATGGATATGCTGCAATACTTTTCACTGTAATACTAGCCTGACCAACTCTTCTATTGCATCAGGAGACTTACATTTTTTTAAACGACTCTGAGCTTGGGAACCCCTTGGAAGGATGGAAGCTTGGAACCCCTTGCACAGCATGGTAATGCCAGAAGCACACAAACTGAGAACTGGGGTTCTTTGAGCCTTGGTCATTCATGCAGAGCTGAAGAGACATTTCATACCTGCTCTGGTCCCTACTTCTCACATGTATGTGCAATGAAAACCTATTATGAAGGAGCTATTTGGGTTTTTACACACCATGTCACTTAACTGGTGGCAATTCATAGTGACACCTGCCCACATTTGGCACTCCCCTAACACATGTGACTTTCACCAGTCCTGTTCACTGAGGCAGGAGTCCAAGGCAATACAAGCTTGCTGGCACCCTGGAAAGCCGAGGCTCTCTGGCTGCTCCGTGGCTTGGGGTGTGTGGAGCAGTGTGGGGTGATTATGCAATGGGCATGTGGGAACACATCATATCATGGCCTCTGCCTTCAGCATCTTCTCTTTGATACTCACACAGCTGGGGGGAGCAAACAGGCTTTGGGGCTGCAGCTTCCAGCATAAGCCACATGCATGTTATTCTTGCTGCCAAGACTGCAGGGTCCATGGCAGGGGCAAGGTATTTATAAACAAGCTTAGTCATAGTGGACTGACACACAACGTTACAAAAGTTACTCTCCAATTGTCTTTCTTTTACCATTTTATACCGGATTAAGTTTCAGTCTTGAAAATCCCCAGTAAGTCTTGATTGCAGGTGACTTATTTGCATTGTGTAACACAGCAGGACTTGACTCCCTAACTTAGTTGAACAGCCCTCATTTTTTAAAGATGATGTCTGCATTTATTTCTTTCTGATAGTCATACTAGAAAAATATTACAATTTGCAGCCCACAGAAAAAAGCAAAAATATATCTGCCTGTCTTTATGAACACTGGATACATTTGGTTTGTTTATTTAATAAAAAGAGCCTTACTAGTACAAGTTCCTCAGCTTCTAAACACTTATATTTTGGGGTAATTTTACCCACATTAATATTCCTTTTAAGTCCTGTGAGTCTATTCACATTACCAATGTTATGTGCATAAGAATACCAGGGAGTGAACACTTACTTGAAAGATCTGTTTCCAAAGTTTATGAAGTACATAATTGGAGAAGCCTAATTACAAATTTGAAAATACACAGAAAAGAAAGAGAAACACCTTACATGCAGTTATTTTCCACCATCAAAACTAAACAGTAATTGTTTCACCAATTAAAACAGTAGCTGTTTCCAAACCATTTCTCATTAACTGTTACAACCATAAGCAGCAGAGCTGAGCAGTGGAAACTGTCAGCATTCTGGAAAAACAAATCAGATTCTGTCACTATCAAAATAAATGGTTTATCGCTAGTTTAGCTACTTTTTTTTTTTTTCTAAATATGTTGCATCTGGAAAACCTGAACAGCAGGGGAGCACCCTGGAGGTGAGAGCTCAGCTGCTGCTGGGGTGGTGAGTGGCTTCAGGCTGGAAAGGTTGTGCTTAATCCAACTGAGGAGGGAAGGGGCTGGCTTTGGATGCACTTCAGGTGGCACTCAACACAGACTCTGCCTAATAAAAGCACAATGTGTCCCCAAGGCCAACACTCAGCTTGCCATCGGGGAGGGTGGCCGCTGTCTCTGCCCGGTGCCGTGCTGGAAGCAGCTGAGCCAGCAGACCAGCTGGTACCGCAGGCGGCAGCGTGATGTGCCCCGAGAGCAGATGCACGTGAAGTGTGGAAGAAGTGCTAGAAATGGTAACAACAGTTTCAGGTGAAGGGAGAGTGGGAAAAGCGGACTGAACTGCCAGTCAGCCTTGGTTCTTGTAGTGAAGAACAGTGACAGCAGCCAAGAGCCATCCCCTGAGCTCTCTGGTACAGCATGGGGAAACGAGCTGCCCTTATCACCAAGCAGGAGAAAGCTGGGAAGAATTGAAATGCTTTCCCAAAACAGGGAGGAAACTTCTGAAACCAATCTTGAAAACATCAGCTGCTGTCTACTAAAGAACTCTGAGAGCTGAGGATGCTCAAATGAAAATAAAAAAGGAAAACAAACTGATTATTTGTGCAGACAGCAAGGCAAAGGGGCTGCTGCCAGAAAGTGACATGCAAAAAGCTCTCTCATGCTCCCCTGGCAGCTGGGGCACCCACGGGAGCTCCCCAGTCCCTTTCCAGGCCCATTCTCTGCTGCACTGAGGCGAATGTCAGAATTCACTATGGATCAAAAAATCAGGTAAGTATGGACCATTGGCCTTTTATGAGCTTCCTTCAATGTGATTGTAATTCACCTGTCGACATCAGCCATAAAATGAGTTCTGTGTTACTCCCTTTGTTTAAACCCAGCGTTTACTTATCCTTTTTTCTGCTCCCCGCTAAGCTACCGAGGGATGCTCCCTCTGGAGGCTGTGTTTGGCTCAACAGCGCGCCCACCAGACCAGCAGCCAGCAAAAGCTGGGTACGGCCCCTGCCCACAGCACTCCCTTCCTGCCCGGCCCGGGCTCTGCCTGCTGCCCGGCTCCCACAGCCTCGCACAGAACGGACAAACAAAGGACTGTACTTGGCCGTAGCCATCCGCTTGCTCATTTACTCTATTTTTCTTTCACAGTTAGGTAAGTACAGAAAAAAAAACCTGAGTATTTCCAAAGGTTTAACATAACAGAGCTGTAGCTCAGGTCCTTCCACAGTTTACTCAGACACAGCTTTGTGCTCCCTCCCACTTCTGCACCAGCCAAGAGCTGTTGGCATCTCTCTGCACCCTGGACCCCAGAATTTATGTGCAAACTGAAACCCCCTTTACCTGTTTCTCACTTATATAAAATATATTTCTCCTACGACATTTTGGGTAACTTTTTTCCTTAAGAGCAAGCCAGATCTGCAGCTACATCATGGATACCCTAGGCAAAAGGGAACAGCAGACCAGAGAAATCCACTCTTTCAATGTTAGGCTGGTCAAACACCAAAGGCAAAAAGGGATGTGCTTCGGGCTGGTGACCAAATACTAGGTAATCTGTGACAGCACTTCAGTCTCTTGGGTACATGTAGCCTGTTCAGCCCAGCAGTGCCACACTTCAGTACAAAATACCCCTAAAGTACAGCTTTTACTCCTTTTTATCTCAGCTAAGACCATTTCATTAAATAAAGAAATCCCAGACATTCCCTGCAGTCTTCACCACCAATTTTTGAAAAAGGAGTTAGAGGCTGTTTCTAACAAATTCTGGATCCAATCACAAACTGTCTTATTCACACAGACACTGTCAAATTCAACACTAAAATTCAATTTGTTTCCCCATTTTCCTTGAGTTTAGGTCTGGTACCATGAGGACAAGTATCAGAGAGGCACTCTACTCTTTCCATACTTTTTTAGACCACCTCAGAATAACAACAATGGCAGATGGCAGGCCTGTCTTATGTGGTATCAGTTCTCAAGGGAGTTTATAAGGGGACCTCTGCTTTCCAAACAGGGTCTGGGTCCACACTCTGAGAAATGACAGCTCCTGGCTAAAAATATGGTATTGTTGTAGGGAAAAGAAAAAAAAAATAGTAGCATTCTGCATCTAACTACGCTACCTTTTCCACAGCACTAAGAGACAGGATTAGTAGTATCTCACAAACTGCTGAGAAGGTGAAGGACAAGGGAATGGTATTTGCAGGAATCTGAAATCAATAGTATCAAAACAAACACAGCCCATGTACCTGGGGGGGCAGGGGATACAAAAGCCAAGTAAACAACTCATTAGTCACACTGATTCTCACCTCCTGTCTGTTGTCAGAGGATGTAAGCACTTCCACATCAAATAAATGCCACAGATTTTCTCCTTCACCCCCTTCACCCCTCCTCTCCCTCCCCCAGGATCAGAGCTCTTAACGCAAACCTGGAGTGCCCACAGTGACGATCATGGGAAGGACAGGAGAACATTATCAAGGCACTAAGAAACACTCCAGGCAAAAAACCTCTCAAGTCTCTGTGTTTTGAACAGAAAGCCTTTAGTGTTTCTCCTTCAGCTCTGACCCCGGTTTCACAGCATCACAGGATAATTCAAGTTGGAAGGGATTTCAGAAGGCCTCAGATTCAAACTCCTCCTCAAAGCTGGGTTACCTCTGAGGTCAGGCCAGGCTGGATACTTTTACTTCTTAACTGTTTCTAAAAATGAAGGAGAAGAAAAAAGGAAGAAAAGAAAAAGTGAAAAAAATAAGGGAGGGAGAGTGGAAGGAACACACCACACGGATTTTGCAGACTATTACGTTGCTGTGACTTTCCAAGATCTGTCACATTGACCCTCTTTACAAAATAAAACTGCATTAAATGAAGAGTGATTTCTGCCACTTTTAGCAACAAATATGTTAAAGAGTCTGAAAACCACTAATCTTCTGAAATAATAAATAGAGTTAAGTTTTGGTTTTACATGTACTTGTAATAACTGGTACCAAATTCATTTGGACTGACAGCTGACACATCAGCTTCAGGCCACAGCTATTTGAAATGGCAGAGCTGCTCTATTTAATCCCCACACTGGCACTCATGCATAATGCAAAGCACAAGCAGACACCTAAAAAACAGTGCTAAGTCTACTGGGTCTGGGATATTCAAAGGAATTCAAGGGTAACAGGCTCTCATTTGCCATTACAGTTCAATAGCAAACTGCAGCCTAACTCCCATGGGCTCCACTGAAAGTCCCCACTGGCAAATCCCACGGCACCTCTCTGTCTCTAATGATGCTCCCAGTGGTTTCCATGCAGATTCATTAGCAACAGACAACCGATTCCCCAGGGAACTCCAGGCACCTCAGCCTGTCTTCCTTTCCTCACCGTGAAAGGCACCGTGAGCAGTTTTGATTGCTTTTTTTAAATGCCTACTAAGACTTTCTCAAACTGCAATGGATTTTCCATACTGCAGGTTCAATTGTTTACAGTTGGTGGAAGAAAGGGAACTCCACGCAGCAGCACTGCGCACCTGGAACGCCACAGCATCGCCCTGGAACAACCACGATACTGCTGCTACCGATTCGGAACAGAACAC
The DNA here is from genome assembly GCA_013397915.1 of Daphoenositta chrysoptera. NCBI lineage: Eukaryota > Metazoa > Chordata > Aves > Passeriformes > Daphoenositta > Daphoenositta chrysoptera. The sequence continues at coordinate 385,986 of VZRO01002169.1, read as the reverse complement.
TTGCTATAGAAAAGTCAGGTGTAAGCCTTGATGATTTGAGGACAACTCCCAGCAGCTTCACTGGCAGTTGAGATCCCACATACCAGCAACAAACTAGGCCCTTCACACCTCAATAAAGCTGATTTCACAGCAGGAACTGAATTTGGTACTGGGTCTCAAAAAAACACTGGTAAAAATATTTTGACTCTAAAGCTACCAAGGAAAGAGGAGCCTAATCCGTTTCCCAGCTGAGTAAGGCAAGAAAATCAGTCTGGGAATTGTAATGCTGTTATTTACTTTTGACCAGCCCAACCCTGTGAAAAGGCAGCAGCTGCATTTCTTAGGCAAACAAGCACCTTCATTAATAAGAGATCTTTACACAAAAAGCAGATGAGGAATTATTTCATAAGAGATCCTAGATTAATTAGTCTTAGCAGCTTTTGGTGCATTTTTTGTTACAATACAGAAAACAGAAAGAATTCAAAGTCTGTGATGAATAAGGTCTGCAATATAACTCTTCTCTACATCTGTACTCTGGATTTTTGATCCTGGTAAAATTACTGGGAATGCCATTATTCTGCATGTTTCTGCTCTTTGTGTAGTTGTTGGCTTAGGTAAAACAATGCAGTTCTGTTTTCAGGTTTTGCCTCATAATTCTTCACAGAAGTTTGGTCTAGACAATTTGGACCAAATTCTTGGCTAACACAAAATACACATTTATTCCACCAAAATGGCATTTATCATAAAATTCCAACTCATAGTTGTCTTAAAGCTCCAAGTTTTGGAGTAATGTGATGATGCAGACATTTTTCTTTTATTAAGGCCCAGTAAACATACTATTTCTAACACTGGTGTTTACCAAAGAAAATATTTTAAAACCATCTCAAGCTAGACACTGACAGTGTCACTTTAACATCAAATTCATAGTATGCTGATTAAAATTGATTAGGTTGATTAAAATTTTAACCTAGTTACATGGCTATGTTATCAGTTGTATTGGTTTTTAGAGCACATGGGTTCTAAGGTATTTTTGGCATGCTGTTTTTCTATTGCATATCAGTAAGAGAGACTTAAAAATAGGTCTGACTTGAAATCATAACTTGTCTGTGCATTAAATACCCACAGTCTCACCTTGGCAGGGCAGACTGCCTGACAGCTGTCTGCTTGTGCTTAATATTAATTTATTTAGGTATGAATTCCCTATTAAATTGTCTTTGTGCTAAGCTTTGAAGCTTTAGATGGTCAATTACAGACAAACACGTGGTCCAACAGGTATTCTGCTAACAAAGAACACATGTTTTATTGACCTACTTCTTTTCCAGCTCATTAAACACAGCTGCACTCAAATGATCAAGAGGAAAGAACCATAAAACCCCAAGAACACCCTTCCTACACAGGATCACAAGGAACGTGACCGGCCGCCGCCGCGGGGCCACTGCCCCACCCGGGGCAGCAGCACTCCCACGCAGGGCAGCTCTCCGGGGGCAGGGCCGCTCGCCTGCCCTCTGACAGCAGTGCTGGGAGCGTGGGCAACCCCCACAGCCTCCTCTTCTGGGTGCCCCGAGTGCGTGTGAATGAAGGGGGCTGCCGCCATCTCCTCCTCGCCCTTCATCTGCAGAAGCCATTTGGCCAGCAGGCTGAAGTCAAAACAAACTGCCATCAGTAGGGAACGCTCCTGCCTGGATGTTTGATGGAGAAACAGAAACGCCACAAAGTTACAGACCTAAACTTCCAAGGACTCGAGGGACAATGAACCAGCTCCCCGTTGTGCTGCCAGCCAGCACATCCCCACACTTCTCTCACCCACTGTCCCAATTTGCACCCTGAAGATAAAACACTGCAGTGAGGCTTTATCTCCTTCCCTCCTGAAAAGAGAAACAGCTAGCATTAACCCTGAAAAAACAGTCTCTGGAACATGAAGTCATTCCCTTTGAAACAAAAGGGGACATTTACACATCAAAACTCTTCTTTAGAGCTGTTACCACAGACAGATGTTAGTGTGTTGATTAACTCTGCCTCATACTTTATGGACGCTCTTTGGTTGTGGGTTGTTTTGTTGGGGTTTTTTTCACTTTGAAATAAACATGAAATCAAAGACCTTGGCAAAAAATCAATTTAGTCCCCGGCGTTTGGCCAGTCTTTCAGGTGCAACATAAAGAAGTGTGCTCTGGACCTTGGCAAACATTTTCTTGAGTAGCAGAAGAGCACAGCTCTGTTACAAAAGCCAAAAGGGGGAGGTAATTTATAAAACATTCAAGTCTCCTTCTAAGCACTTTGGTTTTATAAGGTAATTTCCCAACAACAGACCAGATCCACCACTTCTTACTCATAAACGCTGCTGAGATCAAAACTCGAAGAGACTAGCAAAAGAACACTAAGTCAATATATAGAATTGCTGCAGAAGAAAAAATCAGGCAAAGCACCTGTTTCAAATCAATTACATGCTAATCTTACCCTTTAATAGAAGCTGCTGATGTTGATTAATACAGGAAAAAATATGGGCATTACTACAAGAGTGAGCATCTGAGAGAAGCCTCTTATCTCAGAGTCACAGAAATACTTGTTCTCTCCCAAGCTCAGAACTGAGGGAAATATTCACTAATTTTTGATTGCAGTTTGAGTATTAGCACAGCCATTTTAATTCATTTTTTACAGGAAGCATATGTGCTGATGTTTTCTTTTTGGAGTCCTTGAAAAAATGAAGAAAAAACTGGAAAGCTGCACATTCCCCAAATTTTGCATTGTAAGCATAAGAATTTTCAGTGTGTGATTGGATATTTTAAAATGAATGCCATTTATAATTGTTTGTTAAAAGCTCTGTGAACATTTAACTGCTGTAAATACAGTCTGCATAAAAGGTAAAGCAAAAATTGTAAATCAAAGCCATAAAACCCCACAATTATCAAATAAGCATGTGCCTCCATCCCTCCAGCCAATTGCTTTCCACTAGTGCACGGAGAGCACTTGGATGCACTTTCCTTAATTCTGCTCCTACTTCTCCCTGCTATGAGCAACACTGGTCTTACCCTTAAGCCCAAATTCATCAGCTCCTCCTTCTACCTCACCTTTACTACAAGTTTTAAAACACCCGCCTGTGTTCATTTTCACTTTCAGCTCTAAACTGGCTGTGCTTAATGCAGGAGCCTTCCTCAGACCTTCATCCCCTCCCCAGCGGCACTGTGCTTCGATGGCAAGTTGCTCTGCACAGAAGACAGCTTCCCTGCAGTTTTCCTGTCAGCAACAATTATCCTTCAATTTTCAAGTTCAATTAATAAAGAGAAAAAAAACCATCTCTTTTCATGCTTGCCAAATACACTGCTTTCCCTGTCTGTCATCTATTTTTTATCATGGAATATATTAAATTACTTTTAAAGTACAGGGGTTTGTGTTTTTGTACAGCAGACTTAAACAAATACAGTAAAATCATATCTATTTTTTATCATTTATGTCCCAGTTCTAGATCAGACTTCCAAGGAACACTCAAGGAATCTCAGCAGGTGACTGTTGGAAGTCTTCCTATTTGATTAAACTAAAATTAACTTCCATACCAGCACCAAGGCTCCTCCTCTCTACTGCCAAATTAAGAATTTACACCCAAAAGAAAAACTTCAATAGCATCTGGCAAGGGAGAACAAGATACTCCATGAAATCTCCTCTAGCAGTTTGGCAACAACCAACGAAATTTGTTGAAAGGCCGTTGGGTGCTCCTGTGATGAATACCAGCAAAAGACAGACAATCCACCCCCATGTCTCAATTAATATTCAACAGCAGATGATGCTGAGGAGGTTTCATATTACTAACACTCCATTATTTTTTGCACAACATGCTACAGGCCATTTATTGGAATATGTAAAGTATTACACTAAATAATTAAAATGAGATTGTACTTTTCAAAATAAGCCAGACAGATACACTTGGTTATTCAGCTACATGATTTTACAGGATGTGTTTGCATACTCAGTATCTTGCAAAATTTAATCACCAATAAACAGCTTCTCTCAGCTATTAGGATGCATTATTTACTCACACTAGCGCATCTATTTCAAACTCCAACTTCATTACAAAACATATACAAAATATTTTAATGTACTAAAGCAGGGCACTGCAACCAGGTCTCCACCCACAGATCACATTTCCCAAGGAAAACAAAGACCTCCCTCTTGACATCAAACAACCAGCAAAGACTGTTGTTTTGTGGCTCTTTTCCTGAGAGATCATCTCTTTCCCTGCAGATTTGCTGTTTAAGTCACAGTTCTGCACAACCCTGAGCTGGAGCTCAGGATCCAACTCACTATAAACCCATTGTCTGGCTAAAGACCCTCTGCCCATGGTCTTCTGCTTTGGAATGTTCTCCTTTCATCCCTCTACTTCCCTTGAAACCTCTACCTACTGGAAAAACTGTATCTAAGTAAAAAATAAAGCTGCATAAAGGGGAGATTCCAAAGATTCAAAGATTCCAGTTTCATTGACACCACTAATTCCACTGACTCCAGAAACCACTGCACCGAAGCTGGTGGAACCACAATGTAAGAAAAATGAGAAAGATTCTGCCATCATACTATTGCTGTTTAAGGAGTCTGCAGACAATGAAAGCCTGAGTGTGGTGTGCAGATTTACACCAACACCAGTGGTACCTCAAAAGATAAGGGCAGGCAGTCTCTTTACTCCATTCATAACCTTAAAGATGTGTACTATTTTAAACTTCCCCCCACAAATGAATGAACTCTAAAGGAGAAGATAATAGAAAGAATAAAATCACACAGGCATTACACAGGATAGGCATTACTTACATTAATGTACAAAATAAAACCAGAATATCATTAGCTGCCTCAATTAAAAGGTTATGTAATAGTGCTGCATCTACTGTGGTTATTTTCAGAAATGAGGAAGGTGTTTTGAGATGAGAAAATCAGTAACACAGCAACAAAACCTGAGAGCTACAGATTTGAAAATCAAGTGTTACTCAAAATACACTAATTGCAGATGACATATAATGGCATATTTTTCACTTTGGTATCAGACTGCCATGTGATTTAATCCCTTTTGCCATTTGCTTTAAACAAACAGCATCATTATTCCCAAGAGGAAAAAATGTACTTCCTCTCTAATTCATTTCCACTAAGTATCTCAGAGACACTGACATCTTACAGCAGAGCATGAAACTCAGTGTTTTGTGCTATGGAGAAGAGGCTGTTGTCTGCTGTTTTGCTGTTGTCTGTTGCAGAGTTAAGAGTAAGAGCTTAACTGTTCTGATAAATCAATGAGATTTTGAACTTGGAAGATGCTGGTGCTGATGTTCATCTTTGTATTTTTAAATAATTCCATTTAATTTTATTCTCATTATAACTTACACTGAGCACTGAATGGGCTCTGTGCTCCCCTGTGTAGCCATCCATACTAAGAGTAGAAGGGAAATGTTGAATCAGAAAATACAATTTTGAATTGTTCTCAATGTGGCATCTACTCAATTACAACAGACAAAAAATTTAAAGTAGCTCAAAATGTCACACCTGCTCAGAAGGGTCCCCAACAAACTAGGAGCTCCATGGGTCGTATCATCCTTCATTTTTTAAAGATTTCCCTCTTTCCCTCTTCCCAAGTGAAAGAAAAACAGAAATAATTTGCTCACTGTGTGGGACAGTGAAAAAATGACACTATTAAAAGTATTATTAAACATACCAGAAAAAAGTTAAAATAGGTTGAAAGACATATTCACATGCAATTCTGCAGGTAGTAAGGCGCTGGCCTGTCACTGACTCAAAAGGATGCTGTTAGAGTGTGTGCTGTAGGGGACACAGCTACATTCCAGCTCAGACAGTCAAATGTACTCAGGAGTCCTTTCAGCAAACAATAATATAAAAATTAGCTCACAATTTGCACATGTGCAGAATTGTGGTGACTTTTTTGATGGGGTTGCTAATCATTATTTAACAGGTTCCAAGTGATGAAAGCAATCTTACTCAACAAAGTCCTCAGCATGGGATCCCATTAGACAGCTCTAGCACTAGCAGCAGTAGCTATGCTACCTGAGTAAGGCCCTGAGTTACTGAGATTTACTCCTTGCCAAAATCCAGTCTCGAGTTGTAAGCGCAGACAAACAGCCTGTACCACTTCAGATGGCTTTTTAACACTAGTGCAAAGCATATTTCACCTGTTTTTTATCACACTTGCATCAGTTTTACCTTGTATACCTCTCCTGACTGCAACAAATTCGCCTTAACACAAATACAAGGAAAGAGCCAGGCCCATTGTTCTCAACCTCCCTGATGCAAACGTGGAGCAGGTACTTTTAAACAATGTTATTAGGCCATAACTTATGTCAAGGTAGCCTTAGTGGTGGTTTAACCCCAGCCAGCAACCAAGCCCCACGCAGCCCCTTGCTCACTCTCCTACTGAAAGGATCAGGGAGAGAATCGTAAGGCTGAAAGCTGGAGAACTCATGGGCTGACAAAAAGGCAGTTTAATAGGGAAAACAAAGGTTGTGCACACAAGCAAAGCAAAACAAGGAATTAATTTGCTGTTTCCCATGGGCAGGCAGGTGCTCAGCCATCCCCAGGAGAGCAGGGCCCCATCACACATAACAGTGCCTTGGGAAAACAAAACTCCATCACTCCAAATGTTCCTGCTTCCCCCACTTTACACACTGAGCATGGTGCCACATGGTCTGGAGCATCCCTTTGGTCAGTTGGGGTCACCTGTCCTGGCTGTGTCTCCTCCCAGTCTCCTAAACACCCCCAGGCCCCTCCCCAGTGTGGCTGTACCAAAAGCAGAAAAGGCCTTGGCTCTGTGCAAGCCCTGCTCAGCAACAGCAAAAACATCTCTGTATTATCAACCTGAGTTCAGCACAAATCCAAAACACAGCCCCATGCCTGCTACTGAGAAGAAAATTAACTCTACCCCAGCTGAAACCAGAAGATAGACAAAATATGCGCTGTTCTAAATGCCATCTAAATTAACAATGGGAAACCAAAGGAAATCAATCTGATACACAGTTTTAAGGACAGGTTCAACAGAGCAATCACCATTAGCATAATCTGCCTTAAGGAACAGGAAGGAAATTTCACATAAACTTACATGGAGTTACAGAATACTACACATTGTTTCTGAAATATTTGCTTTTTCTATTGCAAATTAAATACTTTACATCTCTAGAAATGGCTTACTTTAATGAAAGCCACTATAAATTAATTATTTTTCCAAAATCAAACTATCTCATTTGCTTATATGCATGTATGTACAAATTTCTGAAGCTTAAAAAATATTTAAATTACATTAGTCAAATAGAGTCCTACTTTTGCTCCCTGGTTTTGCATTTGGCTGTTTATGAAGATCACAGATTTTCCTATGTTCCCCATAAAGATTTAAACTATGTTTTTCACTGCATCACGTGTATAGATCCTTCATACAAAATGTCTGAGGTAAAACCCTCCCAGAATCGAGTTTCAGTGGTTTTCCAGATCTATCACTTTTCAATTCTATTTCTGTAGCTACAACATCTGAATAAATGAAGTTAAGGTAGCAGCAGTAAACAATGCTGTTCACTTCAAAGCGTAAAAGAATTAAAATTGTACTCATTCCTGAAATCAAAGAGGTGAATCCATAGGTAAATCCTTAGGCATCACTTTGGCTAGTTAACCTGACATGTCAATTAAATGCAAGACTAATTTATTCAGTTCTCAGTCTAGTCTGACACAAAACCTATATTTCCCCTCATTCCTAATTAGCCAAAGTACTTGTTTCTTTCATGCAGATAATTTCATAACCATTACTGTAAAGCATTAACACATTTTTCTTTCAATCATATTTTCCTCCTGTTGACTGACACACCTTTTCTAGTGAGTTTACTTATGCCAGTTTCAGCTTTGTGGGAACTTGCCTGAAGGTCTTTACTAAAGTTCCCTCCCATACACATAAAACAATGATATATAATCATGATGTTAGCTATGTGAAGAGACCTATGTCTTACCTTAGGAAATATGAATGGAAAATTATGCACTGGAGGAATTTTGCCATTCCCATTTCTGTATATTTATGATGTTTAATTGAATAGTACTTAACATATGGTAGAATGCACTGTGATTAATTCCTTGGAAACGAGTTCAGATAGTGCTTCTCTTTAAATAATTTACGGGGTTTTTTTGACAGAGCAGACATCTTACAAAATACCTAATAATTCTGGGAAAATTAATCAAACCCCAATTCCTTTTGTGTACACACAAAACTTTAACTATATATTAGGTCTGGCCATGTATGTATGTGGTACATGGCTATATGCAGCAAACCATACACAGTACTTGTTTCTTAGTTCTATGTTGACTGATTATTTAAGAATGTTTTTTGAAAGATCATTGTGAGACTTTATACACAAAGCTGGTTGGAAAATGCATGAAAATACCATGAAACATTCATCCACAAGAAAATATTGAAGATTTCAGCTAACTTTCAAGTTCTTTCCCTCATTGCATTTCAGTTGGTTTTCCTTCAAAGTGATTGCAACTATATCCTGCTGAAGTGCCAGAGAATGGAGGCACAAGGCTGGAGATCTTAAACCCTGCTAAACTCTCTGGGGAAAAAACATGACAAAAAATACTCAAGAAGAAGGGAATCAGTTTCCTTTTATGAAATGTTTGTATTGTTCAATTTGATTGACACTGCTTAGGAACAAACAATTTTTTAAATTTCCATGTGCAGAGAGCCCTTTGGGGAAGTTTAGCACTCTTCTCATTCCCCACGCCCTCCCAGTACAGTGGTCCTGATGCATGACAGAAAGTCTGAATCGTGCAGACTCGTGCACTCCATGACCAGAGCATAAAATTCTTCTCAGCTTCTGAATCACAAATGCAACTATGGAATGTGATGTCACATCTCTCCGGGGGGAGGCCTGAAGCCCTGCCTGCTCTAGCAATGCAGTGGTGGGCTTCACAGCGTCATCTGAACCATCAGAATGCTGCACAGATTTGCTTCGCTCCTTTGCATGAGGTGTCTTGTGGCACCACCCAGGCAGCAACTGCACGTTTTGCCAACACAACTTGGTCACAGAGACTTACTCTCTGCTCTTGGGCAGGCTCTGTCCCAGAGCTGGTCCCCACGAATGCTGGGACTGCGCCGGTGCCCTGTTACCAGGGCAAGACAAGGATGTCTACACAGGATGCACTGACACCAACCAAACACAAAGCCCGTTCACTGTAGGTGTCTTGAGATACAGATGCTCCACCAGTTTATCTTAGAATCAGTGCAATTAAACTGGTACAAGCCATTGTAATTAAAACAGGTGCTCTCATGTGGGCTCAATAGAAAGTATCCTGGTTAGCTTGTATCTGTATGTCTGCCAGTGCAAGCTAAGCCGCTTTTGAGAGGTTTAAACCCACATATGTGTTCCTTTTCAAATTTGCACTAGCTTAGCTAACCTGTAACTAAAATGACAACCGCAGTCAAACTAGAATGAGTTCCACCAGGCTACTTATTTAGGCATTTTTAGAAATGTTAATCTCTTTTACTAATCAGCTTGGTTTGCTGATTGTGGTGATGTGACTTGCCTGCCCTACCTTTGATTATAAAATGCTCTTTTGGCAATCCACATACCAAGGACTAAAAAGGCTGTCATGGATACCTGCTTAATACATCACAGGGAGTACTAAGGAGCAAGTTCCTTAACCACGGATGTAAGACAATTAACCATTGTACCTGTGCATGTTTTCAACTCCTAATTCTGCTGCCCACTGGTCTTTGCTGTGACCTGACCTGCCTGAAGCCAGTGTGAGGACCGAAGTTATTCTGCACTGCCAACTGCAGAAAAATGGGAGCTCGGGCACTGCTGCAGCATTGACATGCCATGCCTCCTGAATTTCACAACTGTGCAGGAAAATCCACCAGATTATGATCTATTACACCAAAAGTGCACCGTTGTCCCCCAAGACTTTTAGCTGTTGTATTTTTACATTCTGCTCTCCAACTCACACTAATGAAAGAAGTTAGATCAAAACTAATATTGTGCAAAATGAGAAATAAACTCCAGACAGTTTAGAGTTTCTCCTAAGTTTTTAAGACCTTTGAGGAATTTTCAGTGCATGCAGTGCTCAGATAGGCAGCCTCTTCCACCCATTTTAGTAGCCACCATCAATAACTGCCATGCAGTCTACGTATCTTTAGGGCTTCTGCTAAAATGCAAGAATAAGAATGCAGTAAGAGCTAATAACATAACTTATTGTCAAGGATTGTATTATTCCTTAGAAGTGATACAATTGTCTGTCCACAGATCTTCAAAATCTTTTCATTCCTCAATGAAGCAAACAAAGGGTGTTTCAACACTGATTATCATTCTAAGACATTAAATCAAAAGCTATTCCAACCAGAAATCCTCAAGTAATGCACATATGTTCTAAAACAACCAATAAAATGCACTTGAGAAAGAGTGACTTTAGCTCGCAAAAAAAGGGTCAAAAAGCATTGGGAAAAGATTAAGAGAAAAATACATTCTGAGTATTATTACATAGACACAAAAAGGAGTTTTGTGGGGTTTTTCAGTAATTTTCTATATCTCTGTTCTGCTTATTTTCTCACCTACCACTACCAAATCTTGCAAAGAAGCATGCAATTGTTTTATCAAAATCTCTTGCTTCCACCACTACCAAGCTGTCTTTGTTACTAGGACTATTCAGCCAGAGAGGTGGCAAACCTGTACCACTTCTTAATTAAAAATAGCATTAATTACCATTATTAAAGGAGTCCTTGTTGCTTTTGCAGGAAAAAGATATCTGCTGGTAAGGACTAGTGGATTTCCACAGTGCACTAGTTAATGCTGGCTGACAAGAAGTGTCCATTTTGAGGTCCACCTGATTTTCACTAGTCCCTGCTACATCAGAATTCGAGATATTCATCCCATAGACACCATCCTCATAAACGAGAGAAGAATCTGATCTGTTGATTCTGCTTAGAGACACACACACTACAGCTTCATTGAAGTAGAATGCATTTTCACCATGTAAGCTGTCCAATTGATTATGTCCCATTATCTGCAGAAGGGGAAAAAAAACAACAAAAAACAAAACAGAGAATCGCATTTTCACCTTTGTCAAGTACCAGAACCACAGAATCACAGAATATGTCAAACTGGAAGGGACTCATAAGAATCATGGAGTCCAACTCCCTGCTTCTCACTAAGTGAAACTACAGTGTATGACTATCAGCATCATCCTGAAGAATCTCCATATAAGTATGCATAAAATTAACTGCCAGACTGAATGCAAATTCATAGCAAATATTAATCTAATTTGCCAGAAGTTAACCTAAAAACACATTAAATTGGATGTGCGTTCAGGAATAAACAGCAATAACCTAGCAGATCCGCTCTTAGCTAACCTCAAAACAAGTAATAAGTGCAAAGTAACAGATAACAAAGGACCACTAACTGGGAGGCACTGAGCTCTGCTGACTACTTACAGGGGGTTAATATTTTACCTCATGGCTCTACAAGGTACCACTTCCCATATGTAAATCTGCGTACTCTGCAGTCCAGAAAATAACACTGTACCTCACACAGGCAGGTAATCACAGAGAACAGGGCTGCAGCAGTCAAACTGGGGATGGCAAACAGCTTTAGCAAGCAAGCCATGGCTCCCAAGGACTGAAAATGCAACTCCTGCAGACACTCTTTGTCTGCAGGTGTTTATTATGGCCAATCTTACAAAAAAAGCAGGAGTATTAGTGTGAGTTACTGCATTGTTTGGTCACACAAAACTATGTAGGTCCAGTGTAATGCAAAAACACTGGGCTGGGAATACTGGCTGACTGACAATCATTCAACTAGTTCTGCTGCTGCAAGGAGTATGGTAGTGGAAACATGGGAGAAAGACAATCTTAAAGCCTGGATGGAATCAAAGCCATGTAGTCTACTGGAAATAAAAATACAAGTAGCCTTACAAATAAAATATTGGATCACAAAAACTACTACTCTCTGACACTCAGTATTTAATTATTTTGCCTCTCTGTCTCTGCAATCCTGTATATCCCCTGTATCAGGCTATCATCCTTCAACTTCCCCTCCTCAAAAGATTTCACAAGTCACATCCATTAAAGTTGATGGGCAACTTCAGTTTTGGTTTTATCATCCACTTCTTAAGAACTGCCAAACAAGTCAAACTGTAGCACATGCTATAGCAGTAAAAAGTGTCTTCATTGTTTGGGCTGGCAAGCATTTATGGGCAAGTCATGTTCACACGGTGCTCACAAAAGCTGGGTGAAAAGGGGGAGGTCAGAGGCCAATCCTTTACCCCCTCATGCAGGCACAATCTTAGATGCCAAATGGTCTCTGCCTGTTATGGGTGAGTTGCCAGCTGAGAAACTATGGAGGTGATGGCTTGAAGAAAGCTCTACAGATTTTCTTGTGAAAATGAGAACCTGAAGGGCAAAAAGAGCTGTTTGGGTCAGTGAGCTTTCCATATATGGAAATGCCACACAAAATATTTTGATTTTCAGGTGCTTTAGAGAACAGTAATGGAAATCAAGACCATACCCACCAAGCAGAAATTAGAGATGAGGACCCACCTGGCAGGTGAGCACTCAGACAGCTGAGTTCAGAGCCAGACTGCCTCCTTCACCCTCAACAAAAACTTAATCATTTTTAGTATTAAACACTTAAGCAGCTTCAGAGCTACTTTAAATTGCACTCCCAAATAATGATCATCTCCAAGGATTTATACTTTCTCAGATGGAGCCGCACAACAACCTCTTCCCCTAGGGGGCTACTCGTTTCAGGGAACAGGACAGGAGGGCCTGACATGTGGGGTTCACAAGAGCCTGGTGTTGCTTCTCCTGGAGGTGCCCCTTTTCCTCCCTGGAGACAGTGGTCCAGGAAGAAGGGCAGCTACCAAAAACTTCACTAAGTACTTTATATGCTTAAGCATTACACTAATTTACTTTTCCTACAAGATGCAGAGACACAATGTATCTTACAAACACAGTAGCAAAGCAGAATAAAACACAGATTCTCATACTTAAAGTTTCTGTCTTCAGAGTTTAATAAACATCTGCCTAAGTTTGGGGTTTGTAGGGTATCCAGCTTAAAATCACAGAATGGTTGAGGTTGGAAAGGGCCTTTAGAAGACATCCGGTCTAACCCCCCTGCTCAAGCAGGGCCACATAGAGACAGTTGCCAAGGACCATATCCAGGTGGCTTTTGAATATCTCCAATGATGGAGACTCCACAATTTCCCTGGGCAGCCTGTGCCAGAGCTCCATCGCCCTTACATGAAAAAACAGTTTTCTGATGTTCAAAAGGAATCTTCTGTGTTTCTGATTGTGCCCATTGCCTCTAGTTCTTTCACTGGGTGCCACCGGAAAGAACCTGGCTCCATCTCCTTTAGAACCTTCATTTAGATATTGATATACATTAAAGGGAACCCCCATTAATAAGAACCATTTATTCTCCAGGCTGAACAGTCTCAGCCTTTCCTTACTGGAGAGGTGTCCCTGTCTCTCAAACAGGCACTTCACCAGACATCCATTCCCCTGTCTCTTACCTCCTTTCCACCCCATAGCTGGGGAGCCAGACTCCAGGTGTGTCCAGAGCAGAGAGGAAGGATCCCCTGATTTGACCTACAAGCAATATTTTGCCCAATGCAGCCCTGGAGACCATGTGCCACCTTAGTAGAGGGGCACGTTTGTTCATGTTCAACACGGGACTCCCAGGTTATTTTCACAGAATCATAGAATCATAAAGGCTGGAAAAGATCTCCAAGATCATTGAGTCCAACCTTGGACCCAACACACAACCATCACGTCAACTAAATCATAGCACTAACTATAATGCAGTCACTTTTTGAACACTTCCAGGGATGGTGACTCCACCACTTCCCTAGGCATCCTGTTCCAATGCCTGACCACCCTTTCAGCAAAAAATTCTTCCCCATGTCCAAAACAAACCTTCTCTGCCACAGCTCAAGGCCATTTCCTCTTGTTCTCTCACTAGTTGTCTGGGAAAAGAGGCTGGCCCTGATCTTGCTACAACCTCCTTTCAGGTAGCTGTAGAGAGTCAAGCTGATTTCCAGCTGGTTATCCCCAGCATCTACCCATGCATGGGGTTGCTCCTTCCCAGGGGCAGGACTTTGCACTTTCCCTGGTTAAACTTCATGAGAGTCAAAGAAAATGCTTGGATGTGCCTGAATCTCAGCTTCCCACACGCTCATTCATTACATCAACAACCACCAAAAGCCAGACGTCCTGGCCCATTTGTCAAGGTAGGTCTCTAGGAATGCAGTAAGGGATATAATTACAATGGGGAACCACAGACCTCATAGCCCCCTGTGGGTGAAAACAGGCTGTTTTGCTGACCATGCTTCCAGTGCCACAGGAGTTTCTTCTGCATTTTCACACTGTCTCTCTCTCTCTCCACCATCTTCTGGCCCTCCTGGAGCCTCTCCAGGCTCTGCTGGTACTCCTGCAGCTGCAGGGCCAGCGCCTGTCGGCTCTGCTCCAGCAGCTCCTCCTGGCAGTCGCACTCGCGCTGCCGCTGCCCCAGCCGGCCCTCCCTGGCCTCCTGCTCCCGCTGCCGCTGCTCGCGTTCGCGCAGCCACCGCTGCTGCTCCTGCTGAAACTGCTGCTTCAGTTTGTGTATGTTGGCCAGTTCCACCCTCTGTTTTTCCAGATTCCGGTATTTTTCTTGTTCCAAAACGAGGTTTAGCCGAGAAGCATGGCCCCGACCGGTCTTCTCGCTCTCTTGCAGTAGTAACCTATGGAGCTCTTTGTGGCTGTCCTGGATAGCCAGTGCTGCCTAGACACCACAGCAAAATCAGACACAAATGTTTAAATATCAGCATTATTCCATTTCTGTCTCTTTACAGAGAATCATATAAAAATGCTTCAACTTTTTTTGGAGGTTATTGTCAAGCAAATAGAGAAAATTATGTGGATCATGCCTTTACAACAAGGTATTTCTAAAATAAAACTCAACTCTTTTGAGCACTTCTAACAAAACTTCTGGTTTACACTTAGTATTATTATACACGTTTATGTTACAGCTGTGCATATGCACTTCAATTACAGCTGGGGGTCCTGTTCTCTCAGAGGATGTAAAGACACATAGGAAAATTGATTTTTCATGGTTAAAGAGGGCAATAAGGCATTGGGAATGCTATACTCACCCAAGTATTCCTAACACAGCTGTGACTTATACACATAAAACTGTACTGTTTCCAGCAGAGCTCACTCTGACTTTAAGGCTCTCCTTGCTAACCTGGGACATGGCAGTCCAGCTAACATCAGCCCCACGGCCACCTGCCAACACAGCCATGCCACCAGGACTGTACCGCTACACGCACCTGGCCGAGGTGTCAGTGCAAACACAAACCTGCAGTACAGTCATGATTTCAGGTTTGATGTTCCTATTTCACAGCCGAGAGCTCTATATTCCATCCTTCACAAGAATGTTGTGACATTTGCATTAAAGATTGTGACATCCTCCAGTAACACAAAAACAAATAGCTGGGATTAAGAAGAAAGAAAAGTAAGAAAACCCTAGATCTGCTGAGGCACTTATTGCACCGCCTATGTTCAAAAGATGACATGGGAACCTCTTTCAGCAGACATTCCCAGGGAATTCACATAGCCCCACTGCCCTGTGCTGTCCACCCCAGAAAGTTTTTAACTTCATGAAATGTTCAATCCCCACTTTCCTTCGCTCTTCTTTCACTATTGGGTCAGTTTCAGTGATTTGTAAACAGGACAAAATCCTCTGCTTGTTTCTCTGCAACTGACTGCCTGTGCATGGTCTGAACAATTAAAGCATGATCCTAAACCTTACTTTACTGTTCCTATTTGTTTATCAATTACTCAGAAAAATTTGCCTGAATTACAGGATTTTTATTTTGCTTTTGCATTGCTTCGATACATTTAACTTCTAAGACCAAGGTTTCCAGGATTATTGTGAAATATACTAAGGTCAATAGGGTCTAAAAATTACGTACACTTAAATGAAACATTTTAAAATAGAATTATAAAACTGTAGCTAAATAAGAAAAACTAAGTTAAGACATTCAAACTTAGCATAAAAGAGGCAAACGCTTCAGATTAAGGCCCTACAGAATATACAAAGTCATTGAGATTTAAGCATCTAAAATGGACTGCATTTGCTATCTGAGGTCGCTGGCAAAGTTACTGCTTACTACTAGCCAGAAGAACAGTCTAATCAAAATACTAGGTTTTTTTCAATTTTTTGAACTATAATTTCAGAAATCTGTATGTGGAATTACATCAGTTCAAGTAGAGCCATCATTTTACTCTCCTGATAGATTTTTGGGGTGCACAAACATCTTCTTTTGGGAGGAGGGACTGATCTCCAGGCAAGTTAGTACTATTCCGTCCTTAGAAGAAACCTACCACTAGAATAAAAATATATTCTGTGACAACTTATGCAAGAGTCAGTAGAGATCAGTGCCTATTAACGTAATGTCTAGAAGTAGGGCAACATGAAAACAAATTTTTAAAAGTAAATTACTCGGACAAATTAATTACACTATGAAGTTAGTAGTGGAGTAGTCACCTGCATGCTGTATAAAAGACGGGTTAAGTTCTGGATTGCTTGAACAATCTAGAAAATAAAAGAGAAGGATTTTCAAAGGTTTGATTACTGTCAACTAAATAGTTACTACATTCCGTCTGAGGTTTAAATTTACTCACCTCTGTCCCTGCAGATCCTGAAAAATTCATACTTCCTCCCTAAAATAAACATATGTAAGTTTTAAAAAGTTGTTTTAAATTTTAAAATTGTATCATCCAGGTAATTTTTTTTTTAAACTAGAGGGGACATAAGGCTAGGAAATGTGTTCTGAGTCAACCTTTTATGTGGGAATGTGAAAAAAGACGCAAGCAACAATCTATGAAGACTAATAATTTATCAACAATGGAGTTTCCATGGAAATTACTAGAGATTCTAAGCATAACTGTACAAATAATACTATTTCATCCAGAATTTTAATCCCTTGTGACTAATGCTACACAGAAAAGACATTTCCATTCATTCTTTGTTTACTTGACAGGTTTGAAATACAGTAACCAAACTTCTGTATATAGAGCACAGTGGGTTTAGGCTACTTACAACAGGATGGAACAGCATCAGACTCTTCAAAAATAGAGATAACAATGTAGTAAGAAACTATCAAGAAGTCATGTTAGTGAATTACAACAAATGCCTTAGGTGCCCTGTGAGATGCTGTGTCCAGTACACTCCAGGAAATGCACCAGCATGGTTACTACTGTCCTCTGCAGCAAGGCACAGCCACTTCACACTTTCCCTCCTGCTCCCTTTTCATAAGAAGCTTTCTAAATTTATGAGGTGAAGCTACCCATAATCCCTTCAGCATGAAGAACAACTGTTCTGAGAAAGATAAGATGAAATGGTGGGGACTGTTTCAAACACAATCCCTTCTGAGACTATGCTGAAAAGACTTCCTGTATGATTTTTCTCTCTTTTTTTTTTTTTTTTTCCAGAGAAGCAGATGAGAGTTTGGGGAATACTGGTTTTCTCTCTGATTCTCCTAAGTTCTCTACTGAGTCTCATTTTCCACCACAGAGAGCAAACCATCTGCTACATTTAGATGCAATAACTGAAAATGAAAATGAGAAAGACCAGCCCCCCAAACACAGCCCAACACAGACACCCATGGGGGAAAAGGGACACCAGCTGCATCATTTCCTCCTCTACTCTTTCTCTCATTATCTCTCTGCAGTATTTCCTTCCATTCCCCTCCACATCTTCCCTTCCTCCTCCTCACTGCATCCACAAGCATAGAACAGCTCAGCTCTGCTGTGAGAAGCAGAGGACTTTGCACAATGTCTCTCTGCAGCACAAGGATGGACACAAGATAGCTCCGCTTTCCCTTAGCTGGATGGTGAGCAGCGGGTGAGGAGGCAGCACAGGGCCAAGAGGGAGAGAAAGAAGGTGAAGCTGGAAGGGTGAGGAAGAGTGTACAAAAGAGAGCCTGCACACTGAAAGAGAATAGGGTTTCTTCCAGGTTTTTAAGCCCTTTTTAATTTGGAAAAGGATGTGCACAGGTGAAAGGTTTATCTGGCATTGGCTTGACCAAGGAATTGCAAGTGGCCAGTCCCAGTGCCCCCAGTCCCCTCACTGCAGCACCACTTGAGCACTGGGAGAGGAGGCTGAGGCAGGTTTAGCTGAGCTGGCACATGCCCTGCAAGTCCAGCTAGGAGTGAAGCAATAACTTCAAGTGTTTGACTGGTCTGAAGGCCACCACCACCTTTCTGTCCCTGTTCCCGATCACCTTGGTTCAGAGAGATGAGGATGGTCACATCCCAGACCAGGCTGCACTGTGCTTTGGACAACACCTGCAGAGATCCAATTACAAGGCAGAGGCAGGGGAAACAAGATGGGGATCACCTCTCACAGCTGCCCACTGGGGACCCCTCATGTTGCAGGGGCAATGCTCTCCCTTCCAGTGTCTAGTCAGCACCTAACCTCCGAGCTGGGAGCTCTTGCTCCCCCTGCTCCTGTTTTCCCAAGCTAGTTGGGCTGAGTCCAGAGCTGGCACCCCACACAACGGAGTTGCACAACCACCTCCCTGGAAAGCCCTTGCCTTGCCTCTTTTCTTTGCTCATTCTGCCACCTCCTGGTAGATCTGATTCTGACAAGGTATCAGGAGTGATATATGCCTTGCCCAAATAATAGGCCATAAATAATGGGATAATGACTTAGGAGGAAGAGTTGGGTGCAGGTCCCTCCAGCTTTATGAGCAGGCACAGCTTCAAAGTTTGAGGAAGTTGCCCAAGGCCTTCTCCAGTCAAATCCACAAAACCTCCAAGGGTAGAGATCCCCACAACTTCTTTGGACAAACATTCCTTGCTCATCCTTGCACTTAATTTTTTTCCTTGTACACACTCGGAATTTCCCTTGCTGCAACTTGTAATCTTGGATGCTCATCCTTTAGCTGTGCATCTCTGAGAAAAGACTGGCTCTATCTTCTCTATAACCACAGTGCCAAAGTTTTCATGTGGAGCTACTATTACTTTTAATTGGCTATATCTGAGCCCCTCTACGCTCTCTAGGTTGTTCTATTTCTCTTCACCTAGCTTCTCTGCTCCCTCACTTGGACCTTTGTTTTCAACCTATTTTTTCCACTCACATTCTTCCTCCTGCTCCCCTCTATAAGCAGTCTGATAAGATGATCTAGAGCTAAACATAAGGTGAGGTTATAGAGAGATTAGTGTATTAACAAGAGTATTCCCAGTGTAGAAAACAAACAAACCCAAGGTTTCAGGCACACAAGCCCTCTTTCAGATCTGATGCAAAGAGAGTATGTTAATGCTAATTAACTCCTTCTCTAGGCAAAGGTTTCTTTCTGTTTCAAGTTCTGTATCTTACATTCTTGTCTCTCCCCGTTATTCCTTTTGTGATTCCTATTCTCCACCTAAGAACTACACTATTACAGTTCATTTTATTTCCACACAGTAATTCACATTGCTTACTCCAACATTCTGTCGCTACATAGAATTTGTCATTCCTAATTTTGTCCAGAACTGATTTTTGGTTCTGCTTTTCTCCCCAGATTTGCTTATCAGCTATAGGACTTTGCAAAATGGGCACGTCCTCTTCTATTCTCTAATTGCTCCATTTTTTAAAATTCAAAATTCTGAAGCAAGCTGGTGTAAAAACATCCATCCTATTTTATGTGCTTGTTCTCAGGACGAAGTTCTTCCAATGCACAAGTCTTCCTTGCATTAGCTGAGGACTCTGTCACTGCAGGAGACTTTCATCATCCTGTGAATAGGAGGAGGGAGTACAGGAAACACTATTGTCAGCTCCATAGATAGGCATCTATTGAATGTTGACAGCAGAGAACCAGGCTCGTAAGTGGCCCATACAAGTGGTTTGAAAACACTGCCTATTATTAAAATTCACTGATCTTAAGCCTTCCAGGAAAGTTGTTCTGTGCTTGGATTGTTTATGACTGCTTTTTAATTTTTTTTTTTTAATTGCAGTGACCTCTATTAAACTGAATTACCTGGATGTGAGTGGAATTCCCCATAAAGATTTGGACAGCATATACATGCACAGTGCCCAGACTACTTTATGCAATGCAGGAAGAAAAACTGATTACAATACCTTATCCTCAAGATTGGGACCTGCCACTTCCTCTTCAACACTGAGATCCATTTCTGGTGATTCCTCAATTTCTTTTCTTTCTGCATCTAACAAATAAAGCCCCAAGAAAATGCAAAAGAAAGGTATCAAAGCATATCCTGACTAGGAAAACACAGAGCATGCTTTTTACAGCTACTCAGGATTCTGAGAAAGTGATTTTTATTATTTGAAGTTACATAATGGATCCTAGGCTGGGGAAGAACAAATTTGGAAGCCAGGATGGCACACATGGCCCAATCCAGTTTTTCCACCTTACAAATTAGCACTATTTCGCTTATGAAAGTTTGGAGATAAGTGTAACCATAACATTAAAAGTGCTCTATAGCAATGTTTTTACACAACTTTATTTGCAATTTTGTTGTGAGAAATTAATGCTACCCTTTGCAGCAGAAATTATTGGAATATCAATGCTGGTTTTCAGGCCTCCTGACAAAAAGGGAAATGGCCTATACTGCAATATAGACTTGCTGTAGAGCTGAACAACAACACAAAAGTGTACCTGCAATGAAGTTATATAGTAATTTACACTACCTGAGCATTTGCCCAGAGACAACTTTTATTACATTGTTTTCTATTGATTCTGTCCTAGACCACAGAGGCTTTCCAAAAAACCAATCCGGTATCAATTATTTTAGCACTCTGAATACGTAAAAACATCAAATTTTACTCACCACCCAGAACAGATTCCAAGATTTCACTGGCAGTAAATGTATGCTTCACAGTTAATTCCTCAGTACTTTCCTCTGGTGATCTGTCTGTTTCGCTCACTTGTGATGTTGTTACAGCGACATGGAGACTTTCAACTAAAGAGAAAAACATGCAGAATTACAGAGGCCCCTCAAATAGTTCCTTAGTGCATAAATCAATGACATAGAATTCACTGACCATGGACTAATTTAGCTTGTAAGGGACTTTCAGAGGTCACCTAGTCCTACACCCCACTCAAAGCTGGTCAATCTAAATTGTGTTGATCAGAGCTTTGAACACACAAGCTTTTAACGCCTCCAAAGATGGAAACTTCGAAGTCTCCCTGAGCAACCTGTTTCAGTTTTTTAACACTCTCACGGCATACAATTTTTCATTTCAGTTAATTGGAATTGTCTGTGTTTCACCACAAGACTATTGTCTCTGTCATGTGTTCTTTTATTGGCATACGCCTCTGCAAAAAAATCTGGCTTCTCTGTATCCTCCCATTAAGCAGCTGTGGACAGTAATGAGATCCCACCAAATCAACTACCTCAGCTTCTCTTCAGATGTCGTGTCCTCCAGCCCTCTTCTCATCATCCTGGTGCCTTTCACAGGATTTGCTCTACTTTGTCAATGTCTCTCTTGTCCAGGGAAGTGCAGTATTGGTCGTGGCACTCCAGACAGGACTCAAGAGGGGTAAGTAGAGGAAGAAGCACCTCCCTCGACTTTCTGGCAACTCTCCTCCTACTGCAGCAGCCTAGGAAGCAGTTGGCCATCTTTGCCACAAGGGCAACTGCTGCCTCATGGTCAGCCTGCTGTCGAGCAGGACTCCCAGCTCCCCTTCTGCAAAGGTATTTTCTATCTAATTAGTGTCCAGCCTGTACCAACACACAGGATTACATCACCTGAGATACAGGACTTTGCATTCGTCTTTGTCAAAAGTCTAGGTGTTCCTCTTAGCCCATTTTCCCAATCCGTAGAGGTCTCTCCAGCTCACTAAGCACCCCACCTCAGTCGATGACAGTCATGAATTTGCTAATAGTGTACTCAATCCCGAGGTTAACTGCATTAATAAATAAATTGAGCACTGTTGGTCTCAGGACACATCCCTAAGGGAATCCCCTAATAACATGATACCAACTGGACATCGTATGACTATCCCCTTCAGCCCAGCAGTCCAACCAGTCTTCCACCCAGTTCAGCAGTTTACATCAATTCCAATGTAAGAATACTACAGCCAGTGCAAACAGTGCTGAAGGTCTGAGATGTCCAGGTAACCAACATGCACTATTTTCTCACCATAAAACCTGTAAGGTTAGTCAGACACAACTTGCCCTAATTAA
The DNA here is from genome assembly GCA_013397915.1 of Daphoenositta chrysoptera. Classification (NCBI taxonomy): domain Eukaryota; kingdom Metazoa; phylum Chordata; class Aves; order Passeriformes; genus Daphoenositta; species Daphoenositta chrysoptera. Next base: position 363,827 of record VZRO01002169.1, on the reverse strand, counting down.
TCCATTACATCTGTTCCAAATCTTCTTCCTGTCTTTCACGTTCTTGGAAATGCCTTCTAGGAGGATTATCTCAGAGATGCTGGTGAAACTGACTATTTTTTAGTTCTATATATATTCCTTGTTGAAGTGGAGCGTGAGGTTTGCTTTCTTCAAGTCATCATGAACCTCTCCTGATCACTGTGACCTTTCAAAGCTGACAGAAAACAGCCCCACAGTGACATTGGCTAGCTCCCTGAGCAGCTTTGGATTTATCCCATCTCATCTCATGGATTTGTGTATATCTAATTTGCTTAAGCACTCTGTAATTCTATCCTTCTCTACAGTGAGCAATGCCTTATTCCTATAGAGTCTGCTATTAGCTCAGGGACTTAGTATTTCCATCCTGGAAAATGATCACAACAAATTGTCTACAGCATAAACAACTGTAAGATCCCGAAGAGTATTGTAGAGTCCTGAAATCCAAGACATTATCAACATAAATAACAGCATGAGAGAAAGTGAAAAATAAAGAAGTGGGCAGAATAAGGTGTGTAATAAGGATAGGCTGCCATTTTAACTATTTTCTGTTCCATCACTGACTTATAGTACCCTACACAAGTTTAATCAATTTTATCAATAAAACACTCTTTGACTTATTTATGATGATGGAGACCAAGCTCCACTGCTTTATACGTTGAAATGTTGTTAGTAGCACACAGTTCTCAATTTAGGTGATGCTAGAATCAGGATTCAGTTTACCAGGACTCTTTTCAGCTGAGTTCAGCAGAAGTTTAGCTGAAGTTCCAGCTAGGCAAGCTATCTACAAATAACATTCCCTTCCTTCCTTTGCAGGACAGCACTGTAGATGGTGCAACTATCTACCAACTCCCTGTTAGATAGCAGGCCAAGAAAATAGGGCTCCTACAGCAGTTGTGGCAGGTGTTTCTAGGAATTTGATTTGCTCTGTATAGGATCATACAGGATTCTGATCTGACATCAAAATCAGCCAAGGTAGGTGAAGGTCAGGGACCAGGTGCAATATCATACTGCAACCCCTGACATGCTTCACAGAGCTGTACTGCAAGGACAGCTAACAACCCAACACCACACCCCTGCCTGCTTACATTTGATGCTACGCCCTAAACATATCCCTTATTTTACAGTCTGGCAGATACCATCTCCTGTATCTGTCAAGAATAAACTTGACAGATTTCTGTCCCCTTTGGCAATTTTTTACACTGCCACTTCTTGAGACTTGACAGAATTGCAACACAAGGCAACATGGCTGCACTTTGTTACCTTAAAATACCTGCCTATGTGAAGAGCCAGCAATCCACTCTTCCCATGCGAACTCACCTTCTCTGAGTGCTGCTGCCAGCAGTGAGGCAGCCTGTGGGGTTTCTCCAGAATCGGGTTTGATAAGTAGGTGAGGTTCTACATGGACATCATCAAACCCACACATATCTCCCAGTTCTGCATAGATACGCAACTTTTCTTCTAAATGACTGCAGATTTGCTGGTCTTGGTGACTCAGTGATTCTGTTAACCAAAATTGAGCAATGTAAAATTGAAAACTGTATTAGAATTTTTTGTCTGGCAGGGAAAACACGTTGCCCATTCACCTTTCTAATCTTTATGCTACATAGAAAGTGCTAATTCAAGTTAAGCTTCTTTTAAGTGACCAGGACCCAAATTCATCCAAGTTCATCCCAACGTGTGTCCAAATGAAAGCTAACACATGCCCTGGCAGAGTCCAGGCCAAAGCCCTAGCCTGATGAGGTGGCCTTGGCTGCCCCCTCTGGCCCTCATTACTCCTGTTGCACTCACAACGACAAGTCAGTGCTCCTGGAAAAGCACGTGGCTCATGTGTGCTAATTCAGGGCCTCAGCATCAAAGAACACCTACTTTCAGCAGAGGATGCCCTTCCCTGTGGCTCTCAATAGGACAGACATTGCTGCAATTTCTCTCCTCACAGCAGTATAAAGATGTGGGAGTTAGGTGTAGGGGCACCAAGGAAGTAGAATTTATCCTATTAGCTGTATTTTCAGATAAAAATAATAGCAGCAAAGGACAAAGTGCCATAAACAAGCACAAAGCCACACAACTTTGAAGATTCAAGGCATTTTCACAGACTCAGAACTACCTGGTCCTGATGCTAATCTGTTAATCTCAAAACACTGCTTGTTTTGAAAACAACAGGAAAGGTACCATACCTTGGTATTTCTGAATTCTGTATGCCTTGGCCTCGGCAATACGTCTGTCCTCATCAGACTCACTCATTTTGACTTCTTCTTCTTCCTCTGGACAACTTCAAAGATGAAAGACAAAGGTGGATAAAACAAAATCTGCCCATCATCTATTAATCTTCAACACAATGTTACATTCACAATAAACAGAACACAACACCAGCACCTTTTGCAACAATCCAGAAGCATGCCATTTGTCTGCCTCTTTAGGAGGCAGTAAGTGGACATAAAGCAGACTGATGGACTCCTTTTTACTCTGGTAAGGCTGCACTGTGCAGTGAGAGAGTGGTTGGCACACACACAGGTTTTCTGTCCTAAGCATAAGCTTGGGCCCCATCAGAAGCAATGTTTTCCCTACCATTCTTAATGAGCTGATGCCAAGATAACAGGCATGATTTCTGATTTCCTGAAAATGGTTGCACAGGACACCTGCAGGACTCTGCAAGGCAGCCAGTGCCAAAGGCAAAGGTGAGGGAAGGCTGTCACAACGGCTGGTAAGGATGTCTAATGAGGAGCAGAAAGGGTCTGCTGATTCAGTGGGAAACTAGGAGGAATATGGGAAGTGTGGCAGGAGTGATGAAGAGGTTTTGGCACCTTGGGCTCAGAGGAAAACCCAAACTCACAGTTGGACCCAGTGCAATGCAGAACAAAGAACATGCTGCCATGAATATCCAACCACCCTCCCATCTGCTTTGGACTGCCAGCATGAAAACCAAACCCCTTTTCCCTACCTTTCCACTGCCTCTTGAATATGCCTCATCCAGCTGTTACGTTCTTCTTTGGAGCTGGTATGAACCTCATACATCTCAGGCCCTGCAGACGAAGCACTGATCAGAAACATCCCCCTTTCTTCATTGGCTACTTCTCTTACTATGAGCCTCTGAAGGGAAATAACAGCAGGCTTCTGGTCCTGGAGGGAACAGTCAAAACACACACATAATAAATTACTTTCTTATAAAACACCACCCTCTAGGAAGAACATAATTTTTCAATTCATTGGACTAACTCTAACCCTGGTATAGTCAGACTACTGGAAGTTTTGAGTCATCAGACATCTTTTTAAACTGTTCTTTAAAATACATTACACAGTTAATAAACAAATTAAGCACTAGATATGTGCTACAAAGAAACTCTCACAGGCTCAGTGATACTGAGACACAATATTCATATAATGTTTATATTTACATAGTTTGGAAAATTCTTTCCATGACCTTTCATATCTTTTATGTGTGTTTACTGCTGTATTTTCAGTAACAATTACTCTTCTGTTTGTTTTACCAAAACTTAAAATTTGTATTAGACAATGGAAAGAGCCTGCACTACTTCCCACCTTCACAATCATGTAAGGTACAACATTAAAGATATAATTGTTATTTTCACCCGTTTCCATTAAAAAAATTATTTCGTTTTGGAAACAAACTTAATTTTCTATATACAGACACATTTCAGTTCTGAACACAATACCAGGATTTTAGAAAAAAAAATTGTGTGGGAATGACCCAGATAAGGACCTAATTTTTGAGAAACATATAAATAAATGCGCAATGTATGTGTTCAAGTATCTGATAATATACTCACAACAGCTGCAAAGATGTATTTTTGATCCTTTTCTTGTAAGAACAGTAGTACATCAGTTAGAAGCAGAGCTAAGGTATCTTAAAACGAGAAAAGGAAAATAATGGCTTTCAATTAAAATCAGTACAATAAGTGTTGAATTCTTATTTTATCTTTATAAAGGGAGAAGCTCTGATGAAGAAGTATCTCTTAGAATCTTGGAGAAAACTAAACAGGAAATATCTGAATTAGCCCATGGTCTGCATGAAGCACTTGCTCATCCCCTCTTTGTATCTCCCAGGAAAGAGAACCATGCTGGAGCACTGGCCCAGGGAAAGAAGAAATCCCTGCACCAAAGGCAGTACTCAGCTTCCCTAAGCCATTCACCTGGCAAAGACTATCTCACATAAATCTTGCTTTGTCTGTGCTGTAACATACACTCACAGCACAGTATTACACTAATAAAAACATTTGTAGAATAATGATGAACAGACAGCTTTAAAAAGTTGTACAGCAAATACTAGTACACCCCAAAAAACCCTAAGCCCTAATATGTGATTAACACCAAAAATCGAATTCTGAGCTTGCATGTAAAAATTGTGCTCCAGCCAAATGTGGCTTCAGAAATTCTTTTCTACTATGGTTGTCTCATTACCACTGAATTTTTAGTAAGCTATTTTCAATAGCAAATACTGTGAACAATAAAAATGTACAAGTCAAAACACTGTATTATGAAATGAAATTGAGAAACAAAAAACTATGAGGGGACTGGAAGAAGAAATGCAGATGACATTGCATGTGAACTTGTGTTCTTATGCAGATTACTCACAAACCATGACAATTTCTGGAACTGATCTTCCAGCAATTAGTGGGACATTCACAATACCATCACCTCAGACATTCTTATTTGCAATATAGCACAAGAAAGTATTTTCGTTCTTTAACCAGTCTTCAAATGTTATTTGCAAATAAAGAGTTAAAGGACTTTACTGCTCAGATGAAATACCTTTGAACCGACCAGTCGCTGTCTTCCAATACACTAAACCTTCATGAAGAAGTATCCTCTCTTTCCGCATCAAGTCTTGCTTCCTAAAAACATGGCCATTTTTCAGCTTTGTATATGTTTTGTTTTCAGTTCTACAGAGAATTTCCAACAGCTTTTGCTTTTTCTCATACTCATTCACTTTCAAATCTACAGCTGCAATTATATCCTTAATTAGATGAAGGGCTTTGCACAGATCTTTATGTTCTTCTGTTCCTTCTGTGTGAAACAAAAAAATAAACAACATGACACTAGTCAGCATGTTCAAGAGAAGATATAATTCCTTACTTTCTGGAAACAACCAGCATGATGCAAAGATCAAATAAATGCCTTTGTTATTTTAGGCTGAACCTGGCAACCATCTGACTAGAACTATCAAAGGTATATACCTTTGAATCACCTATTAGAAGATGACCTGTACCTCAGATTCGTTCATTAAACAACACATTGAATAGTTTCTGACAAATTTATGAGGTGTAAGCACTTTAAAAAAAAATCAGTGCTAAGTAAATCATATAGCATGCTACTTTTCTGGCTTAGTAAAAGAACCCTTGAAACAGGATTGCAAGTACAAAGAATTTGCTTTGGTACATGCAACTTTCTACAATGCTCATTTACTGCCCATTTGGGGAGCAATATCTCTAAGTTAATAATATTTGTAAAATGTTCTACTAAGTTCTAGAGGTCAAGCTTTGCCTGAAAAAACAGAGAGTAATTTACAAAATGTTTGCCTGGCCCTACTTAGCAAAGACTCCTCCAGAATTAATTCCAAAGGTACAGATGTGTATCTGAGCTCGTTTACATCCTCTAGTCAAGGTCTTTTCCTAAAACAAGTATGCTCGTCTGGACTTCTATGGCTTACCTGGCTGGAATACCAGAAATCTTCACAGCCCAGCCTTGACAAGGCCTATATAGACCAGACAACCCTGTTTAGGTGACACTTGCCTTAACAGTAGGTATTTATGTTGCTCTGGTTCTACCTCAACAGAGCAGTGAATTTAATATTTTGTGATATTGTAGCTGTGCAAATTCCTTAGGTTAGAAATGTGCTAGGATTTCAGACATGAAGCAACCCTTTAGCTTTTATTCACCTTTTGAGTATTGCAGTATCCTTTCAACCAGAACAGGGTATTTGGTGATTCGCTGGGTGACAAGCAAAATGCACTCAGGGATTCCTCGGCGTCGTGCCAACATGTTAGTATTTCTCAGCTGCACAGATAGAAATATATACCTTAGGCAGTAAATGCATATTAAACCACCAATTGACTAATAAGAAATATGATCTAAAAGCATTAGAATAAGTTAAAACAAATGCTGGGTAATTTGAACCATCCCCAAGGAACAGTTGCTGTGCTGAGGGATGAGGCGTACTATAACAGGAACACGTGTGTAATACACACTGGATGCCAAAGCATCCTAAAGTTTGAAAGAAAACCGTGATTTATCAGGTCACTAGTTAAGGAGGAAAAACTTTTGCCATTTTTATGAGCTACTAAAAGTGAGTTACTGAATATAATTCCAATCCTAAATCTAAGTAAAAGCTATATACCTTTTTCCTGAGCATTTTGTCAATAGTGCTCATGATTCCACATTAACTTACTTTAATAAAATTCTGGAACTTCTTGTTTTGTTGCAGCTCTTTGAAGAGATTAACAGCTTCCTTCTGATGGCTACAAAACTCTCCATATATTTTCTCCATTTTAGTTGCATTTTCCTCTGAAAACTGAAGAAAGTAACAAGTGAATTGTGCTCAACATTATATCTGATAGGAAATTGTATACCTTTAACTAACGAATTTTGTATGAATAGGGAACTTCTACACTGGTAGTTTATCAAGTTCTCTGAATTTCACAAACAGGGCCTATCACAACAGAATGGAAACAGGCTAGCTGTTTTTAGAAGCAAGAAGAGGAATGTAGGCTGGAGAGAGCACAAGCAACCTCCACTGTAGTTTTGCCTGTAACAGCTAGAACATCATAACAGCATTTCCTTCACCTCTTTTCAAACACAACCCTCTGACGTTCATTTACTTTGGTCTGATCTCCACACTGCTTCTAGACAAGGTAACAGCTCAGCTCTTCATGTCAGTGGAGTGAAAACAAGACTGACCAAAGGTGAAAAGCTACATCTCCCTTTCACAAGGAACATAAGTGTGAATGCAAAGCCATCAGTTAGCTGTTCTTCAGTCACGGGAAACACCTTGCGACCACCCCTTCCCTAGGGAGCAGCATCCTGAGATGTAACATGCCAGATCACTACAAGAAATTAATGGGTAGTTTCTTTTCCATTATCAGTCAGATCTTCACTTCTCTGCTCAGCTGTTAAAAGAGTTAATCCATTGCTTCCATTTTTTGCAGTCCACAGTATGACAGCAGCCTTCTACTGCAAACAGGACCAAGTTCATCACTTTCCTTGTCACTCATACCACATAGGGAGAAGTCCACCCCAAGTTCATCACAGTTACCTGACAATAATGATTTTTTTTCACATTGCTATTTCATCCTGAAATAATCAGGGGAGAACAGGTTCTGAATCTTTTTGAGGCAACCATAGCTATCTTCTTGCCCACAGAAGTTTTGGAGTAAAAAAATTGTTTCAGAGTAAAAAAACTGTTTAAATTGGGAACCCTGAGCACTTAAAGGATTAAAAGAGCTGGTGCTCTACCTGCTGGACAAGGATGTCTCCAATTCTGCTGATCATGAAATTACGCTCGCTCCCTGCCTCACATGAGTCCTGCCTTCTGTCCTTCATTCTGCAGAAGAATTGCCTGTGCATCTCCAGTAGCTCATCTAAGCAGGGGAATATTCTGTCCACCATGCTGTGGTCAAGCTGCAGTTCTTCCTTCATCCCTTTCCTGAATATTTCAGACATAATGACCAGGGTATGGATGTGATGTACTTCTGTTTGCATCAGCTCTGTGTTACAAAAGAAAAGAGCACAGTGTAGTAATCACCTGAGTATTTTGCACATCTTCTAATATAGACTTTAGTCTATCAAATACATAGTCAAAATTCCTTTTTCTGTGTGAGCCTCAAACCTAGTAATATTATGTCAGTAGAAGACTTAATTTATCTGGCTCTGACACAATTCTCTCTGTATCCCACTGGACAAGCTGTGGTTGTAATTGCTTGAGCTGGGGATTAGATGAGGTCCCTTCCAATTTCAACCATTCTGTGAATAGGCTAGGCATGTCTCTGGTAGCCACTACCACCCATTTCTTTAGTTCTAGGACACGTTGTGATTTGTGATAAAAATGTTCTTTGAACCTTCTTATTGTTTTGAGTTGAAGCATTTGTTCTTCTGGACATAAACCACGTAGGTTTCCTCTCTATTTGATACACCAAGTTGCTTTTAAACCTCCACAAAGCTTTGAAATACTGACCAAATATGACATCCTGCCGCTTGATGACATCCTTTTCTTGCTTGCTACAGAACATCGGATCCACAACAAGACTCCAGGACTCTGCCTCAAACTCTTCTGCATCTGTGCAGAGATCAGTCCACTGGGACAAATCCACACCATCTATGACAAAATGTGTATTTCTTTAACACCACACATATAAAGAGTAATGGAAGTCCCTTGGTGCATGCAGATCTATTCATACAGTAAGATATTATCATACTATATAGTATATATAGATATATATACTATATATCATACTATTCATATAGTAAGGGGAACACATCACAGAGATGAACTATAGATAAGACTTCTGCAAACACTTCACTTTACTACAGTGAAGTTTGACAGATGTCAATATCATTACCAAAGTGTTGAATTGTTTTTGTGACAGAAGGTGAGGAGAATAGGAAAAAAAACAAACACTCTTGTTTCCTCAGATTAAATCATTTTTATAACTCTTTGCTTTAATAAACTTTTTAAAATTTAAAAATAAAGTTCAACATTTCCAATAGCAGATGTCCAGTGAGTGGTATTTGCACCATTCTATGTGAGTGAATGCCCTTCAGCTTTCAAATTCAGTCTCACACCTAACTACAGAAAAAACCTATTTCTCTTTGCTTCACAAGGCTATGTAGCTATTGTAGGAGCACAGGTCACCAGTAAAAGGTAAGAATTTGGGGCTACTGAGAAAATACAAGTGTTGCAGGTTTACAGTTTGCAATGGACACTGTCAAGAGAGTTGACTGGGTGAGTGCAAAAGAATAGTGTATTACTGTTCTCTTTCTGCAAGGATGCCCAGTACATTTATCCCTGTTATTTTAAAATGGTAACAACATACTAAAATATTCTAAAAGTTATAAAATAGTAAGTTAAAAGGAAGATAGAGAAAGTTCTCTTTTAAGACTAATGTGCTTGATTTCATCATTTTAATGAGGAACGCAACTGTAATTATCAAAAACAGGTGCTCATTTAGAAGATGAAGCATCTTCCTAAATGAGCTAAGGAGTTTTTCTGGTTTTCACTTTCCAATACCAGCTATAAGATGCAGTATTTGTGCAATATTCTCACCTTCCACCATAAAAGCATCCACTGAAGAAAACGTCCCTAATGCTTGTAACATCTCTTCAGACTGTGACTTGCACCTCCAGGGGCTAGTCTCAGAGTCTTGTTCAGAAAACTGTGTAGCTCTTCTACAGCAGAAATAAAAAAATCCCACATTTATTTCATCGTTTTAGTTTTCCTAGAAATGCTGAAGGATGTATTTAGCATAGTCTGTTGGCAACTGCTCCCTCTACCTTTCCAAACTGGCACTGGGGACACTTTTGGACAAGAAGAACAGCTGTTGTGAGGCTTCCCTCTTTCCAGGAGACAGTCCAATAGGCACAGAGGAAGAAGGATGCACTGAGGATAGCACCATTTGTGAAATGTCTCCAGGCAGGGAATCTGTGAGGCAAAGCACAACGCAACATTTTGACAAACAAGGAGTTTGTCATTGTTTGACACAGTATGTCATCAACTGAACACTTATACTGAGGAATGCTACCTGGTGCTCATATTGACCTACACCAGGCATCAAGAATGTCCACTTGCCAAGGTACATGATCACAACACTTTCTCACAGAATATAAAAACAAGCCTGCAGGCAACATGGAATAACCCCAGAGTGGATATCATTTGATAAGAAAATAATCTCAAATCATACATGTTCTACAAGTGCACAAATACTTGTGCACAAGATAAACAACATAGACAGAACTGACTACTTTTTATTTTTGCTTTTACTGAAAAGATGGTAAATTCACAGGCATTTTAGCAAAGGATGAGTTAACAGTGATCTCTCAAAAAATTCCATTCATATTAGAGACACACACCCTTTCTTACAGATACTGAAACAAAAATTAAAAACAGACAAATGATGCAGGAAAGGTCATGCTGTCACTCCCATGATATTTAATCAAGGCCTACCTGAGAAATGCTAGGTTTACACCTAACTTACTTGTTACACCAACTTGGGGCTTGTTTTTATTATGGTATCTCTCCTGGGATTTCTGAAAAAAGAAGAATATATTGAAATCATATAGCTAATAATATACTTAACATATATATATACTTAACTAATAATATACGTAACAATTAAGTCAGTAACTCATTTACATATACCATCACACAAAGGGTACAAGAAAGTGGTCCTAAATTATGGTACTAATTTCTTCCAGTAATTAATTGTATTAGTTACTGGTAGATAGTAATATTCAAAGTAGAATACTATTTGTACTACAATACAAAACTATTTATTCTAAGCAGACTGAGTTAAAACATTCTACTTTCTCTATATGAATATTGCCTACAAAGGCTGCAAGAAAAGTGCACATTCAGGGCTTTATACTCAAATAAGATCAAAGCAGTTGTGGCAGGGGAGGAAGCATGGGTACCAGAGGCAGAACCGCTCCCCCTTCCAAAGTGGACTTTTGCAAAATCTGAAGCAAAAATCTTCTGTGCTTGGGCATATACTTCACTTCAGGTGGGTCAGTGAACATTTCCTGCACCGCATCCTTGCTGAGAAGAATTGGAGGTGGTGGGGGCTCTTGTCTTCTCTTGCAAATAAACCACCATCCCCAGGAAACAAAGCTGTCAGTTCAGCTGTCTTAATGCATTAAAGTTGCTCAGAAATTAGTGCATGACTGTGACGTGAAAATCATAAACAAAATTAAACCCACTTGATTTACGTACAGTTTAAGGCTTGTTTATGCTAAAGAATCTGTATGGAAATACGCTGTCCTTGCAAGCCACCATGATGCAAAACCCAGCTACACCAGAAAGACACACATTCCTCTAATTTGAAAAACGACCTGCATCACTGCGGCACATTTCTCTTCAAGTCTCATTTTATTTCCTAAGGGCAGTAGCCTTACACATGTGGTTTTCAAGATTATGTCTTTTTTGTGATAACCTACCATGCAAACATTCCTTCTCAAGAGTTAAGGTAGCATCCATCAGCGCTAGTGCTGGTTTTGCCCTGTTCAGGAGCAGCTGAACACTGGGAGTAACTGCCTAGGCAGGCAGCTGTGGAGTCCCCTCCTCCAGAGATTTTCCAGAATGGGTGAAACAATCATCTGCCCAAATTGTTACCTAGAAGTGAGCCTGCCCAAGGGTGAGAAGGTGGATGAGGTCACCTGCCAGAGCCCCTTCCATCTCAGCTTTCCATTATTCCAAAGTATGGAATCTCCCCATCTACACAAGGGTTCTCTCTGTGGTTTGGAGGAGCCCTTCTTTTCAACCCATTTTGTAACCCTCCAGGCACACCATTTCACAATCTGAGCTTGCAACTCTTCAAAAACACAAATACTTCTTTGTCGGGGGTTGGGGGCATTGGAATTTTTTCTCCATCTCTGTTACTAGGAGACAAATCGTGAGGTGCTCAGAGCTATTAAATCTTTTATAAGAGACAAAGACTATGGCTGGGTGTGGTGAGGAGGAGGTTCTGTGGCCGGAGCGACGCCTCGTTGGGACCCACACTAGGTCGTCAGACACCGGGAGGAAAGGGACTGTTTTCTGGCTTCCGACTGCGACCGCAGGAGATCCAACTGTGCTCTGCCTTCTCCTTCTGGCTGGGTGAGCTTTTGGCTGGGATGCAATTTTATTTTCCACACTGGGAGCTTGCGTTTTTTCCCTGCTGCGTTTCGCAGCAGCTGCGGGGGGAGCCCGGCTGTCCCTGCCGCCCGCCCCGTTTTCGCCGCACAAGACCGCGGCGTCTGCCGTGACTACAGAGTCCCTGCCACCTCTGGCTAGCCCAGGAGAAACCAACCCCAACCCCTGCCGCCCCGCTCGCCGCTCCGAACCCTCTGACTGCTTTCCCAGCGTGCCCGCCATTGCCAACGGCGTGAGGCCGACCCGGCCCTGCGCCACAGCGCCCCTGCTGCTGCTCGGGAGGCACCGCACCTGCCCTGCCCGGCCGGGAGCTCCACAGCGCCCCTGCTGCTGCTCGGGAGGCACCGCACCTGCCCTGCCCGGCCGGAGCTCCACAGCGCCCCTGCTGCTGCTCGGGAGGCACCGCACCTGCCCGGCCCGGCCGGGAGCTCCACAGCGCCCCTGCTGCTGCTCGGGAGGCACCGCACCTGCCCTGCCCGGCCGGAGCTCCACAGCGCCCCTGCTGCTGCAACCGCGATTACACCACACAGGAAAGTGCGTGGCAGCCCAAAGGACACCTGCTACTGGTTTCTGGTTTTGTTTGTTTGTTGTTATCCTTGTTATTGCTTGTTTACTCTGCTACAGATACTAGTAAAAACTGTTATTCCTTTTTCCCCATACCTTTCCCTGAAAGCCCTTGATTTCGAAGTTCAAATAATTTGGAGGGAAGGAGGGTCACATTTTCTACTCTAAGGGAGGGTTCAACCTCTCTTAGCAGGCACCTGTCTTTCAAACTGAGACATTCTTGAAACTCATTTTCAACCCCCTACTAAAAATTGTTATTCAAGCACAGTGTTTGCTCTGTTGCTCACATTAGCCATTCTGACACCCTTTGCAGCCCTTTGCACACAGACACTGCGTCCAGGCAGCCTGTGTGTATTTTCTTTTTTCTTTCATCATGTTTCCAGCCCCTTGGAAAGCAAGTATGCTCCAGTAAGATCAGTGTACAAGGTTACCTTGGTGCACACAGGAGCGCACTCCTTGCAGCTTTTATGCACAATCACGCTGCAATCTGAAAGAGAAGGTATGTTTCAAAGCCTGGCACCAAACAGGGTCCCCAGTCTGCAGAAAAAATACTCTGAGGCTTCAATTTTTCCCTTTTTCAGGTTCACTTACTAAAGTAATGCTCAGAATTCTCTGATGTACAGATATAGGCTAGAAAAAGGTTTCTGCCTAATGTGCTAGGGCTAGGAGATTGACGACGTCCCTTCTACATCTGCTACCTGCTGTCCTTCCTCCATCTCCCTTGTCAACCTCAGCTCATTACATAAAGCAGGTACATCCAAATGTAGACAAGGTTTCAAACAACACACTGAACCAGGATGTCAGAACAGCATTCAGAGCACTGTAAATTCACATGTAAAAGCCAGCAGTTACTTACAAGAACACTGCAGTGACTCCTTTCCTAGGAGGGCCTTTTCACAGACCATGCATGGGATAACTCCTGGGAAAGTTCCATTTGTAAAATTGTGCCTGGTTGGTTTCTCCTTATCTTTGGTATCTTTATTTTTTGTCTTCGTCCCCAAAAACAGAGGCAGGAAAATAAATAAATAAGAAAATAAGATAAAGTTAATTCAATCTTAAAAACAATAAAATATTCCCTTATAAGACAAAATTATTCTAGAGCATTTATTCCCTGTGCTGAAAGATCTGCAAGAGCATACTGTACTCTTACAACCAATATTGCTGAAGCCCTAAAGTTACATAGGCATTGCTTTTACTAGCAGCTAGGCCTGGAAGCATTACCAAGGAAGACTGGCAGAAATACATTTAGAAATCTACAAAAAGGGGAGGTACAGGAAACAAAATTCAAGAAGTGTTGTTGATTCACTGCACACACAGGTATCAATGCCTACACCCCTACATGTATACAGCTCATGCCTCTGCAGATAAAGGTGCAGTTATGCAAATTTAGAAAAGTGGTGTTTAGATCTTAGAAGACACTAGAAACAACCTATTTTTAATGAGTGGTAAAAAATTTAATAAATTCTGCCTGTTTTTACAGCACCCTTGTTGGCATAAATAGCACATAGCATACTTGTAGTTACTGACTGCTGTACTTCAGAAGAACACATAGACACAGGCTGCACGACCAGACATACACGTTCACAGTCAGTGCTGACACTCCTGATACCACCTCAGACAAACACCTTCCCCTCCACGTATGCCAGGATGTCCTGGGGCACAGGAGGGCACACTAGGGAGCCTGCAAAACTGCCAGAAGGACAGCCGGAAAGAGCCTCTAGCCCAAGCCTGCCTTTCAAACTCCTAATTGAGGCCATTAATCCAAAATTAAGATGTCTTAGAATTAAACTACAGTGTTGTAATCTACCTTTCATAGTAGGCCTGTTTGACCGTGCAGGCCTCTCCAGCTCTTTAACACTGAGCAGTGCTTACTTATGCAAGAAGTCCCCTTAACTTCAAATATGGCAAATTCAACTAATTACACCCTAATGTAAAAGCTTACACACTCAACTGCTTTTTGAGAGCAATTCCAAGAACAAGCTCGTATCTCTTAATTTCATTTAACAAAGAAAACTAAATTCATACATTTAAATGTTCACTAAATCACCAAACAGAATTACTCATGACATCAAAAAATAGCAAGGAAAATACTTAATATTGTTCATCTGAGGCTGTTATTTAAAAGGAAAGCTCATTTTTAATATGAAGGCCATTTCAGGGTATCCTGCATATATTTTAAATTTTTTTTTAAAAGTGAAAATAGTCTTTCTATGACTTTTGTGGTTTTGTAATAAGCAATTTATCTTTACATAAAAATTTAGTTTCCATCTATAATTAATTTAGTTACAGTGACATAATCATGCATCATAAAATAGACATAAATCCCAGCTTACCTTGCATTTATTCCGTGTGCTGGTCATCCTGTTCATCAGAAAGCTGAAAGTCCGACTCACTTTATATTTTTCAGACTCGTTTTTTGAGGGCACAACATATTTATTCCATTCCTCTTCCTGAATCCTAAAACAGAGACCAGTGAAAAAATGTTCCTCATTCCAGTGGCAACAGTCCTTTAATTAAGATATAGCAGAATCTGGACAATGCTTGTTTCTCCTAACATTTACAATTACACGCTTTGTTGTGGGTATAACACATTACGAAAAAGATAGCTATCCCTCTACAAAAAGAAGTAACACTTGCCAGTGAGCGCTCTGCATGTGCAATGTGCAACAAGCTTGCCTACATTACAGTTGGTATCAAAAGCTCCCCTGCTTTTCCTGCAGTGGTTTGGACATTCCTACAGTGGACAGGAGCCCCAGCAGCAGACAGGATTCCATCTGTACTTTGCAGGTCCCACTGCAAATCCCTGCTGTAGGATGTGTGATGAGAGCTGGGCTGAGCTTGGCACGCGGTTTGGGCACGAGCTCACAGATGCCATGGGCCTCTACAGAGCTGCTCCAACCCTTGGTGGGAGGGGTGCTGCTGTCTCTTGCCCACAGGGCTCCCTAGATGGCATTCCTGCACAGAGCTGCTCCCGGCTCTCCGCGACACACGCCCATACCTGTGCTCCCGCGACTGCTCGGGCAGGCTGCACGCTCGCTCTGCAAGACACAAACAGCCAGCGGGCACTCAGAATGCAAGGGCAGCAGGTTTAGCTGAAACTCATGACCCTCACCAAGCCATAAGCTCGCCATTAAGGGTTGGCAATGTCATTTGAAAATTAGGAAGGCAAAAACATAAGTACATTAGAAACAGCTTTTTCTAGGTTAAGACCACTTCCTACTAAGCTTTTAGTTGACAGGGTCTGCCAGAACTGAGAAGGATATCAGTGAATGCCAGTTTCTGCAAACAGCCTGTTTTTAGGAATAGCAAAAAATTATTTCTTTTGTTTTTCCTAACAACCCAGACCTTGAATGACTCATTCTTCATTTTGCTTTTTACATAATTTGCTGTAGAATATCTTAATGACATTCTTCTAATGTTTGCAGTTACACACCTTATGCAGCTTTATCTATTTAAAAAATTTAAATCCTTCTACATAAAGAGGAATATTACTACTCTAGGTACTGCATAGGATGTTTAATGTGTTACAAATTTGTATCTTCCACAATTCTATGATCCTGTAAACAGATGACTCAAGGAGACTCTTTTCACAAACTCTCTAAAAAGCAAAATAAAAGATAAACAACTCAGTTGGGTTGTTGTGGAAGAAAATAAGCCCAAAACTATAGAGACCACTACCATTTTCAAATTAAAAGCCATTCTGTTTTGCAGACATTTTTAGCAAAGCTACCACAGGTATAGTTCAGAAAGATAAGCACTTGCCGAAGTCTGAGCACCAGACTATGCTTCCTTTGAAGTTAGATACAGGCTTATACACCCTTTGCTGAATCAGCATCTCCTCAGACAAATGGAGACTTCAGGTTAGCAAGAGCTAGAATATTTACCAAAGAGGCAGCGAGACTAAAAGGGCGTTTCAGTTAGTTGTCAGGCACAGCCTGTGCCACAGGATGCTTCTGTAAGAAACCAATGCCATGTATCCATGGGAGAGGAAGACAGCCTTATGCAAAACAGCACCGTGGGGTTGGCACTGAAGTACTTACTACAAAGGTGGAGCTGAGACACTGACTTAGAGAGTGTAAGAGCCTGGAGGAGGGAGGGACCACTGTTCATGAGCACACCATCTACAGAGCAGGGACAAATCCTTTACTATTATAGCCTGGTAGTATCTTCTTGAATAAAGGCATGTAGTATGTTTTAAACCTGAGCATATTTAGAAGCTTCCACAAGAAATGGATGGTGTTTTGCCTCTTTTTTTCTCATATTTTGTGTGAAAAACACCATCCTGTTGTCATCCTGAATTCATCTGCTTTGGTTTACATTTTGTTGCAACGTGCAAGGGCAGCTGCACCTCCCTCTTGCACAGCTAAGCCTTGAGCAAGATGTCCAAAGTGTTGGCAGCTAGGCAGAGGTGAAGGGGCAGGTTTTCCACGTGCAGACTCCCACACAGACCCAGACACAGTCCCACGACAGTCCACAGAGATCAGGATGAACTATCTGACCCAGCTTCTTGGACCAAGCTCCTGGGCTAGTCCCCTACCCAGATAAAACTTCTCAAAGTGAGCACAGGTGCCTGCCTCACACAATAATCACCACTGCCAGCTGCCACACACTGTCTTCAATGCTCCCATCCCTGCAAAATGCTGGCAAAAAAAAGAGACAATGCAGGAGGTGCTGGTGGAAAGGAAGTGCCAGCAGGAAGCTCAGCAGACCATCACCCTCCCTCCCACCATTACACCATATCTGTGGTGCAGGCTGTAGAAGGCTGGAACACCCTGCTTCCAAAGTCTGGACATGAACAGGTTTTCACGTTCTCCACAAGATATGTAAAGGTCCAACATTGACTGTCCCAGGAGGAAGGGGAGAAAGAATGAAAAGGAAATGGGCCCAAGCCCATATCAAGTCAGGGCAGGTAATGGTGTCTGGGTGAAACTTAATGGGCTGTGACACCAACAAAGTCCCTTAGCTGCGGCATCAAAGGAATTCTGCCTTAACTTTAAGCCCATGACACAGGGTCTTGCTATTCTGCTCTTTTAATTCTGTGACATACCTCTACCTTTTTCCTCTGCCTTGTTTTTTTCAAAGACTTCTCACCTGATTTGTTGAATATAAATGCTTACAAATACTTCAGGTGATGGAGGAAAATACAACACAGCTGCATGCAGTAGGCTGCAATGCATATTCTTCCTTACAAGGGGGCATGAAATCTTACAGTGAATTTGAGTAACATCAAAGAAGTTATTTGCTGCACTGCTTAACTCAGTTTCTTAGGAAAAAAGAAGTCTGCAGACATGGTATCTCTCACCCTCACAACAGTTTTTGAAGTTGTTGAATGATTTAGAAGCTAATGATAACATTTCCAGAATTTTTGTATGTTTTCACATTTGTCGTGGGTTGGAGCTGAAATTAATTGACAGTTTCTTAATCCAATGGCGCTTCTGCAATTTTGCATATTTAAACCTGCAGGAGGCGAGGGAACAGCCTCTTTGATCTGGCTGCGCCTGGGACAGAGTGGGGAGGGGGAGAGGGAGACCTCCGGGCCCAGCCTTGGAGGGCCAGGCTGAGCACCCCTCCCCCAAATGCCGGGGCAAGGCGTCCCTGGCACGCATCGGGGCACCCCCCCCAAAAAGCTGCAAGAAGCCAAAGAGCAATTGGGGGGCTGCTGCAAGGA
>VZRO01002169.1:272766-345287 GCA_013397915.1 Daphoenositta chrysoptera | reverse complement strand
TAGTAACAATAAACTATCTTTATACTTTTAGAAGTTTTTAAGCCTGTTTTGTCATTTTCTCCTAATTTATATATTTATATCTCACAAAAGCAAATTAATGAACTGAATCACAACTGCAGCTGGTGTTTCGGTTTGTTCACTGAATCTAACCTGTTACAACATTGAATGTCAAAGAATCAGAGTGGTTAGGGTTGGAAGGGATCTCAAAGATCACTGGAGTACTGAGGAAGCTGGCAGAAGAGCTTGCCAAGACACTCTGCATCACTTATCATCAGTCCTAGTTAACCAGGGACATTCCAGATAATCGGAGGATTCCAAGTGTGGTGCCCACCTACAAGAAGGATTAGAAGGAGGATCTGGGGAACTACGGCCTGTCAGCCTGATCCTGGTGACCTCAGTGCCAGAGAAGGTCATGGAGTTGAGTATCTTGAGTGTGATCATTGGCACATACAGGACAGCCAGGGCATCAGGCCCAGCAAGCATCTCCTGGAGAAGTTGGCAGCTCATGGCCTGGACAGATGCACTCTGCTGGGTACAAAACTGTCTGGATGGCTGGGCCCAGAGAGTGGTGGTGAATGGAGTTACATCCAGTTGTCAGTCTGTCACCAGTGCTGTTCCCCAGGGCACAGCACTGAGGCCAGTCCTGTTCAGTATCTTTATCACTGATCTGGGTGAGAACATTGAATGCACTCTCAATCAGTTCACAGATCTCACCAAGCTGGGTGGGAGTGTTGATCTGCTGGAGGGCAGGAAGGCTCTGCAGAGGGATCTGGGCAGGCTGGATCATGGGCTGAGGCCAATGGTGTGAGGTTCAACAAGGCCCGGTGCTGGGTCCTGCCCTTGGGTCACAACAGCCCCAGGCAGTGCCACAGGCTGGGGCAGAGTGGCTGCAAAGCTGCCCACAGGAAAAGGAAAAGGACCTGGGGGTGCTGGTGACAGCAGCTGGACATGAGCCAGCAGTGCCCAGGTGGCCAAGAAGGCCAATGGCATCCTGGCCTGTACCAGCAACAGTGTGGCCAGCAGGGCCGGGGCAGGGATTGTCCCCCTGTACTCGGCACTGGTGAGGCCACACCTCAAATCCTGTGTTCAGTTCTGGGCGCCTCACTGCAAGAAGGACATGGAGGTGCTGGAGCGTGTCCAGAGAAGGGCAATGGAGCTGGTGAAGGGCCTGGAGCACAAGTCCTGTGAAGAGTGTCTGAGGCAGCTGGGGGTGTTTAGCCTGGAGAAGGGGAGGCTCAGGGG
Source organism: Daphoenositta chrysoptera (assembly GCA_013397915.1). Taxonomy (NCBI): domain Eukaryota; kingdom Metazoa; phylum Chordata; class Aves; order Passeriformes; genus Daphoenositta; species Daphoenositta chrysoptera. The sequence continues at coordinate 344,045 of VZRO01002169.1, read as the reverse complement.
TGACCTTCTCAGTCTCTACAACTGCCTGAAAGGAGGCTGTAGCCAGGTGGGGGTCGGCCTCTTCTCCAAGTCAACAAGTGACAGTAGTAGAGAAAATGGCCTCAAACTGCTCCAGGGGAGGTTCAGGTTGGATTTCAGGAAGAATTTCCTCACTGAATGGGTAGTTAAGTATTGGAATATTGGGCCACCCAGAGTCACCTGAAGTGTTCAAGAAACAGCTGTGTGTGATACTTGATGCTATGGCTTAGTTTACATGATGGTGTTTGGTCAAAGGTTGGACTCAATGACCTTGGAGTCATTTCCAACCTTAATCATTCCATGATTCTATGATCTAGTTCCACTGCCCCTGCCATGGGCAGAGATGCCACCAACTAGACGAGGCTGCTCAAAGGCCCATTCAATCTGCCCTTGAACACTTCCAATGATGCAGCATACACAACCTCTCTGGGTGTCCATTCCATCTTGTTCACTGTGGCTCACATGTCCTTCCTCTTGCTCTGGACTAGTGAAAAACTAAAGGTATACTGGAGTGAGAGACAAGCTGGAAGTAAGGCAATGGACACGGTTACAGAGACAGAGGTCAAGCCTCTTAAAATGCAGGTGTTTTTAAAGTGATGTGGGCTGTGTGAAAAGCACAGTATATGTATTTCACACTTCGCACAGTTTTCAAACATAACCCATACCCTCACTGACAAAAGTGTGGGCTGTCTTCTAAATATGAAACTACGTGTCTAGAAGTAAAGTATGTCAGAAACAAGTCATAAAAAATTACAAGCTTTTTGCAGAGACACCTCTGACTCCACTTGATGAAGACAGTGGGTTTTGCTTCCCAGCCTATAGTGATACTACAGCCCATCTGTGTTTCAGAGATTCCCTAGGATCTGTGGGAAGCTGGAACCATCCATCCTCTTTGATGCCTCTTCTGTGTCATCCTGAGCTTCCTCCTGGTCTCTATCAGACACTCAGTAAGAGGCTAGGTCAAGGACCTTTCAAAAAGAGGATTACTGCCCTTGTCTGCATTAGTTCTTGTGGCTATTGCTCTCCCAGCTCATATGCCCTCTCAAGATCAGTGGCTGTATCATGGGAGGCATGATGGGGCTGTAGATGATAAAAAACTGAGGGATGATGGTAGGGCTACCTGAAGGCTACCAAACATACACACTGGTGAGCTCTGTAAAGTAACAGCATCAGCACTGGGCCTGAAGTGGGTGGGTAATAATGCAAAGCCAGGGAACTGACCTCCATTTGAATCCCCAACTGCAAAGTCCCGAGGAATGCGAGGTCTTCCTACCAAACCTTTGGGTGAGGAGCAGGAATAGGAGCGTGACCGAATCCCAAACACTGTGCATTCCTATGAGAAATTGCAGCAAATGAAACCTTGTGTCATTTTGAAATGCATCAGCAACAGAAACAAAATAAATCAGGAACAGCGGACCACTCGCATACATTTTCTTGGCTTCAAGTTGAATTTTTGACAACTTCACATGAATTCTTAGGAAGTCTGTTTTATTTCCACCATTTTTGTATACTACAGGAAGTAAGTTGTGGATGCAAGTTAGACTAAGAGACTAAGAAGAAGCTTACATTCTTCTCCAGTTTGGTAACAGGCAACATTCAAACAGTATTGTTGGCCATTATATCTAATGACCAAGCTATCTTTTTTTACCAAGGAAGGCATTAATCTTAGTACTTTAATACTTCAAGAACATTTCATGAAGACTTTGACCATGGTTTGGTAATTACTGATGTCAGAGTTTCTAAAGATAGGAGCTGACCTCTTTATCTTTTCTCTATATTGTTTTTGGCTTTTTAAATTATTATTGTATTTGAAACCATTTTCCAATTACCAAATATGTCAACAGTAACCCTTGAAAGGAAATTCCCTAATTTTTGATACATTATTTACACTTCAACATAGACTATTCCTAAAACTCCTGTAAAGTGCATACCTTATTGTTTTTTAAAATAGCCCTAACAGTATTCATGTTTGTGCTGAACTCTTTTCTCCCTTCATGTAATTATTTGCCGGAGGTCAGATAAAGTTCTACAGTGGCAACCAGTGCATCTAAAAATCATAAAGAATCTCTGCAAACAAGAAATAATTCTATGTATGTGTCTGATGATCTCAGAAATAGCACCATGGTCTAATGAAAATTAATGCAGACTGGATACTTCAGAAAACCATAACAAAAAGATTTACACTGGTCAATTCACACCCCAACTGAATTTCCCCAAGTTTAGAAATTGTTTCAAAACAGGCAGCAGGCAAAAATGCATTTTACAAAGCATTACTCTTTCACATACCTACAGCTGGTTAAACATTTTCTCACTAAATATATTTTGGTTAAAAAATGCTGATTCACTGAACCTGAGATACTTCCTTTGAAACACTTCTGATAAATGATGTGTTTTTTAAAGCTGAGGCAAATCTCTGATGGACACTTTCTTTCCATGGCTGCTGCCTAGCCCAGCCACACCCAGGGAGTTCTAGCTTCTCAAGTCTGTGTGAGTGCTCTCTGGAGAGACTAGCACTGCCAGCTGGGAACTCCTCTTGCCTTTTCAGATTCAGATGTTTCTCACATAGCTTCAGGCAGTTACTTAAAAGGAAAACAATTCAAACCAAGACAGTATTAAATACCTTGGGCTGCAGACTGGTAGGTAAGTCCAATCCATCTCTGCTAGAAGCCATGGCCTCTGAAGAGCTGAGGGGAGGGTAGTGGACATGGGATCTGTCCGACACAGCTCCACTGCCACTGTCTACTTCAAGGTCATCAAGACTTGAACTGAAGAAGACAACAAAGTCTTTAACTTCCCTGAATTCCTCATAGCAATTTACTTCAACCCAAATGCAACAAGCAAAGATATGGCTGGATCCTCTGAATAATGACAGCCCCAACCACCATGATTATGTCAGGTAAACCATGCCGTGAGGCTTTTCTCAGGTCTGCAGTCACCCAGTTACTCAGTTGCTCTGTACAGGACCCCTCTGGCCCAGCCTCACGGATCTGCAGTGCAGATATGTGCACCACCCATGAACCCACACACTCCCACCACAGCCAGCCACCTCTGGATCATGACTTTTAGACCCATGTTCAGCATCTCCTGAAAAATTAGATTTTTTGTTCCATGCATAAACCTGTTTCTCTACAAAGATGATAAAGAGAACTGAGACAACAAGCAGGGCTGAGAGGACTACCTCAGATTTCTGTATCAAGATATATAGATGGGTATTATCTGCGTGTGTGTATTTGGAAGATACAATACGGCTGTTCACAGACATATTTTCATCTACATCTGTGACTACACGACAGAAGATGGAAGAGAAAAACAACAACAGAGATTAAGGAGGGTCTTGAGACAGTTTATGAGGTTCAGTTCGAAAGGTAAACATTTAAAAAACATACAGAGCTACAAGCAGACTGAAAAATCTCTGGCTAAATCAATATGTCAAACACGTAGAGACTCTTTGATTGGCAAGGGTTCCTGAGCAGGAGAGTGCACTAAGGTTGCTCAGCAGTATCACTGTTTCCAAGGATGAGTTCTGTTACCTGCAAGAGCAAGTTCACGGTCTCCCCATCAGAGTGACTGGAAGGAATGGTTGACTGCTTGCAATAACATTCCAGCCTTACAACATAAAACTTTAAATTATGTGTGGTATTTCTAAATAGCCGGAGTTCCTCCCAGGAATAATAGCACAAAAATTCCTTCACACACCACTACTTTTTTGAAGCACTAATCTATCACTACTGTCTGAAACGACTTCCTTATTACAATTCTGGAGACAGTATTTTGCAATGTTTCTGAGTAATAACCCACGTGACATCTCAGAAACAATTGGTATAAATGCAGTATCAGTTACAGTCACAGGTTAAAATTGAAAAAGCAATACATGTCTATGTCAACAGACAAGTATCCATGACCTGCTGAGGTAACTTCTCCTGGGAATTTTTCTGACATAAAAAGCTGGTTTAAAAACAGAATTACATACTAATAGTCTCACTTTATGTGTAACATTTGCATCACTTACATATGTCATACTAAGGCAAATCACATGTCCCTGAAAATTTATTTACACTCCTTAAGTTCTCATACAGGTACATAACCTAGGTCTTAAAAAGGGTGGGACTATCTAAAAATATATAGGATAAAAATGTTTCTGACTAGAGGCACAGGAAGATTATAGTATTCTACATGACATCCCCATAGTTAGTAAAAAAAACCCAAAAAACAAAAAAAGGGATTGTGAAAAAAAAACTGTGTCTGACATTTATTGTATTACCTGTGTTAAAGATTCCTCCTAGTGGTACTTCAAAGTTGCATAAGAAACTCAAAATTACACTAGAGAAAATTTTATTGCCTATTTTAAATAATAATTGGCTGATCCATCTGCTTCCTTACTGTTTTAAACAGATCTGATGCTCTACATCCAACTAGTCCTAATACTCTTCAAAAGTGGGAGCAAGACTCAAATTTCCTCCTGAATAAGAAGGAATCTCATCTATTCAGAGAAGCAATAAAGCCTTTTCATCAGGAAAATTAACTGTTACATTGTTTAATTTTTAAATTATTTGTTAAAAACCTAATCTTAATAACCAAAATTATAGGTCCATCTTCGAAGCTCTCTGCATTTCTGAAGCCTACCAGTTCCCACCATAACCTCAAGCAATTTGGAGGAGGGTCTTCAGACAAATGGCAGCAAACCTTGTGTACCAACAGTGGAGAAGAAAACAATCTATACCTATCAGAAACAGCAGCTATACTCCGCACTGTATCTTTTGAGATTAAAAATACCTATTCAATCAGGAATAACCTGGTCCATCTACAGGCCTATTTAAAGACTTGAAACATTCCCAGAGACCTCAACAGATTTTGGACTATTTTCTTCATGGAAAATAAAAGTGAGGAAAACCAGAGGGAAATTCTGTTATCTGTCAAAAATGGCACTGTGGTAGTGACAGTGAAGAGCTGATTATTTGTTTTTCTTTTGTGAAGAGTATTTGCATACAAGAAATAAAGATATAAAAGTACCCATTTGCATTCAAAATACATTTACTAAGAGGACACTTTTTATTTGTTAAAAATGTCTTCACAGCTATTTTATGAAAACAGATTATTAGGACACTAACTATTGGTGATGGAAAACACAGATTTCACCCTAATAATAATATTTATTACTTCAGATTCTGCTTCACCTTTTTAAATAAAAGATGGTTATAAATAATCCTTATTCTGGCCATATCATCAAGTCAATTCCATACCTTCTTCTTTTCATGTCAGCATAAAGTCGGCCCCGATCCTTACTAAATCCATGGGTCTTGAATGGAAGATATGAATCTGCTCCATACAGATGAGATGGTGAAACAACATGTCTTAATCCTGCGTGTTCTTCATTTTTTACTGGCCTTTGACTTCCTTCATTTGGGAGATATATAAATTGATCATCCTCCTCAAGGGAGGGAGATGAAGAGCTCTTAGCCATTGAGATTGAGTTGATGGGATTCAGAGACATTTCAGTGCTGACACCATCTCCATGAATGTAGTTAGTCTTTAATTCTCCAGCCTGCAGGTAGAAAACGAATGCTGGTAAGAGGCAACAACAAGATATATTGTCAGGAAACAAGGACCAGAGCAGTTTGCCACTTTATTTATGGATATATGTTTTGTGGGTTTTTTCCCTATTACTTTCTATACCACATGAATTTAAGACAAGTTATATGGCTAAGAGATTCTAGACTTTGCATTACTTTTTTCCCTAATTAGAGCAGCAATGAATTGGTATTTCCAAGTCTATTGAATGTCTCACTCATATTTATACCTCTCATTAAATGTACTGATACATATATTTATAGATTTTATTAAAAACTACCCTTGAGTTGAGCAAAAATATGCATAATACATTAGTGTGGGAGACATATGGAAGAGAATTCAAACATCATGCAATTTAATTTGGAAAAATCAGCCTACACATCATGCACTTTTAATTTTTCAGCACCGGTTTCCTAAGCTTTGAGATAAATATACATGTCCTGGAACAGAGTTTCTCAAGGGGAGGAAGGGAAAGGACTCTTATTTTTTGCTATTAAGCAATTTGGGGCCTGAAGCACCTCTCCTTTTGCACAAAGACAGGAATGGATTTGGGAATTCTATTTTGTCAGGATCAGGATTTAGACTCTAGTAACAAATAATTCTTTCAATTCCCTGTTGACTCTGCAGAAGATACTAAAATACAGTTCATTGTTAGTTTTTTAGCTAGAGGCTACAGTCATCTAATTAGATACCGAATAATATTGAAAAGTCACATTGCCAGTGAAAACACTCAATCTCCAAAAAGCACCTGTATAAAAGCAAGAATAAAGGAAGGATTGCTAGCGTCTCCAAAGTCCTGGTCCTTCAGATTGCTGACTTCCTCTTCTCCAGTCCCTCTTGAGATGTGCTTTCATCCCCATCTTAACTGCGTTTCTCTTAGTAAAAGACAGGAAGTACTGCTGGCATTTTTACAGCAGCCCACATGTGCATTCAAAGATACAACACATGCAAGTCTGGAAACACTTCTGTTGCACTGTGCACATGACATGCACGAAGGTAAAATGTTTTTCCCAGGTCTTATGCAGCTGTTCCTCCCTGAAAAGTTATTCCTGTCTGGGCAGTGTTCCTCCTCAGCACCAGAGGGACCTTCTCCAGCAGCCACTCTGGCTCCTGCTGAGTGGTGCTTAAAGGAGAATTTGGCCCCAATCAGCAATTAAAAAAAATAGAATGTGGCCACATACAGAGCAAAGGTTAGCAACCCAAGCTGAAGGCCCCCTGAGCAATACACTTGGGTAATATCTCCATCTGTAATGGAGATGCAGTTCTGCAGCTCTGTCCTTCCAACCTCGATATTGCTCAAATCAAGGGTTCAAAGACTGCACTTTATAGTCCCCTGACAGCTGCTCACTCATGGGTCATTATTACATACATCTCTTCAGTGCATTTTGAACACACTCAGCCTCCAACTTAAACTTCCATCTCAGCTGTCACGATGAACTGGATCTGCCCTGAATCAAGTCTTTCAGAGAATGGGGTAGGGACAGGCAGGAGGCAAAGAAAGGAAGAAAAAAAAATCTCACTTGCAAAATCTCAAACTTCTAACATTACCTGATAATTTCTTACTGCTGTATTCCAACTTTCAGGCAAGGGAAACCCTTTGCAGGGTTACCCAAAGCAGGTTACACATAAATAAACCCAAAGCAGGTTACACATAAATCAATCACTTAGAGCATCACTGAAAAATAGCTACATGCCACCAGAATCTGGTGTCTGTTTAATTAGACCCAGCCACCACATACATGTTGTGATTACACAGACTCATCCCCCTGGCCCAAATTATGGCATCTGAGTGTGACCAGGAAGGAAAGATTCCAGGTGCAACACACTGATGTAAAATGTAATTTAGTACAGGCACTTTAGGTCATCACCCATGTTAGTGACAAATTAGAAACAGGAATACTAAGTCAGGATCTCCAATATCAGAATGTTCCATGACAGTTGTAGGACATCAGCTTCACCTTTTCAGCAATATCTTGATTTTGTTGAGCCTATAAGCTTTACTACAAGCTTATAATTAACTTCTGAAATTATCCAGCAAATTTGTCTGTACTGTGAATGTACGTAGAATTCAGGAATCTGAAGTGCACACAAGCAAGTAATATTGTAAACTTTTCTTAGAAAGAAGCAGACGCTGTTCAGCTCACAAACACAGGGAAGAGACAATAGCACCTGCCTTAGAGTTCTTCCTATAATTCACTGAATCTGTTAAAAGAGATCTCATAAAAAGGTTACAAAATATAGCTGAGAAGAGTAAGATATTACTGGTTTTAATTTAGAATTTTACTAATTGACAACACACCACTGCTGACAGATCCAGAAGATGCTAATATCATGCAAATAAGTTAACAGAAGATGAAGAAAATTTAGCCAAAGTTCAAATATAAGCTTACTTGGTCTACTACCATACAGTTTGCATATACTTCATCACTTCCACTCAGCATGGGAGAAAGTCTGGTTGCAGTGAAGAAAGTAGGGGGAGACTTCAGTTTCCTAAGAACATCAAGGGTAGAGTGTCTGTGCTCTGAAAAAAAAAAAGCGGGAAATTTGCCATTAAATCTCAAACCATTTCCTTCTCGTGTGTATGTAATATCATAAAAATGGCAAAGTTAAGCATTGAGCACCAAATCTTAGCATTACAATTTGAGTAATACTTGTGTGACTGCACCAAAACCTCCTCATCTCCAATTTGCCCAACATTTGCTATATGTTCCAGGAAGCCTATAGCTGACAAGACTCTAAAGGGTCCCACAGAATCATTGACATAATTGAAAAATACACATTCCTTATCTCGGTTAGCAAAAGCTTCTATTTTCCACCTCAGCTAGAACTTTGTAGAGATTTGTGGTTGCAGAAGAACGCAGGACAAGATTTATGGGCTGGGATGAATTATGCATGATTCTGGCCTATACATTAAATACCTGACATCTGATACATTACATGAATAAAATACTGTTCAATTGCAGTCAAATAATGGTTTTCCTAAAGCATTCTACCTACTGGTAGCCACATAAATACTAATCTTAAACCAAGAAATCAGATTACTGTTCTTAAAGCAAAACAAAAACATCAAAAAAACCCCCAAAACAAAACAAAAAACCAACCAACCAAAACAAAATGAGAAAACACCAATAAAATTGCAAAAGGGACATAAATAAAATGCCACTAATACTGCCTTTACAGACTGACAGCAACCAAGCAAGACTTGATCCATGAACAGGATGTTTGGGATGAATACTGCATCTGATCTGCTTTTGATGACTTTCACCAGAAATCATTAACAGAAATCCAGAGTTTAGTTTTTGAAAGTGTGCTCATGACTACAAATATTACAAAAAGCTACATGGGCTGTGTATTTTATGCCTCTGAGCAGCAGAAATCCTCTGTCCTGTAGGCCCACTTCTCTTAAAGTTGCTTGTAAGAATGAAGAGCACATACCAGTCCAGCATTTGAGCTGAATTATCTTCTAAATGTAAACTAACTAAAATTTGACAAAGCAGACACCAGTCTTGTTATAGACTGTGTGAAAACAGGCTAAAAAAAAAAATCACAGTTGTAATGCAGTTTTCCTTAAAATGCTCTAAGTCAAGCATTGCCATTGGAAGTGAATGGACTAGCATAAGAATGATGTGATAGAGAAAACCGCACCCAGCAAAATACCCAAAATCAAAACATTCAATAAACTTGAGTCTGTCTGTTACTGAATATTATTTTAAAAATCCTTTTTATGCTGCATCATAAATTTATTTTCTGCAGAGGTGTAAAGGAAAAGATACCATTAAAGACTTTCCCCACATTATATTCCTAAAGCAATGTAACTGCTCTTGGAAGGTCACAGAGCCATATAGCATAGTTTGGGTTGAAAAAGAAGTTTAAAAGGTTACCTAGTCCAACCCCCAGCCATGCCCAGGGACATCTTTCACGAGATCAGGTTGCTTGAAGCCCATTCAAGATGGTTATAGCCATTAGATTGCAAGAAAATTCATAATGAAAAAATGGAACTGGATTAGAAACAACACCTGTTAAGGTCTGGTGCATTTGTTGCTTTGAAAAAAGAAGTCCCAGACCGCTGCCAAATCTGCAGTGATACACCACAGCTTTTATTTAATTTTAAGATGCTATCTCATAAAGCCTAAGAACAATAATCTCTATACTTAGAGAAAGATGGAAATTCCCTTTTAGAAATGGCACACTATGAATATTTGGTTTCAAATCCTGGCAGGCCTTGTGGGATTTCATACCATTTAAACATCCTTATGCGTCTCATTATGCTTCTCCCTTCTGCAAGAATTTTTACATGATTTTAGTGACTGTCATATTGAGAACTGCTAAAGCTACAAACTGTTTCCTTATGTCTGACAAGATCCCAAAGCCTTTGTTTATAGAGTATAAAAGCATTGTTTTCTACATGAGCTCATCAAACTCTGGCAGCTCACCTCATATGGAAATGTGATTTGGCAAAATTGGCAGTCCTTTCTTGTGGCAAATAAAGCTTTCCAAGCAACTCCTAAACCAACAGTGAGGCAAAATCTAAGTGTCAGACTATAATAAGCATACAAGAAGACATTTCTTCCTGTATGCTTATGACCTTCCCCAACCTGCACTCCCTCTCATACACAAACTCACTGGGTACAACAGGCAAGGGTGGTGTACATCTCCAGTGCTAGGCTGGCAAAGGTTCAACACATACCCCCAAAGAACAGCCCAGGCATTAGGGGTTCCCACATCACGGTGTAAACCTGAGCCTAAGAAGTCAGTTTCTTGACTTCAGCAATAGTCCCCACTGCTGGGTGCAGAAGCCTTGAAGATAAGGGGGCTGATGTGTATGTGTCCAACACCGAGAGGCAGACATCTGTGGAGCCAGCCAAGGATTGCTGGTAATGACATGTTGTGAGAAAGAACAGGATGTGGCTCAGGAGGTAGGGCAGCATTTTTCTGGGACAAATGTCCTTCTTATGGATCCTGCCGATAAGCACAACACAATACAGCTCAAGTACAGGAATGAGGTCAAGAAGTGGGCATGGACTGTAGAGGAGGGATCAAGACAACCCAAGACCCCCAAAGCCCTCTGACCCATTTCCAGAAAGGTCTAGAAGAACGGACTCTGCATGATAACTCATTTGCATAGAAAGCAAGAAACTTAGCTCCAGGGTGTGAAAAAAGCTATCTAAAAAATGTAGTCCTCCAAAGCTGGGCAGTACATGAGCCCCAGGACCCTGGACACCCCACTAGCTGGACTGATGCTGAAGCCAGGACTGGTGATCTCCCTTTCTTTCTCTCTCCCCCTCTTTAATACATCTTCCTCTCTCTCTCTTCCCTTTCAACCCACCTCTTTACCCAAAACCCACTGCTGAGCGCTTATAGGAGGACATCAGAACTACCTTATAACAATTTCCATGCCACGTTATAATTTACTAATAGAACTTCATAAGCTTTTGTGGAGGTTCTGACTTTTGTCATTCATTTTGACCATGAGCATCTATGAGTATCTTGAGTGATCTCTTCCCCTTGAGGGTGGGATGTCACATGGGGTCTTCACAGTCACCTAGTGGACTGCACATCCCAACCCAGAAACAACACAAATCCCCGTGTTACTTCAGGTGTTAATTTATATATCACCTTCTAATAACACATTTTACATTATTTTAAAGTTCTGTACAAGAGTAAGAACCTAAGTAACAAATTCCAGAGAAAGCTGCTGCAAGTAAAAGCTATACTAGAATATGCTACCTGCAGTATATTCAGTCGGTAAACCTTTATTCATTATTCCTGTTAAATGCCGTATGTTTTCCTGGAGATGCTCCAGTAAGTCTGTTGTTAAATGTGAGATGACTAAATAAATATTCATTGGGGTTTTAAATGGTAACAAATTATTTCAGGCTTCATAGAATCACAGTATTTTGTATGTTGGAAAAGACCCTCAAGATCATTGAGTGCAATGGCAGTATGACCCCACTGTACCTCTTTACTCCCATTCTGCCCCCTCACCCCCTCAATTTCAAACATGTATGAAGGGATGGCTACATCAAACTAACTTTGTAACATGAGAAGTTTAAAGACTGTGCTGAGTGTGGGGGAGAGCAATATTAATTACACATTGACTGTGCTAGTAACTTATTTCTACCGGAAAGGCCCGCAGAGTTTAAAAAGTGACAAAATCATTGCAAGTGTCCAAATCACACACTGCATTCCTACAGCTTCACTAACTGCCTCCAGCCTGCCTTGCTGGCTACAAGTCCTCTTGATCTTACAGGCACCATCAGCAGACCTTTCCCTCCAGATTAACGTGGCAGCAGGTAACAGCTCACTGTACTGGGTACCAGGAGTAATATGCAGCAAGTCTGTGCTTGTCTGAAAGGTGAAGGATATCAATAAAATCCATTTTCAAATAAAATGTCTCAAAAACCTCTCCCAGGCATTCAAAAAGGCTATTCACATTGCAGATGCAAAAGTTCAGCATAGTTTGTGAAAAGACAGGACTGCCAGAGCAAATTGGCAAAGGTGTCCCCAGAAGAGTTTAGGTTCTGTAAGGTACTGGAAATTTCAAGATGCTTACTAAAGTAAAAATTACCTGAATACAACAGAGGAGAATTGGCTTTGCTACTGAGACAACCTAGCAAGCACAGCTCAACAAGCTAATCCTTGTGCCAGAGCTGAACTGGCTCTACACTGTGATCACAGAAAAGGAATAAAGGCATGTCTCCTTTGTAAGAGCCTGTGGCTCTCTGCCATCTCCCTGATGAACAACCAAGACAGATGTATGCGTTATTTAGATGTCATGCTAGGAAGAATAATCTCCAAACATGGGTAAAATAAAAGACCTTGACCAAGGAGCAGCTAGGCACAAGTTCTCTACATCCTCTGTAATATTTTAGCGTTATACAGCAAAGGCTGCACGTTTTACCAGCCACAAAGCTTATACAAATATTGTCACTTCAAAAAAAACCACACTATAATCACAGCAGAGATTAAAAACATGTTTTATACTGGCATAAGAAAATGTATAGCCTTGAATGGCCTGTCTCAGAAAATGGCAAGAACACAACACTGATGGCTTTTTTCAGAAAAATCAAAACTTAAATTGTATCATGAGAGAACACACAGCAAAACAGCAGTGAAATACATCAACATGACCAAGCCAAGAGCCAGGAAAGAAATTACAAATTCCCTCCTCTAGATACAATGAATAGTTTTCAGACAGCTCATCACATTTACCCCCAGCAATCTGAGCAGGGGTTAATGTATAATTGGAAGTCAGTGAAAAATACAGACAGCTAAGCGCATGGGTCATGCAGGGCTGCAGATACACTCCTCTAAATCCAGGTCACCTGAATTTTAAGAAAGAAGTTCCTAGCATGTGTGCAACTGAAGTGACATGCACATCTGTAGATATGACCCACACAACTAATTTCAGTGGGAGAAGTGCACCCTTAACTGAGGTGTCTAGGTCTTCATTCAGACAGTGTAACTACTCACGACAGCAAAATTAAGCAAGTACTTGAGGATAACCCTACATGGACGGTAAATGAGGTCATAGATGAACATTTAACTGTCTTAAATCTGTAGAGTGGAAACTAAAGCACTGTGTATACTGCACGAGGGGTATCAGGCATATAGATGCTGGAAAATAATGCCAACATGTACAAGATGTAGTCCTAAAGAAGCCACAAAGAAAAAAGACACTTGTCATTCTCACTTTGGTCTTGGTCACCTAAATGTGGGCTGTAAGATAGCATCTGTTTTCAACATGGGATTCACAGTCCTGACTCCCTCCCTGAAGAAGGCACCTTACCTACTACACAAATGCATATACAGACAGAAATAAGTTGGTGTCTCATTTTATAGAACAGTACACAAAAAAAAGTACCTTCCCTTGATGAGGGATGTTTTGTTTCACTTCCCACCTCTGCATGAGGGGACTCAGCGTGTACCTCCTACCTCCCAGTGCAGTAGGACAGACTCAGGAGAGACAGATATTCTCAAAACCTCTGACAGTTTTTAAAGCTCCCAAAAAGGCTGAGAGAGCCACTGTCTCTGGACAGGTAAGACTATGCAGAGTAAGGACTATGCCTCGTGACAACTTCACATAAAATAACAAAACAAATACGTGTGGTGTCTTGCAGCAAGGAAAAAAACCTAGATCCTCTCTCCAGTCCAATCACTAAGACAGAGTCATGTTCACATCCTCTGTATAGAGTAATCACCCTTTAAACAGGCCATGCCCATCAGCTTCAGCAGGAGGGAGCAATCTGCAATGCATGTCCCAAAGGACTGAAGCCTGCACTTGGCTCCTGACAGACTCCAGGAGTTGAGGGGAAGGGCAGGGGCCGCACCCCCAGTCTGAAAGGTTCCTGGGCAGGGATGAAAACTGACCTTGGGCCTCGAAGGGAGCTTAAAATGTGAAAACACTGATGCACATGGTACAAAATGGCGTGTGACAACTTTGACTCTGTGTTCCAAGGAGTGGGACACTGCACAGCTCCCCTGCCTCCCAAGAGGAGCAACTCCAGACCAAGAAACAACAGCCTGATGCTTCAGAGGGGAAGGGAGGCAGTTGAAATTTCACTGTCCAGAACAGCTGGAGCACCCAGCAGAGCTACATGATTTCATGACTTGTGGAGTGGCTGGAAGAACCCTGCACTGTTTCCTGCTAGGCACTGCAAGTCTCTTGTTCACTGAGACCTGAATACCTGTATGAACAAAATGCAACCATGAGCTATGTGCCCCACACCTGCATGCCAGGATCAACAGGTCAGGTTCAGATACTACCAGAAAAAAACACAGATCACGAGCTTGTATCATGAGCCTGCTGTCCCCTTGCACAGGCACCTCTCCCACCACATCAGTACACAGAATTTCAATCCCCCAAGCACAAATGAACCCTTGAACTTTACCACTGAAATACGCACATTTACTCAAAAGCACCTTGTTGCTCCAACAACCCCACATAAAAGGTCAGTTGTGTGTACAAGCCACATGTGTTGGCATACTGTTAACAGGGATGGAAAACACGGTGCAATACTGTAACATGCAAACACCACATCTGTATCCAGTGCTTTACAACTGGTGAAGTATTAAAAAAAAAAGCTGTCTAAACAAAAGTGAATGAAGGAGAGGTGCACAGCTACAGCACTTACAGATAAAACGAGTCCTCGTCTGAGATGCAGCAAACACATACTGTGCAACTTGCAACTCATTTCATCTTTGCCAATTGTACGTTCCACACACACTGCAGAAACTCCTGCGCAGTTGGGAAATACTGGATTTCCCCATGAAAAGAAGTAAAGAGTTGAGGAAGTGCCTTGCACATTAAAACATGCATTCTGTACACATTTTTCACTTTGAACTAGGTCAAAATCTCAGTCTATGTAAAAACTATTCTCTTGGCTTACTAAATATAATGACACTGATGTATCTTACTTCTCTGATTTGTATTTTCCCCTTTCTGAAACACACAAAAAAAACCCCAATTCTATGAAAGGAAGCAAAAATAATAATTTTTTGCCATTCTTTGTCATCATTTTTTTGCTTTTATATGTAGCAAAAATTTTTCTTTCCTCATTAAAGCTTCCGATCATAATTCTTCCTTACATAAACTCCCCAGTCAGTGCCTCTGAGCGTCCTTAAAAACCCCCTTTTTCACTCTGACAGCATTTATAATCCTTACCTCCCAAAGACTTCTCCACAAAGAAGGATAATGTCTAACTGTGCAAAGACAGTAACTGACCCTTTTCATTTTCTTTTGCAGAAGGCAAAAGATTTTTCTTTTCATTCTGATAAGATTTTTTCACATAATTAAAAAAAAGAAATCCTGTTAGCTGTTGAGGCACAGTTGAATTACCAGATTCACCCTAAATGCAAACAACTGCAACCAGCAGAGCTTTTTGCAGCTGCTGCCGTGCCATGCAGCTCCGGGTGTCAGAGCTGTTCAGTGAGAGCTGCACATGCATCACTAAGAAAAAAAAAGCCTTAAGAGAATAAAGAAGTAATTGTAAAAACAGTACATAATCTGACAAAAAAATGTTTTCTTTTTACTTAACAAATTCCAACTCCATTATCTAAAAAGGCATAGAAAGCAGTGAGGTGGACTTTTGATAGAAGGAAAATCTACCTCACACAAGCTGTTTATAGAGCCACCTGCACAGAAGCAGAAAATGAAAAGGAGGCAGAGCTGTAAAGCAAGAGCCATTTAAAAGAAGATAGCTTTTTCTACCTGGTTTGGATGCCCTTCTTCGAATCCTCATTTTAGGTAAGGAAGGCCAAGAGTAATTAAAAGGTGAATCAGAGTCTGAGTCCATTTTTGTGCTAAATAAACACAAAGCAGATTCCCAAACTTGCACTTTGTTGTTCTCAATAGCAAGTCAAGCCTAAGAGTAATGTGGAATAAACGAATGGACAAAGAAGGATCAAATTGCCCTCGAAACACAGGGGAGGGAGAAGCTGTAAATGTTTGCTCTCTTCAGGCGTCCAGGCATGTAGACAGATCAGGCTGCAAATATTAAAGCAGAAGCAAGGAGGTTAAAGTATGAGAGCTTCGAGCTGAGCTGCTGCATCGTGGTCCAGAGCTATTTGAAAGGTCACTGTGTGCCAATGAATCATTAACTCACCTTTCCATTTTGATGCAAATGAAAACAATAGGAGCTGGGTAAGGAATGAGAAAATACTTCTCAAAAGCAAATAAACTATTGCAAAGCTTTGTTTCCATGTTAAAAGTGGGATTTAGAAGATCTCAAATTAAGGTCAGGCAAAATGCTGGAACTAAAGAAGCCTAAGATTAACGCCAAGCTAAGAGCACTGATCAATCTGCTGGGCTCTATATCACTCCAGAGCAATACCCCTCCTCCCAGCATTTACAATTTTGGCAGACCTTGGGATGTTGCAGCTGGAAAAGCAGTGATAACCCACTCAAAATCTGTCACTCCCATCTTTCTAGCTCAAATGAGCTTAAAGCTTAAGTGTCATGAAGAAAGATTACACTGTCATTAGAGGAGCATTTTTTCCAATAATGTTTAGTCTGCACAGTAATTTCTCCTTCGCACAGTCACCAAGTTAAGACAGTGAATCATCAGGATTTTGTAGAGCTGGCACCTTTACAGCTCTGGTCTAACCTCACTGCAATGCACAATACAGCTAGTGACTAATTTACAACAAATCTTCCATTCTTATACAGTCTCCCTGAACAACTCATAGGCAATTAGTATTCAGTAGGAACTCATTATCCCTTCCCCCAACATCTTTACGCTACACAAACTACATTTTTTTCAAACAGGCTCATATGTGGCTATACAAGAGCTAATACAAAACTAACATGTCCACTGTTTCTTAACCAGCTCCAGCAAACATTTCTTTTAGTTACCCCACAATGTATGTGGTTTTGTATTCCACATAAAGGAGGAGCGGGAATGTGGATCAGCTTAAATGTCAGGTTTTGGAAGATGATGACATTTGAGCTTGTTAACATTCCTTACTTCAATTATTTTTCAGGCTGCTAAGGTCTGCAGCGCTACTTCTGTATTATGTTTCAAGTGATTCTTTGATCCACATTTCAGTCAGAGATAACAATGTATTTGTTGAAGAAAATAATGCAATTCAAATGCAAATTTAATTCAAAACCCATTAGAAAAATATCTATCATATTTTCAGGGATAAAATAATTATACAAGCCCTTCATAAAGTGCACAAATTACATAAAACACAGTTGAAACACATCATTGTTCTGCCCTTCCCTTAACTGAAGTTCTGCCAGCTTTGTTAGGCCTGAAAAGAATAATTCACCCCAGACGCTGGAAGCCTTAGACTTTCACTTTAAATATTAGACACTCACAGAGACTTTGTTTGATTTATATGTATAATTAACAGCCCCAGGGAATTACAACAGACAATGGAAAATACAGGGAGGATATAAATCCATGCTTTAAGCATCCACTTCAAAATATCTCCACTCCCTGGAATGTCAGGTTCAAGTTGCACTGATAAATCCCCTGGGCATACAGGAACGCAGGCACTGACGTACTCCTTCCCACCTGCACACCACCCAGGGCACTCGCCTGCCTCCCACCATGGCCATGCTTTGAGAAAAGGATAGGACAGAGCATATCCATTAAAGAAAGCCTTCCCAACTGCTCCAACAGAAAACATTTCCCCGCTACAAAGCAAGTTTCCCTACACAAGTGTGCTGTCTGGCTCATTGGCTATATTTAATGCCAACCGGAATAAAAGTTTTCATTTCAAACGTGCACAAATGGCAGTGTTCCATGGATAAAGGGCAGTTTAAATTTACAGAGCTGTTTGCTTTACACTTTGCTTTAAAATTTCTCAGCTTTCAATTTCATCAGTTATTCTTTTGTTCTACTTTATGAGAAATGGTAAATTTTGCTTACTTCTACGATACCTCCATTTGTGCATCTTTTTCTGCAAATCTGGCTTTTTTCGCTTATACATTCAGCTAAAAGAACTCACTCTCATTGGTCTTCCTGGACTTCTGTTTAGTCCAGGGAGGGGTAACCAGAGCCGAACAAAAAACTCACCAAGAGGAAATGCAGCCAATGTATTTAATGGCATTAAAATATTTTACATGCCGAGACATTTACTTTCCTGAATGACCTCTGTACACTGCATAAATGTTTTAACTGACTGCTCAGTTATGGCCTCCCTCCCTTAAACAAGCCGCGTTCATTTAACATTCTAACACAAATTAGGAATTAAGATTGTTAAATAATTTTTAGCAGCAGTCCTATTACATAATTCTCAGAGAATTCAAAGACTAATTTCTGCAGTGATAAAACCCTGATCATGCATTCCTGCTGTTTATCTATTTTTTCTCCAAGTTCTTAGGCTTTTCACCTGCGTACTGCAACCTCTCCTGAATAGGATCTTGCATGGGAATTTGTCAATAGCAGTCTGAAAGTGCAAATAAATTATCAACCTTAACCCCTATTTTTGAAGGGTTAATTGAATATCACTCACATTACTTGCTCTGTTTGGGCCTTGTGAAAGACTTCTTTTTTCGTATTTGTAAAACTCCTTTATGCAACCATGAAAGATGTCATGCTGTTCTTTGCCACAAAGAAGTGCTTTGCCCTACAGTCTTTGACTAAAAATATTTTGTTTCCTGCACTTTGTAGGATGATCCAACCCACTTTTCACCTGCCACTCTTTCTTTCCAAAGTGGTGGCATTTGCAGGCAGCTACCACAGAGATCTGGCAGCTTACAAGATAAAAGGTGCTTTCTATCTGGAAAATACTAACCTCACTTTCCACTGAAAAAATGTTTTCCACTATACATACCAAGGTACAGATGTGAAGATAAAGAACAAATGGGGGGTTGATGTGTATTATCTAAGGCTAATGCTTTTGATAAATAATGTAATGCCTTAAATTCTTTCAACCATTGCTTACGAAAATACATTCATAAAACCAAAATGTTTTTCAGAGATAGTACAGTGTATTGTCTATTGTCTGACCATTCCTGTGGCTCATGGCTAGACGGAAGGAAGCACAGGAATGTCACCACATCCGCAGACTCCGCGGAAGAGCACTGTTCTCCCCACACAGTGGACAGCAGCGGACGGCACTATGGTACCAAGTGGGTGGGCTCCCTCTCCCCAAACACTGCTAAACCACAACTGGCAGTTCTCTCTCTCGGGCAGAGCAGAAGGGGACAATCCTGAGCCACTGCCCCCTCCCCAGATGGAGAGGGGACATATATGGGATGGAAAGTGTGGTTAACAACTCCACAAACAGGGCTGTAAAGCGTCACTTTTGGACACAGGTAGGATGAGAGCTGCCTGAACAAAAGTTCTGCCGAAAACACCCTGCTCAGTTTGCTCCAGGAAGTCTCCCCTGATATTAGCAATGAAATGGATTTTCCCCAGCTTGATTCTGCCCCAGGCCCAGCAGAGCCTGCAATCCTTACCCAAAATACATCACAGGATCTGACAAGATAAAATGGTGTAGCACGGGTTAGGTGATCTTCACCACCAGTCTCTGTGATCCACATGCACATGTGGCTTCCCTACCTTCTTCACTCCATTGTTCTTATTAATCAGAGCATATCTTCCCACAGAGAGGATCAGACAATGTACCTGGACAAACTATCTGCTTTACCCTGCATTAGACCTAATAAGACTGTGCAAATATAAATTAAAGGCAATTAAAAGCAAAACATTACCAACTAGAGGCCAGGCACCAAGCACCCTCCAACTGTAACACTCTTTCCATTTGCCCACAACAATGATGCGATGGCTGTGCAGACTACAGCTGCCATCCTCGTAGGTCTTGAAGGATGGCTTGTCAGAGACATTATTTTTACCACTTCTCTTCTCTACTGAAGACCTCTACTAGGTCATTCTTACAGAAGTTTATATAGGAATAGTCAGAAAAGCTTTGCCACATCACTATTCTCTCCCTTTCCCAAATCATTGATGAACCAATCATTGAAGAGCAAAGAACCAAGCCCAGATCCTTAAGATCTTGGTTGATAACCTCCTCCACTTGCTCTTATGATCCTCCTTATTGCTAAATTTCTGACAGGTGAATTCGGGCATTTGGTTTAAGGAACTGGCCCATTATTTTCTTATTTTGCAAACAGAGATCTTCCACAAGTAACACAGCAGTTTGGGATTTAAACTGTTCAGCAATGGATTTCAAATGGTCCAGACAGGCAGACACTGTCCATCATCACTACCCAACGTTATGGCAGTATTTGGTGGATTCCATCTCCCTCTCCAGCACCCTGTGGCAGACTACCCACTCTGCATCACCTAGAGGGGATTCAGAGCTGGGAAGGGCAGAGAGCAGGGCAATGGAAGGAAGAAAGTTTCTTGCACTGCATGCTTTCCTTGCCAACAGAATCATAGAATGCCAGGATGGGTCAGATTAGGAAAGGACCACAGTGGTCACCTGGTCCAATCTGCCTGCTCAAGCAGGGTCATCCCAGAGCACTTGGCAGAGGATCGTGCACAGATGGTTCTGGAGTATCTCCAGTGAGGGAGACTCCACAACCTCTCTGCTCAAGCTGTTCCAGTGCACAGTCACCTGCACAGTAAAGAAGCTCTTCCACATGTTCAGGTGGAATTTCCTGTGCGTCAGTTTCTGCCAACTGCCTCTTGTTCTATTGCCTGGCGCCTCTGAGGAGAGCTTGGTCCACCACCTTGACACCCATTCTTTCATCATTTATACACATTAATGAGGTACATGACTGTTTTCCACAGTTTCAAACCTGAAGAAGCCCCAGGTTTCAACAGGGTGAAGGATCAGCATCACGGAGCCACTTCCTCCCACTACAAGTTTAAAGCAGCAGAATTTGCACTCCCAGAAAAGCACAGTCCTGAGTGAATTAGGTATCAAAGCTAGCTACATATACACATTCCGACATGAGATTAAATGGCCCCGACCCCCAGCCCACAAACCTCCTGCTCACATGTCCCCCTCATGCTCTGTTCTTCACTTTTCCATTCAAAGAGCTGATGACAAAACTCACCCACATTAGGGACCTCTTTTTCCGTAACAAGTGTCTTCTGTAGATGTTGTGTAGACAGATAACAGAAATATTAATGAAAAATGTAAGATAACAGTACCGTACTAGAAATCTGGGTCAATTTTTCATTGACTTACTTGTGCAATTTTTGGACACTAGCCTGGAAAGGAACAGAGAACAGCTGCTGCCTTCACAGACACTCTGCTGAGAGCAGCAGACCACCCTATACATCTCCAAAAACACTGTTCTAAGACAAAACAAGTTTACTGAAACACTCTGCAATCATGGCCGGCTGCAGGAAAAGCAGAGGCAATTTGTGTGCACTGCTTTCTGCATTGCTTTAAGCTGGACTGCCAGTCCCAGAGTTTTTATGCTTAACTGCATTTACTTTCAAATGGATATGTCATTTTATCATTCCCAGACAAGGCACATGGAATCACTGTGTTGCAGCAAACCATCCAAACTGAAAGAAGATCATGCTGCCTAAATTTCTATTGACTTCCTTACTACTCCCCAGCAGATACATTTCTAATTGCAATGTGAATTACTAAATTAATTCTTAAGGCTATTTTTTTTAATACTTTCTTTAAAAGCAGGGTGACAACTACAGTTAGAACACCTGTAACAAGAATGTTTTAAATGGTAAAAATAAATGGTAAAATGGTAAAAATGTTTTAAATGGTAAAAATATGATGTTTGTGATACTCAGTGAATGATGCATTCTCCTACAAAGAGGTCTTAGCCATAGGTACCTCTTTTGAAAACCAAGTGTTTGTAAGTGCTGGTACTTCAGGCTTGTTTCTTTGATAAACTAAAAAACAATGTACCTTCACAAATTTAAAAGAAACAGCTTTGCACGAACTGCAAGATCCTTGGAAAACACTCACCAGACTAGGATATAGAAGGGCTCAATATTTTCACACAACTTAGGCAAGAACATGATTTCTGCCTAATACTGACAGAATGTAGCTCCAAAAAGCCCATGGACACACACACTGCATCATGTTGGGTTTTGTCTCAAACTCTTCACATTGTCCAGTTCACTGACCTGCTGCTAGGATTTCACAGCATTCCTCCAATTCAGACCCTTCTGATCTCTGGTTCATGACTGATGGCAAGTATTTACTTTTTTATCGTTTTCATACAACACCAAGTTCGCTCTAGGGTAACACGCAAGCTCGGTTTAGGATAAGAAGCTCATCAATACTACTTTCACGTGACAGCGGTCAGGATGCCCTGACTCTTGAAACAACCACTAAGCAAAGCACATAGAGAGATAATTTGCCTAAATTATCTCCTTGTCCAGTATCTATTCAGATCAAAAGGCTAGCTGGGAAATGCAGAACAAATGTGGGTGGAAAGCTCTTCGCTTTTTTGTCCAGTACCCTGATGAAAATCTCCCTGATGAAAATAAGAGATTATTTGCAAAAGCCTGAGGACTAAGTGATTAGTCTTCCTTGTTTCAGCTCCATGGAGGCCTGTGAGAGCAGGAACAGGGAGCATGCATATAGCCTCACGCAAAAGCAAACTGAAGTTTGACTTGGACCTCGCTCCTACTGAAGCTGTGCCAACGACTTGGTTATTCAGTCTACCCTTACACTGGCAGTCTGTGATGCCAAACAGTCCACCAAAGACCCACCTCACTAAAAATCCAATTTTCTGTGTCTCAGGGAAGACTTCAAGGGAAGGCTACCTCTTGAGGAGGAAGAAAGCTGAGAAATGTTTTCTTGTGTGCATTCTCAAGACTACAACTGTTTTCTTCACAATGTATTTCTGGGTTATATCTCACATTTAAAGAGTAACCTGACATTAGATACATCCCAGATTGCTTATTTATGTTAGCATGAAATGAAACTGGGCAGAAGACAGGCCAAAAAAAAGGTTATTTAAACATCAGTTTTTAAAAAGCATCCCTTTTTGAAGGGTTATTTTGTTGAGCAAATTTGTTTAGGATTTTAGGCAGCGGAAGAGAACAAGTTCTGGGAAGCCAGACGTCGTATGTTTGTAGCTTGTTGATTTTTCTTTCTTTCTTTCTTTCTTTTGAGGTTAACTTGAATTATAATGCCTCAGAAAATAAAGAGTGGAGGAAACTCCAAGCAACAAGAACAAGCTTGTTTTAGTGCCTAATGCTGCTTCTTCCAGATTCCACAGCTTTTTAAGTAAACTCACTTCAGGCTCACATCCCAGGAAAACCTGACTTCCCATATCTTCTGTAGCTCTTAACTATTCTGCAGTCTACAATATTGCATTGTTTATAGACACTCCAAACAAACGTGAATATTTTTAACTACTGAAATAAGCTACTGCCATATTTAAATGTTGTTTGAAGGTCGTTGCTGGCAGGACTCTGACAGATCAACCCCAAGGTAAGTCTATAGAGCAAGGAATCAGGCAAAGATTTTGCAAAGTGGAAGAAGCAGCAGGAAGATGTCAAAGCTGCTGCCCAAAACGCCGGAGTGCAATTGCCACCATCATCACTTGCAGTGATAACTGTGCAATTTTCTTCAGTTTTTGATTTTCTCTGCAACTTTCAAATCATCTACCTTTTGACTAACAATGAGGTTTTTTTAATCTTCCTTTACCACAAACTGAACACAACCAGTCTGAGTATTTGCATATCTCCAATCATCCAAGTACTGAAGTGCCTCTTCATCACCTTGCTCTCTACATCACCTTTCCTTCAGGAAAAAATGAGTTGCAGAGAAAAGATAGGTAATATGCCCAAAGTTTTGTTAGAAACCTGTTACGGAGAGGAACTGAAGCAGAAGTCTGCAGCTCCTGGACTAGAGATGCTATGCTGGATCACTCAGCCTCTCTCAAAACATACATAAAGCAAAGATAGGATTGAAAGCTGACAGAAAAATATAAAAATGATGGCAAACAGAAAAGATCTGCATAGCCTGAATCACAGGACTCCAGTAACTGTCTCAAACAGGCAACACCTAACACGTAACTTTCACTCTTACCTATCGGTAACCATAAAATTATTTCCTGTAGTTCCAACACCAAAACAGGTACACTTGACTCCAAACACTTCCAAATGCAAACATTCTGCCTTAAAAAAACCCAGAAGCAAACAAAAACAAAAAAAGGGGCAAAATATATGATCCCAGTAAGTACAAAAAAATAGTAATTGTATAGACGTAACAAAAACTGCACAAAGGTAGGACTCCAGACAGCAGGACCATGCTTTATTCTGTCTTCAAAGAAAAAAAAATTCTTTTTTTTCCTCTTTTTTTTTCTTTCTTCTTAAAAGGACTGCTTTTAAGTCCTACCAACCATGGTGAGGAAATCTAATCAAAGAAAAGAACCAAACAGCAAAAAACCAGACTTTTCTGCAGATTTCAGTACAGGCCCACTGGTTTACAGAGAAGATCATTATGGCAATTATGTTCTGTTCCTTAAACTGTGATCTGTGGTTAAATGGGGATTTCTGTGCAATCATGAAAATCAAAGGGCAGACTCTACCAAAATATTTTGTAGCTGCCTGGTCACAGAGTGAACTGCCAAAAATTTGGCATTGGTAGTTTTATCTCTGGCAAAACACGGCTTCCAGGAGTTTTTCATCACCGGCAGAGCAAGCAGAATAGAAGACACAGAAACTACTAGGTTGCTGGCAATGTAAGGAGATGATCATGGAAATTATTTTGAAAAATTATCATCATCCTCCCTTCCTGAAGTTTAAGGAACAAAAACCAAAAAAAGGCTGTATATCCTTGGAAGAAAAACTGGGTGTTTGGGTCACTTTTCTTAACAGAAAAGAGAAACTTTTACAGCTTTATAAATGGCCTTGTGAACATTATCCTTCCAAACCAGCTATGCAAAACAGGAAGGAATTAAAAATGTTTAAAAACACATGCCCTGCTCACACTGTTACATGCCCAACAGTAACAGCATACAGCTGTCACCTCCTAGACTTTCTCCCAAAATGTACAGGGTTGCTGATTCTGAGGATGACAATGCCTGGCAATAAAACACATGCATAATATTGAAAGGAAAAAAAAATCTTATTTTTGCCGCTTTCCATTTATTTCTTTTATTCGCTCTCCCCAGCCAGATACTGGTTTTCTCTCAATATTTCCAGCACGTTTGCCTTCAATGAAAAAAGAAAAGAAGTGCTTGGGGGGTTTTTTGTTTCATTGGTTTTGGGTTTTGTTTTGTGGTTTTTTCTCTTGTAAACATAAAACAGATCTCTAACAATTTCCAAAGGAGACAGAAAGAGGGGGAAGAACACTGGCAGGTGTGACTAGCACTGGGGTGTCTCCATATAGTCTCCTGTTAAGCATGGTCTAGCACTGTGTTGTGCCCTACTCCTATTCCTTCCACTCTTAAATACTTAAAACCCAAAACCCATCATCCTCTTGGTTTCTTATTGGCCCATCACTCTCCCTGGACTGATATCCCAGGGACTCTCCAGAAATCCTGGAGAATGAGAAACCTCTTGCACAAAAAAAATTGAACTACAATTCTCAAAACCAAACTACAAGATTCTCTACTAGACCTGGTGCCTAAGGCAGCCAAGTCCCAACCCAAAAATGAAGCAGACAGGGAGCAAGGAGAGTTGGTGCCCTTTCAGCATCCTACCAAATGCTGAAAGCACCTCTGCAAAGGCACTCCCCAAACGTTGTGGAGAAAGAGCCACAATGATCAACATGCTTGAAAGGGATGTCTGAGGAAGAACACAGCAAACAGGAATAGGAGAGCCCTTCCAATAGCCACTGCTGCTTCAAAGGTCCCTTCCAATCAAAACCATTCCATGACAACACGGATTTTTGGTAGGGATTTCTACAGCATGAACCACACAGAAAAAGAACTGAGAAAGAGAAGTGGGGGACTTTGTACCTCCATTCAAAGAGCACTCATATTCTCTCTCTTACAAGTCCTCTTTGATTTACATATCCAGCTACTAGTGAGATTCCAGAGTTTGTTTGTTTCTATTCATTCTTTTTCATTCAATCCCCCTTAGCTGTTTCCCTCTCCCCCACTGACAACCATTTTAATTTCTCTTCTTATCCCCCACTGTGTGCTTTTCCTGCCAAAGCCACTGCCATTTAGCAACACTGCCAAGCAAACAATTTTTTTTAGAATAGTTTAAAATAATCCAGGATAGGAAAACTGTGATATTTAGCAATAAAGCTAAACAAGTCAAGTTAGAACATAAGCTGACTTTTACATTCAAATAAACCAGTAAACCCAGCTTTGGTCAATTTAATATTTCTGGCTGTCACCAAACTCTATTTCCATCCTTCATCCCTCCCCACTTCCACTTTTTATTGCACACCCAATACCCCACTCACTCCCCAGCCTGCACTTCAACCCCGTTAGATCTCAAACACAGTGCTCACTGGTAGTCTTCCGGGCCCTGGTGAGGTCAACAGCAAAATCCCATTGGATGTCGGTGTGGTGAGTGTTGCAGCCAGTTTGAGGGCACAACCCAGAGATGGGCAAGGAGAGCGCACAGTGGGGCCAGCAGCAAGTCCATGCTCCAGTCCTTACACAGGGCAACCAAACTCTCAGTTACAGTGGCTTCTAAAACAAGTAGAACTGATTTCACTGCAGCTTTTCCACAAAAAAAGCCAGCTTCTTAAATGTACTCTAAAGTAATTACGATATAGGGGATGACATAGGGTTGGTTCTTTTTCATAGAGGTGTTATAACAGGGACTTTTTCTTAGTTTAACCTAAGATGATCCTGTGCTCAGGACACACTTCACGTACACACGGGTATGTGTACACATACATGTGTATCTACACATTACGATTTTACTTCATATGCAAATAAGAGGCCTAAGAAAATTTATTTAAATCAAATTTTAAGCACCTAAATCTTGTCCAAGTCATACGCAAATTCACCATTCTTTTTACCCTCCTAGCTCCTCTAGGAATCTACACTACCACTCCTAACAGTATGAACCATGGCCAAAGTCACTTGCTTATTCCTCCAAGAGGACTCAGGATCTGATGCAGCTGCCCATCCAAGCATCAGAGAACGAGCAGGTCTGAAGCAGAAGGCCTGGCTTCTGTTTCAGCTGTCGCGAGCAATGCTGCGTGGATGATGCCTTAGCAGGAAAAAGCATTTCAGGAGTAAGAAAAATAAATATCAGCTATCATTTTAGGGTGGAGAACTTCTGCTTTGTCAGCTTCTAAATTACTTTATGTTCTGTCCAGATGGTGTAACTGGAACAAAGACCAGGGCAAACGTGGCTTTCAGATTAACAAATTATAATCACTCCCCAATGTCTCCACACACTCCTACACTGAGGCACAGTCCAATACTTTGGTCTTGCTTGACAAAACGGATTTGAACACATGGGCACTAACATCTCACATACCTTGCATTTTTTAGCAAGGCAAGGAGTGGTACAGTGTCCTATCCTCAAAAGCACTAAAGTTAGGATGACTGTGAATATTAGGTTTTTGCTACTAGCCCCATTTCTCTTATGGAGCTCTCGTATTCCCTGTATGGGACAGTGAGACAAACATCATTAAATAGCTGAAGTACAGGTATTTGGCATAACAGTAACTAAAACAATAGATAACTAGATGCTGATTTAGTGAGAGGTAATAAAATAATCTGTCAGCTTCTTATCTCAGAACTGTCTCTGAGTTTGTCAGCTCATTTCCCTCTAACATATATCCCCCTATGCACGCATATCTATCCCCTCCCTTTCTGCAAACACAAAGTGAATCTTCACTTTGCAGCACTAAAATCTGCATACAGAATGCCACCATTTAGGCTGGTTTTTCTGAGCTCAGCGTTGGACTACAGGCCAATGATATCAGATTGGCAGTCTCTGCCTGGCACAGCAGCTCCCACTTGCAGAGCTTAGTTACTCATCATATTTTCCAACTTGCTGTGCTTTCCATGAGCCCATGTTTGCCTATTGCTCTTGTAGCTTTCCACAAAGCTTGAAAATACCTTTCCAGTTGAGTTTCAGTCTCTAAAAGTGCTGTCTAGCACAACTGGCTATATTCTCCTACCAGGCCCCCAACTCACTGGGGCATTTAAACATTTCTACATACTTCATTTCACCTTCAGTCACACATGTTGGCTTTATCAGATAATATTTTCAAGGCTGTTTTTCCTACAGCAGCTAATACATTACTGAAAAATCCAGGTATCATAACACTGTTGGATATACCACCTATGTATGCTAGAGACAAAAGAGGTTCCCTCTCTGCCATAGATACAAGGGGCTGATCTTTCAGCAAGTTACTCTGCAATATCAATTACCTTCAACTCTTTTAAAGAAACTGCCTTGTGTGTAACTGACATCACACTATGTACCAGTAGATTTTGGGAAGTCAAAATTTTAAATTCTTTCTTACCTACACCCAACAAGACACGATCTTCATTTTCTTTAGAAGGAACCCCAGAGTCTTGAAAAGGCTAGAAACAGAAAAATTGAGCTATTTCTCTGAAGACAAATAGTTGTATTTATGTTTAGTTGCAAACTGTGCTACAGGCTTTCATAATTCAGTTCAAACACTACCAAGCAGCAGCCACTTCATTTTAGCCATTTTCATAAATGCAACTGATATGGCATGCTACTTCCATATGCAAATGAATCCCAAGAACTCAAATTCTAACCATAATCAAAGAAGAGACCAAACCATATCTTACTTCCCATGCAAACTTCAATTTTCAGCCTGTTTTCCTCTTACAAAGTTTAACTGTGCTCTGACTAGCCAATATACAGTGCTCTGGAGAAAACAGCAATATTTTCTAAGATTAGAAATATTTCTAATGCCGCAGCTGTTCAAACCTGTAGAAATGTCACAGTTCAGTTCATTCATTATAGATCATTATAGCCTTTCTGCTAGATCAAAACAAGAGACAATCAATATGGGACGAGAATCTTTTCCCCCCAGCAAGACTCATGAGCTTGCACCATTCTGCTCCAACACACGCTTTCAACACAGAACTCTAAACTGGGTGCATACTGTAGATATAATTCTGAGATTTCACAGGTTACAACAGCAACATGTGACTTCCAAACAAATGGTCAACCTTCTATACAGCTGGCAATAAAAAATTTAAAAATCTAAAATTCCCAAGCAATCAAACAACAACAAAAAAGCCTAAAAAGGTGAACACGTTTATAAAAATTACCTAACGTGTTGGCTCAGCAATATTCCATTACATTCAAATGTTATTAAAAGAACCCAAAACAAACAGTAGTCACTTGGTAATGGTAAGATACCACTTTTATCAGATTTGCCATGTTTGACCAGAATTTGTTTCTCTCAATCTAAATTACTATTTTTGCTGCATACCCCCTGAGGTAATAATCAAGCTCCTGCTTTAAAAGGTGTTTAAAAAATACCAAGACAAACATTTTCCAGTTTTGTAAACAAACATATATAAATAAAAAGCAGAATATAAGACTAGAGATCGAATACTGACAGAACTGACAGAAACACAGTTGTAATGGCACTTCTCACATATTCTGGTCTCTCCAAAAAGCTGTTTAGATACCTCCAAGTAGATGACAATGTGAACTTTAAGAAGTTTTTGCATCAAGCATTTTTCCCATTTACATCCAGTTAAGGACTCAGTAATCCACAGGGTCTCTCTCAGAGACCAACTCCACAGATGTAATGAACCATGCTGTTTAAAGGATAAAACTTATGCTAGACAGGTTGTGCTGACCCCAAACTGGCAGCTGCAAGCTCCCTAAAGGCATTAAGCTTCACCATAAACACAAGAGTTTTCTGGTCCAAAAGCAGAGCTTGCTTCTGCAACCCAGCTTTCCAGCCCGCAACTACATAACAAGTTCTTTCAAATAATAATTATCTACACACATAACTATTCCTGCAGGATAGAAATAGCAAGAAATGTTGCCTGGCAGGCTAGAATTTATTTGTTAGCTCTGGTAGGTGCTCAGATAGGCATGCAGAGGTTGCTGCTTCTCAGCCTAAATAAAGCTTAGCTATTTGTATAAGGAGAAATCTGTACCTTCGTGTCATCCTGGGACAACCCATCAGATGCCAAGCTCACAGGACCTGCAAGAGCAAAGATTTCTGCCTTTAATAACAAGAAAATTGCAGTTTGTTTCTGCTCTGGTTTCTGCTGCTGGTCTCTCTCCTTTTCCACATAGGAAAGGGGACACAAGAAGCAGGCGGGCGAGCCAGAACAATGGACACGGGCAGCCCATGCATCTCCCCGCAGCGGCGGCCCCGTGGGCAGCACGCAAGCTGGATGCACAAGTGCTACGTTATTGTCACAGTTATGTTTGGGCTGATTAACCCCCACACGCTCAGAAAACCAACAGCTCCAGGACTGTGCCTCACACCAATGCCGCAGAGCAGCAGAACTCTGCTTTTCTTCTGCAGGGATTTCATGCATTTTCTGAAATTAGACTTAAAATTTTTAACCCAAATAGTAAAAAAAAAAACCTTCACTTCTGTTGCTCTTTTTTTTTTCTTTGGTTGGTTGGTTTTTGGTTTATGTTTTCTTCCAAGGGCTGTGGAGAAGGACACAGCAATGCCAAAAAACCACCAAAAAAACCACCTACCACACTTTTTAAGTTTTGCCCAAGTGCAGCCTGAAAGACTACTGTGAAACAGCGAAGAGGAGTAATTTGGATACAGGAATGTAAGTGAACACAAGCGTCAATCATGCTTCCAGGAACATTATTATTTAGCAAACATATTTTTAAAAAATGAAAATGATATTACATAGACAGAGTCATCATGGTAAATACACTTAATTTTATACTGAATCTTTCAACTCTAGGTTCATATCTGTTCTCAGATACCCTCTTCATTTCTCAGTCAGCATAGGTGCCTTGAGGTATATGGAGTTTGGGGACTTTTACTGGCATTGAACAAAGTATATACTCAAATTTTTTTAAAAATGCATTGTATCAATACATCTTGGGAAAAACAGTACCAAGACAGCTGCCTGTTACCTAAATCACACAATCCTCAGCAACAAAAACCCCACCTGACCTGCAGGTCTCTCAGACATGAAGTTCTGGGATGCAGTTACGGGCCCACTGCAGCCTGCTGTCCCTGACCTCAGCAGTGCCCCTGGACACTGGCAGGAGTTAGGACTGGGCCCATGCTGATCACTATCACAATCATTAATTTTGAATTAATCCACCTTCTTTAACTGACTTCCTGCAGCACTTCCATGTGTATCTCCCCTTGCATTCTAACACAGGGCAATCAGCACAAAATCCCTGCTGCTGTCAAACTAAGCATTCCAGACATCACCCTTCAGCTAGTAGGAACAGACTATTTCTTTGGTAACTGTAAATGCAGACACCTACTATAAAGCTTCCTCGAGAAGGTATTTTTTACAGTATTGACATGCAATTGGCATTGTTATTATTATTATTATTACTCAGTTCCACAATTCTCAGAAATAAAAAGCCATTTTCTCTATACCATATATACTGTAGCAGCAATTGTCTTATCCTCCAGGTAACAGTATTCAGTCAACTCATGGAATTTCAGGTCAGAAAAGAGAAAAAAAAAGCACAAACTATAAAATTAGCCAAAATACCACCTATTTAACTTTTTGTTCTGCATCCTGTCTGGATAATGTATCACTCCATATATTTGAATTTAATTAAGTTGCTATGGGAGATTCCCTGCTAAGCTAGCAGCATCACCTTACACTGACCCACTGCTTTCATATGATGGCATTTCACAATAAGCAACACACTGCTATAGCAACCTCCTCTTGATAACAGCTCAGGGCTGCTGACAGCATTGTGTTTGAAAGGTCTGTTGATCTTGACTTTAGAAGTGAGTAGTTACTACTTCTTGGAATGGCAGCAGTTCTAAAATCTGAGGGGGCTACTTTCATGACATGAATCTGCCAAAATAAAGTCCTGAACTTAGCAGACACTTTATAAAGGAGTTCAGTGAATGCAACTCAGAATGTAGTAAAAACTACAATAATTTCATACAATTTTTGCTTCCAGCAGCAACAATTTTAACTCAAACAAAGTTATTTTGATCTCCTGAATGCTGGCAAATGCAAAGTTTAAGACAAGCTACTAGTCACCAGTAACCACCACTCAGTGATACTTCATTTTTTTGACTAGGTGGTTAGAGAACAGTCTTCCTTACAAAAATATGGTAACCCATTAAATATTGAAATATAAGAAGATGAAAAAACTTTGTTGCCTAACACTGTACCAACAGAAGTTACAGACTTTTCATGTCTACAAGTAGATACCACAGAGCATGAAACATGCAAGCATATTTACTACAGTCTGTTTGTGTAGGTCCTGAATACTTCCAAACCATGGCATGCTTTTCCAGGTGTTGAACTGAAATTAATTTTTTTTTTTTTTTAAATGGCACAAAGTAACTTGGATGCATGAAAGCATTGAAGTATATAGCTTCCACTGAAAATACAAACAGCTAAGTGAGCCCATGCCAAATATCTCTGCTGCTCATCAGAATCCAAAATGAGAGCAGATGTCCTGAACTTGAGACTCTCTCTCTCTCTCTGGGCAATGAATACCCATTGATGTTCGCCTTCTGCTTGTGCAAGTCAGACCAAGTTAAAACTGCTTTTTGCAAAAAATACCAAAGTAATCATCACCTAGAAGTCACACTGGCCAAGCAACTTCCAGATATAGTGCTGCCAAAAAGGCCATTCAATTTCTACCCCCAAGGAGCAGCATGAAGATCACCCTGGTCAGAGTACAGCACTCAGGTGAACACCCAGAGTAAATGCTGTGTCACCAAAGTCATTTACAAACCTCTTACAATAAATTCTTCTTACAATAACAGATAGTAGCTTGTAACTGCTAACAACTGCTTATCATTTCTCTGCAAATTTAACATCTAATGGCAGAACACTTGTTGCCTGAAGACTGACAGAGAAACTGGGTGTAAAACTACTTTTTCAGCACTAGTAATGGCAGCATACACATTTAAATACATTACTGTGCCCCTATTTTACCCAATCACTTGAAGTTACTAGCTGATGCCCCTCAAAACTAGTCCCCATCCTTTCCCTTGATCTGGTACTGGTCCTGGCCTCTCACAGAGCTCTCAGTTTTCCATTTGTTGCTTCACCCAAACATACAATGCCAGCCACATAAACAAATGGACAACTGATGAAAACTTTTAATTCATTCCTAAGAATCATACATAAGTCCCCAAGCCTCATACTTCTGATGCTGAAAAACAGCCATTTTTTTTGTGATTTTCTCTTCAGCTCTAAGACACGCTTGCTCTGAGGTACACCGGGAGGTATTTTGGTAATGAAAGAGCTTTTTCATCTGCAAGCACAGTCCCACAACCCTTGCAGAGGTAAACTGCTCATCAAAACAGTGAATGTCTGATGGAAACAAATGAGGATTTTGCCACATTTTGAGGTCTAGGCTGAATCCCAAAACTACCCATACCAATCAGTACTCTGCTCCTATCTTTATTAACTTATTTGCCTCCACTGGAATTTGCAGGAGAGTTCATTCAGTTAAACACTGCCCCCTCCTGGAAACGCCTGTCATTTTTCTAGCTCTTAAAACTGAATCAGTTAAGGCTTTTCCAGTCACTATAAATGTTGTAATATTTTGTGAACAATTTCAGTCTGACATTGGAAAACCGACGCTCTCTAGGGAGTATCATGATTTACAAAACTCTTGTAATGTATGACTTACATACTCCACTGTTCTCTTCTAACAGGTCTCTAAAACCATATGAAACATGATCTTCCTGAATAAATAGCATATGAATCTGTGCCAACTTTCTAGGGCTTTTGAAGATTGCAACATTATGGAATAACAAAACTGTACCTTCTACAGAGGGTGTTGTACTGCAGGGCATTTTTGGACCTTCCACTGTCTCAACTTGGTTTGAATTAATACTCTATAAAAAAAATCAAAATGACAGTAACTGTATTTGATGCCCATGACATTTATCTGAAAACTCAAGAACAATATCAAAGACTAGAAAACACTTATGTTATAAGCAGTATTAAAATGACTGTGAGAGATTCCACAAGGAGTATTTTAATGGCTATCTTCCAGAGGAAACTGACAGTAATCCCTCAAGAGGGAAATCGAAAAAATATTTTTAACTACAGAGAGAAATTACCTCCTGCTTACAATACACAAAAGATCTAAAGATCAGATTTACCATTTGCACTTCACTGCTTACAACCTTCTTCTCTATGAGAAAAGCAGCACAACAGCTTTGCACAACAGCTCTGTTCAGAAGTCTAGTTTATGTTAAAAGCATCCCAGTAAAGCAAGCAATTTTGATGGATAGGTAATACAAAGAGAATAAACTAAGACTAAACACTAAATACATGATAAACCCAGCCTGGAAGCCAGGAGACACTCCCCACATCTGTGGCCCCTGGCCAAGCTGCTCCCTTGCTCAGATACACACTGACTCTATCATTCCTGTTCAAAAGGAAGAGGGGGCTGGGATACAGTCTCCTATTTTAGAAATTACTCTCAGCAATGATAAACAAAGTAGGAGGCAGAAAGAATGGTTTCTTTTGTGTACTTTCATCTACAACTCTGCTTGCTTCTAGTCTTTCCCTCTAGAAGTCTGCCCTGTGTATTTGCCATGTACCAAGAGCTGCAAACAGAGAAAAGACATGGTAGCCTGAACACAAAAGCAAAGGCCAGGGGTGACCCTTGGCTGAATACTGCAGCCAAACTCATCTGAAAGCCATGAAGCCCCACCTCAGTGGGTCTAGTTGCATTTATCTCTGCTCATCTGTGCTAGGCAGTTTCCCACTCCAACACCTATCAGGCAGGAAAAGTCAAAAGAAGTATGTTAACTATTAAATCTGTCCACCACCAGGCAAAAAAATTACTTAAGTGATCATAAACTATCTTAGTCATTTTGGATTATTATCCTGGCTTGACTTTTTTTGTTTTTTTATTACTCTGACACCATTTCAAATGTGTCCATCAGTCCCCAGATCTCTGTTCTTTCACAGACATCTCTCTGCCCTGCAGTGGCTGTGCTGCCTCCAGCAGCTGAGACAGCCCCGTGGATCACCTTCTCTGCTGTCTGGGTCTCCACTGGAGGTGCACACTGAACCAACCACATCATCTCCCTGACAGGCACCACCACCACACAGCAATCTCTGCCACAAGGAGGTCACAAAGAATTTAAGCGATTCCACATTCTTTCTCAGTGGTTTCAGATATCTCCCCCATCTCCCTAACATGCCCACAAAACCTGTGGGTTTCCACTTTTTGAACTGCTTAATTAAGGCATGGCTCCCATACAAGTGACTTCAGCTTACTGACAGCTTGTTTTAACTTTTCAATTAGTTCTTTAGGCTTCTAAGGAATAGAAAAGGCACTGAAAGAACCAACACAGCAGAGAGTGAAGAATATACTTGAGAAAGATTATACTTTTCTTGCATGAATAGATGTGGTGCTGTCTGAGGCAATCATTTCACACAAATCCACAAATCCAACACTACACGCCATCATAACTGAGACAAGCTCCCTTTCTTCAGTTCGTGACATTCTGACTCCAGCATGAAAGAGCAATGTGGTCATTTATACAGTCTCAAATACCAAATGTACAGCCTAACTCTGCTGCAGATGAAATGAATACTCCAGGACTGCAATAAGTTCTACCTGTATTTTAAAAATACTATGTACTGTGAAATCTCTAAAACCCACCAAAAATTTGCCTCCCAATTCTTTGGATACAATGGAAGAGCACAAAATTCTTGTTCGCAACAGAAAGAAAATGAATTTTACCTTTCCTTTTGGACATAATACATAGTCTAAATACAACAGCTTGTGTATAAGAAATTAACTAAATAAACCATGTGATCGTCCCAATTATTCTGGTTTATTTCTGCTTTATTAAAAGTGCTGTAACACTGATACTGAGCAGGTGGGGAATAAGGCCCTCACAACAGAACCTAGACCACTGCAAACAGAGGAATGGCAAAAGGGGAACCAAAAAGCCAGAACAGTAGGCTTTTCCCAGAAAACACCAAATGCAGAATTTTGTAGCCTTTAAGAGTCTTTGTCTTTGAGAATACCTAACATGCCACACTTTCTTCTTCCATCTCAAAGACTGAATTAAAAACAAGGACTTTGTGAATGCAAGAAAAAGCCAATTATATAAATAACAATGCATTCTTGATTATAGTCTTGATTTTCCTTTTGAGTTTATTATTGTCTCAATGGAAAAGCCACACACAAATTGTAGGGATTCTGCAAGCTACAGAGAGTAACTTTTCTGTATTGAAACAAATCAAAATCTGGATAAAGTCATTATGTGAGATTATACGTAAGGACTATAGAATACACCACACTGTAAGTCTCTATGTTAAACATAACACATAAATAATTTCCTGAGTTAAAAAAAATGCAGCATGAAATAAAGGTAACACAAGGAAAATCAGTGCACAAATGAGGAAACCTGAAGCTAAGAATGGATAAGATGAATTTCAAGACCAGGAAAAAAGCCAAGTATCAGTGTGTTTTTAGCTCCCTAGTTTTACGTATGTTGTGCAGTCTCAATCTAAAAACACAGGTAAGCGGCTGCATTGCTATTAAAGAACTTATACATTCAAGCATTCCCTTTATTTTACTGAAATCAAGAGATGTCCTGAAGGACATGACAACAGTGCTTCAGACATTTTACATTACAATAAAACCAACTAAACTAAACTCTGTAGAAAAATTCTGTACTCTGTATTTCTGCTGTAGATAATAGACCAGGGTTGGCTCTTGATAAAGGCTCCAGGGCACTACACTACCGGAAGAATGGAATTAAATTAAATATTTCAAAGTACAAAAATGAATACAATGCCAATGCAATTGAAGACACAAGAGATTTCACAGAAGGATACTACTTGTAAAGTCCATCATGATTAAAAGCAGCTTGGGAGGCAAATGAGGCTTTGACAAAGTTCTCAACACCTCTTATGCTTCAGCTTCAGACATACAATGTGCTACCCTTACACAAAGTAGAAGCCCACAACAGTAATCATGAAATTATGCTGGTGATCAGTGACACAGGCAGCTTAAATTAAAAGGCTACTCAAGAAAAACAAATCCAGCCTGAAAAGTCTACAGTTGGAAATAAGGAAGAAAATCTGTGGTACCTGATAAAGAAGAGGTCTGTCCCAGAAGTATTTTCTGAAGAGCTTAATGTCTGACTCCAGCAAGTGCTGTGCAGTGTGGCTAAATGTCAGCGTCAGAGCTCCTGATGAATGAACAAACTGCAGGCAGGCACCCTCGCTGATATCTGCTCTCGAAATGTCAAGCGACGGACTGCCCTGGAAGCTGGAATGACACACTCTGTAAGTCAAAGCAGATGCTCTCTGCACAGGTAGCATGAAAGCACAGACACAGGGAGCTTCCTGCTCGCCTTCAGCACAACCCGTCAGGACCCCAATGCATCCGCTGCAAAAACCAGAGGCAGAAAATCTGAAACATCCACTGAAAAGACGGCTGGGCAAACAAACACGTAGCAATGACTCTCTTCAGCCTTAAGAACACACAGCTACTTCTAGCTATCAACTGAGAAAAAACAGTGTTAGCTATAGATGATTACTCACTACTAAAAGAAGCCAGAAAGAGCAAGCTGTGACAATACCCATTTCTCCTTATTGCTGTAAATGAGCAATAGTACCTTTTCCTGTCAATGTTGCCATATATAGCAGTAGGACACGACTGGCAG
The DNA here is from genome assembly GCA_013397915.1 of Daphoenositta chrysoptera. NCBI lineage: Eukaryota > Metazoa > Chordata > Aves > Passeriformes > Daphoenositta > Daphoenositta chrysoptera. The sequence goes on along the minus strand of VZRO01002169.1, from coordinate 306,338 downwards.
CTAGCAGATTTGTTATCCCACAAGAGTGAAAAACAGACAGTATCTCAAGGGAATACAGTATTGTTTGGACATAGCAAACAAATGAGACAGTCATAACATAATGTACTGTACCCATATTGTATTTTTTTTCAAGCTGAAGTACGGATAAGTCTCTATACATAAACTACAGGCTGCATGGAGCCAGAACTGAAAAGAGCCACATACCAAAACAAGAATGTAGCCCAATTCTTGCATATTTCTGTGTGCAAAGAAAAGCCAAGAGTAAGAAGGGATGTCTGATGCTTACCATTTGGTATCCCAAGACACATACACACACCCCAGGCAGCTCCTCAGGACTGCACAGACAGGGCTCCAGACAGCTGAAAGGTGCCAGAAAGCACTTGTCCTTTAAGCCATTTGTCAGTGTGGCAGCTCTCGGGCAGAACAGAGTCATAACTGCAGCAGTGTCTTTGCTGCTGATTGCCCCTCATTTGTTCGTTCAAACGTGAGCTTTAGAGGGGTCACAAAGTCTGCTGAGGTTTTGTGGAAGGCAGGTCCTATGGTTCTGTTTATGTACAAATATTTCTTTATATATATTTTTAAGGAATGTCTTTACTTGGTTTTAGTGTGTCAGGATTCAGCTGATACAGTGCTGGGAGAGGCAGCTGATGGTGCAGCTGGTCCTCTATAATTTAATTGACTATTAAATTACTTCAATTGTAATGAAGGACACAAACAGTAAAATTCCTTTAATTGTAAATGCAAATTTACCACCTAAAATGATAATACTGGCAAAAAGCAGCAGAAACTAGCACAAAATAGGCAACTCTTTCCAGATAAACAACAGTACTCCCTACATCCCTTAAATGACAGAAGATTTTAATAGAAAACAGCAAACCACTATACTCACTTTGTAAAGACCTCAACAAGTTTGGAGTGTCCATTTTGTAAAGCCAAATCTAACGGCGTTGCTCCATCCTCATTAGGTAATGCTAATGCTGATGACCCTCCAGGCTGGGCTGCCAAGAACTGGGAAAGCTTAACCAAGCCCAACTTCATTACAATGTGGAGAAGAGTTTCTTTTTGTTCAGGCTCTTAAAAAAACACAGCAAGCAAATCAAAATCATCAGTAACAAACCCCAGCATTTTACTTGCTAGGAACTTAAGGAACTTTCTCCACCACTACACAGGGAAAATTACTGTAGGATCTCCGCTAGTGATACAGTTTTTGATCTGAATATTTGGTGGCAACGCATCTACACTTTTATCTTTCCATTTCAAGTGGAATCAAAACTTCCAGACAGTCAAAACGCAGAAAACCAGGCCATGCTTCCTTCAATAAATGAAAGAAATTCGAGGCATCAGAGTAAAAGGGAGCTTCAGGCCACAAATTCTAGCACTGTAATAGCCAGAAAACCTGAATGTAGTGTCTGAAAACTATTTTTCATTACAGTTCTAACAGAAGTAGACACATTAACACAATGCAAGGAAAATTCTTTAAACCAGAATATCTCTAAACATTTATATAATATGTACCTCAGCATTTGTAGAACACACATATAAATGTCACATCATTATTTTTTTAAAAACTCATGTTCAAACTTCATCTTATTTGCAGCTAGCCAGCATGTGGCCTGGTGCATTAGCCTGCCTATGCAACCATTTTCTCACTGGGTGTTGGTCTTTAAAACTTTTTCTTGATCTTCCCATTTCCGATTCTAGGAAAATATATGTCCACCTGGGCATAGGCATAGGACCTGCTGTAGGATCCAAAGCCACAGAGGAAAGTAATCAACTATGGGTTTTTTATCTCCAAGGTCTACAAAGTGTTTCTAATTTCAGTCTTCGGAAACAATGATCATTTCTACATTTTAGTTACCAACATTAGTATGAACTACAGTGTTTACACATCTATGGAGCAAGACAGCATGTATGTTTCAAAGTTTTCAAGCACGTGCAACCTTTACGTACACTGAATCCAACTCAAGCATTTGCAGACTGCTTTGCTAAATAGAGCCATAAGCAACATGGACCCACAGAAAGCTCTGGGTCAGAAGGAAACTTCAAAGACTACCTAGTCCAAAGACCCTGCCATGGACAGGGACAGCTTCCACTAGAGGAGGTTTCTCAAAGCACCATCTAACCTGGCCTTGAACAACTCAGCCCAGAAGATCTGACTGAACCTCAGAGTTTCAAAGCCCAGTCAAGCACTTCTCATCAAGCACCTTGGTCTGCCTGGATCTGAGACCTTCTTCTATGGAGGAACATTTAAATAAGCAAGGTTAAGGCTTCCCAAAATCCCTGGCTGATGAGCCACTTCAAAAATGAGAGACCTCAGTACAACTTCCCCCTCAACCAGATGGGATTTGAACACACACAGCTTAAAATTTCCTCTGATCACTCATCTGGTGGAAGCATACGCTGTTCCCTCTGTGGCAGAGTAATTGAAAATAGGGCATGGTGCAGAGGGAAATCCAGGGGATGCAGGGCAGAAGACCAAAAAAACAGCAGACTAACTACAATGCAGCAATCAGCTGGGAGAAGTCTCTGCTGTTTAGACGTGAATGCCTTTCTCATTATACTGCCATCAGAAGTGAAAAACAATGCTCAAAGCCCAGATCTCTCACTTGCTCGGAGAATGACCTAGCTATTCAGACACAGTATGAAAATGTGTGCCAGTATCTTCCCCTTCCCTAGCTGTATTTCTGAATAGAGATTGATAACATCATCTGTGCTTTGCATAGATAGCACTGGCCCCAGTGCTATTTCTGTACTACAGAGAGTCTCTCCTGCAAGGACTTCAGCAGACTCAAGGCTGTGCCACCAGTCTGGACCTCAGCAGAGCACCTTGTCTGAAGTGTTTATATGTACGCCAGGGAGTTCAAGTTTAAATGCCCAGGAAATTATGAGGTCAAAAATATAGACCCTGAACCACCATTATGCATTCACAGGAAAAAAAAAAAAGTTTTCAGAATTGCTCCTTGATCTGGAATACTGAAATTCTGCTGAAGTCCCACTTTAGACATCAAGCTATGTTCTTCAGATGCTTCCAGCTAGACCATTTTTTCTATATACAGTGTTAGTAACAAGATAGCAGACAAATTAATCTAATTAAAACACATGCAAATACATCAATCAATATTAAACACACTAAACATCCAAGTAGATGCAACCCCAATCCTCAGACTAAAAGCACTGAAACAAAAAGGCCAACTTTACTCTGAACGTTGGCCTGTGGCCACTGGGTTTCAATGTATACTGTAACGATGCCAAAAAAAAAAAGCCAGATAAGCTTGCTCTGAGCATGATAAGATTAGGACTTTCCCACTCAGCAAATGGGGAGCCCTTAGGAAGCTTTCCCTGATGAGGAATAGCCTTCTCTGTGCTTTAACACTGCAGCAAATAAAATTACTCTTCTGGCAGCCAAATCTTACAAACAATGCAGTTCGTTGTAAGTGTGCTACAAAAAAACAAGTTTTAAAAATAACAGTAATTAATCTTTGTCTTCTGAAACCACCATCTAAAACAATAACTTCTACTACCTCACCACAATAGTCTACTAACTGATCTTTATCTGCCTAACCTAACAACCTTCATCTAACCTTATGCTAAATTTGTTCATGGCCAGCTTGAATGACCACGGTAGCTGCACCACCCAGCAGGTTCACTGTCTGCTTTCTGCCCTGATGCACTTAATCAGAAACAGCACTCACATCCCTCCCCGTCCTTTACCTGTCTAGACGATGTGTTTGCTGGGCTACTCTCTTCTTACTAGTCCCACAAGGCTTGCCCAGGACTGAACAGAACCTGATGACATAAAGCAATTACTAATACCTTCATGACAGTAAAATCTGAAATTCGAACTGTCTATTCAGAAGGATAAATGGAAAGGTAAGTACGCTTTTCCATACAAGGATCTGAGTTTTTCACCACAAGGATGGTGAAGCACTGGGACAGGTGGCCCAGAGAGGTTACAAACTGTCTGTCCACGGAGGTGTTCAAAATCTGATCCTTAGCAACCTGATAGAACTTTCAAGCTAGCCCTTCTCCAAGTGGAGTTTGGTAAAACCAGGTCAGCTCCAGGGACAATTTACATCCAAAATCTGCCATTGTTCTATTCCAGAATCAGCAACATCAAAACAAACAACAAAAAAAAAACCTAAAACAAAACAAAAACAAAAAAAAACCCAAAAAGATATGATGACTGATAATAACCGTTTTAAACAGACCTGCCTATAAAGAAAAGATTTTCATTAAAAGATTGTGAAGTTCTGAAACAACAGGGGGTTAGCAATTTTTTCCCGTAAGAACAATTTCTAGTTTCAGTTCTCTTCTTTTAATACCTTCTGTTATACCTCTTCACGGTGACAGAACAAATGGCATTTTCCTACACTTTTCACTTTATTTTCCATTCCTTTGGGGAAGATTTCAAATGTGGCTGAAGGGCAGGGAGGGGGGAATCACAAAAAAAACCACAACAGAAAGAAAATCATCCAGAAACAAACATACACACACCCCCCATACTGTGGAAAAAATCCAACATAATTCGAGGGCATCCTGTGGCAAGCTGGAACAAAGTAAGGAAAAAAAGGAGAACACAAGGCTTCTTCAACATCTTCGTATCTAAATGGTATAAAATACCACTTAATTTAAATGGTATAACATGCCATTTTCTATCAATGCACAAACCAAACAGCTCCTGCGATTTGAAGGACACACTGCTGGCTGATTCAGACATGGCCAGCTACTGCAAGGCAGGTGGTACTGAAAATTGTATGCACCATCAAGACTTTGTTTTGCATTGCATCTCGGTTCTCCAGCCAAAACATTCAGTTTGGGTTACACAGAGCTGAGCCAAACAGTCTGGTTTAAACATTAAAAAATCCCTTTGTTCTTCCTTGCACCTGAATCCCTTCCTATGTTCAAAAAAATAAAATAAAACCAAGTATTTCTCTCTGACAGAAATGACTAAGCCCTTTCTGGGATCTGAATTTCATTCATTTCCTGGAAGGAGACTAAAAACCTCAAGATCTGGGACTTGAAAAGCAGGGGGAGACACCAAAACTGGCTGACAAATTCCATTTTTTCCTGGCCTCATACTTTTATACATTACTGCTAGTTTTTTTCATTTTTCCATTAGGTACCAGATTATTTATAAAGCTGTCTTCAGTGCACCCCACTGCTGCAAAACCCCACACAAGTGACTTTGTGAAGGGACATCAGGCTGCAATGCATGGAATCAGGTATGTGGCAGACCACCTGAGTGCACACCTACATGAACCAACTCCCAGAGGCTGGCATCAATCCTACAGAAGAAAAGGACATGAGGGAAGGTAAAGGTCCATTGCAAAGGGAGTCCTGTCCCAGCAGTCTGAGCAGCAGGAGGGTCAGAAAAGGCTCCCATCCACCAGCCCCATGCACTAAAGGCTGCACATGGTGCCACGCTTACACCTCAGGTGAAGCTGGAGTTGACTCTACTGACTGGGTGACCCCAGCTGTGGTGCAAAACACTACAGGAGACGGTGTCTGTTAGCAGGGGGGACATTCCTCATCCTTTAGTACTGCAGCCAAACTGCTCCCTCGAGGTGTCTGGTGTAAGACACTTGTCTTTTGAGCACCACCCAAGTGCTCAATACCAGGTGGGACACCCTTTCAGTCAGGACAAGAGCAAGGCTCTCCAGCCCAGCGCCGACTGAAGGCTGAGGTCTGGGTCAGACCACAGCTTCACACCTGGTCTCTTCAGCAGCAGAGAGGCTCCTGAGCCCCACTACTTACACACTGCCTTCAGGAGGAAACTGCATCTCCCGTATCTCTTACTGTACTCACTCTCCTGTCACTCTGCATATCTCCAAGTGCGCCGTGCTTTTCCCAAAAAGCCCCTTCTTTGTCAAAGGGATCTCAAATGCTTCCTCTCTGCTCTTATCACAATTGACCAGGAGATGAGAATCATACACTTGCTGGCAACCCATAGGTTGAAGAGTGCTTGACAATATGTTGCCCCATGCAGATTTCTGGATCAGCAGCAGGCACTGGAAGACACTCATCTGTTTTGCAATGCACAGGCTAGCATTCTCCTCCCTCTGCCAGACACAGCTTCCAAAAGGACAAACTCCTGCTGGAGCAAAGATTTATCTGTTTCTCTAACTCCCTGAACTCTCTGACCAAAATACAATTACCTCTCCTCACAAATCTCACAAGACCTTGACACAGTTTTCCACTGGTCCCAGCGTTTCTCTAATTCTGTGAAGGAGAACAGGCACTTTGCACTCATCTCCATTTTCTTCCATGGGAAAAATGTAATCTAAAATTCCAACGGTAGAGAAGACACAGAGAGAATTTTCTTTAATTTACATCAAAACCCTGACATGCATCAGTCAGGTTTGAGCTTGTGCACATTAGAAGGAATGTGTGCAATACCAGGTGAAAGGAGTAACATAAATTACAAAGAAAATGGTAGGGCAAGGGCTATAAAGTAAAAAGTGCCATAGAAAATGGAAGTGTCCCCCAAAGGCAGACTATAAAGCAGCAAGTTTGGGTAGCTCAGTTCATTTCACAAGACCTATCCCTAGAAAACAATTACAATGCATTTATGAAACAAAATGGAAAATCTCCTTGTTCACAAAAGGGAACTAAACGCTGTTCCCTTCTCTATGATCCACAATTAGTTTTCTTAATTCAGGCTGTAATGTTATTGCTTCCATTAATAGCCAAAACCTAAAAGAGCAGCCTTCCTCTTGAAAATAACTGTAAATAGTGGCAAAGCTGTCAGCAACTGCTCTTGTTTGATTACCAGCACAGTTAATTATCCCAAACAACGTGAACTCACTGTCTTGGCAGTGCCCCTAAAACAACCAGAAACTGAGATGCCCTCAGCTTTTTGTCAATAAAGTGCACTGCTTGCAAAGTGCCCTCCTGTGCTCCCATTCGCCCTCTGACAGCTGAGAAATGTAAACCTGAATCTGTCAAGGATAAAGAAGTTGTGGGGAAGATGCTGAACCTGTGTCTGACGGTTCTTGGGACTGGCATACTGGAACGCTGCCATAACCTCATGGTGCTAAGAAAGAAAGCATTACTCAGACGCATTTTTCTCATTCAGATTCATTTCTTCTTTCTCTCTTCTTTTAGTTTTTCTTTCTTCCCTTCTTTGCATATTTTCCTTTTTTTTTTTTTTTGGTAAACAAAAAAACTGTGGGAAGATTGTCTTCTCTTTTTCTGGCAGCACTAGCAGTTTATTTAGCTTATTATTTAACACTGATTCCCCCACAGATTGAATAATCCACTTCAGAAGGAAAATATCCTTTATCAAGGTGCCAGAAACAAGAAAATCAGCTTCTCCCTCTCCCTCCTAACCCTTCTTCCCCTTTCCTGAAACCCACCAACAAATAAATGTCTAAGCATAGCACCTTTGTTGAGTTCCCAGTTTTCTGTATCAGCAAGCTGCTGATCTCAACAGCGGACCACTCTGTAAGAGTGAGCAGCTCCTGTCAGAGTTGTCAAACAAGCATCTGTTACAAGTGAGGATTACACAAAGGTTCATGCTTTCTTGTTTCTTTTGTTGAACTTTCTATAATGCAGCCAGTAACTCCTGACCTGTGCAACTACACTAAATTCCTGTATTATTTGCAATGCTCCCTAGGCAATCTCTTGGCTCTCTTTATCTGATCCTTCTTATACATTATCCTGAATATCAAAACGCCTATGAATAAAGCATTCTTCTATATTTCCATCGACCCTTACATTTCTAAATTCTCATAAAAATGAATGAGGTCAAAAAACACCAGATGGTGCAATAATTTTTTCCAGCAACATGTCACTCAAAAGTGTTTTTTTCCAATAAAAATAGCCCAGCAGCTCTGAAAACTGACAGAATAGCACAAGCATAACATTCTAAGCAGTGATGGATGATAGCACCCATCTTTCACAACATTCATATTAAAAAGAACATCCTGACAATGTCAAGTGTCAAGACACCTCTGACCTTTGATACAAGTTGTAGGGACAGCAGGTAGGGAAAGAAGTTCTCATTCTCTTTCTAAATACAAATTTCTACATTCTGTTTCTCACCAATTTTGATCTTTTAGACCATGCAGAAGAGTACAGGGACAACACTTAATCGCCTCATTGTTGAGGATTAAGGACCTTCTCTTCCTCTTCTCATGTGCTGAGAGATCTGAGGCTCTCCTGTCTCAGTCTACCCCCTTTTCCCTTCCACTCCTTCCCCTGCATGCACAGGGCTCCCTCAGCCACAGGAAACCCTCAGCTTTGGCTTTCTTCCCTTTGGGGTCAAAAACACAGTGATGGGGACAGCACAAGGAAGCAACTCCAGTCAGTGCTTCTCATAGTCAGGAGAGAGGATCAAAACTATACTTTCAGAAAGCAGACAGAAAGGATATAGAAGTTAAAGAAAAATTTTACAAACTACCTAGAGGAGAGCAAAATAGGTATCAGGTCCAGCCCAATCCTGGACCCCAGAGAGAGACAAAGGGAAGGACTAATCTCCCTTAGGCTGCAGGAAAAGCTGTCCAGAAAGCTTTCAGGAGCCCCCCACTCATCAAGGGTGGCCCCAAGCACTACCCAAGCAGGAGTGCACTGACAGATTCCACTGTAAATGAGCGTTGCTACCAGGCCCCAGGAATTTGTTTTGTTTATTCAGAAACAAGGCAAAAGACCCTGGCTTAATTTAAGAGCAGCATCTGTTGTACAAAGGGAGATGTCACTTCTGCAAGTGCAACAGTGCCAACGAGGCAACCCCACCACAGTATGCTGAAGACATGCTTGTCTAACACTTGAAATGTTCACACTCTGTATGGCAATGGTGGCACACATCTCAGCTTTTCTGCTGTGTTGAAATTTTGTTCATGTATAGTATTTTAATCTGAAAAGTGAACAAAGTATGAAAAATACACAGAACCAAAAATACAAGATCTATAAAAGTCTTGCAAAGGCAACATACTCTTTTTCCATATAAATGTTGCAGTACACCTGAAAATTACCACAACTAAAATTAGCACAACTAAAAATTGAAGGATTTTTTTCTGTGGATAGCAGTTGTCCTGGCAGAGCTTACTCTGATACCAGCTGAGATGATCTCTGACTCTCTGGACCCTCAACACACCAGGATAACCCTTCCCCATGTTTCAAGCAAGTAGGTACCCAGCTGGCTAGTGCAAGCATCTCTCAGTACTACTGACATCCTGCTGATGCTTCTGGGTTGGCTTTCAGCTGGTGAAAGGCTCAGATAAGCCTGTGAACAAAACTACAGCTGATTTCTTCAGGTTTTTATACAAGTTCCTCATTGCTAAAATCCAACAGTTTTCCTAGAAGTTCAGTAATGTGTACAAATATTTACTACACATCAAAATGAAACAAGTAACGGGCTTTTTTTTTCCTCTCCTGTCTAGCCAATATTTGAATGAGACTTGGTATTTGTTTTTACATCTGTTAAAGGGGTTGTTTACAACAGACAGACAAAAAACATTCTTCAGATTTTAAGTTATCTGTCACTAAGAATTAGAAAGATTTAAGACGTGAAAAAGCTCTTACCCAAAGAAATGGGCTTAAGTGATGTGTTTTTATTTCCCAAAAGCTTGCATGACTCTCTTTCAGTTTGGCTCACATGGAAACTGTCTTCTGATTTTTAGCAATTTAAAGTACTAAAAGGAAAACAGACAAAACTACCAAATTTTCAATGAAAAACATGGGAAGCCATCAAGTATAACAGAGTTTCCACTCTCAGCTATAAATCAGCTGAGTCTGCAAAAAAATATATACTCTTCGGCAAACCCTAACTAAGTTTTTTGTTTGCAATGAAACATGAAACTAAGAAAATATCACCTGATTTTGTTACGAAGTTTTTCAGTAGTATACCCTAATGTAAAGTTTCACATATATTTTCATTCCACTTCCCCTACATTTAAAAAAAGCCACAAAGAAACTTGATATTTTCCACAAAGAATGACCATAGTCATAAATAAAGGATAAACACTGACAGAACAGTCACAAAAATTATGTTTACTCTGCACATCAGAAGGCCTACAGTAACATATTTTTCTTTGACTACCACCTTTTTCTCTGGAGATAAAATATCTCACATGGTTAGAATCACGGCTGCAAAGCTTTATGCTACGGTTCTTGCTTTTTTTAAACAGACAACTCTATTTACAAATAAAGAACTGCATTCACAGTGAGTCAAGACAGAAAAACCTTCTAGGGAGACAGAGTTACAATAACCATCATTATCCCTTTTAACTCTCTGGGCACAAACCACCTCTCTGATTACCCCTCTCACACTTGAAAAATCTGTCATATTAACCACAAAATAAAGCTCAAGAGTTGAAAAACTGGATTAAACAATGAGATACTCTGCTCTGAACTGTGCACCAAACCACTATTAAAAGCTTTCTAACTTCAAATAAAATTCTACCACCTTCTGGGCAGCTCCCAAGGATGTTCCAGGTTGAAGGCAACTTTTCATAAGCAACAGCCATCATCAAGTCATTATCCAGTGATTGCAGATCTTCCATCCTTAGCCCAAACTTATCCAGCAACAGCTTGTGACTAGTGGCAGTGACACATTCTGCATGATCGACCAGAAAGCGAGACAATTTGCATGACAGGTTCTCTCTGTAAGTGATGGGACAGCTGCCGAGGACCACGGGTGAGAAACCCACTGTGTACATTAACACAGACACAGAAACTGCTTCTTGGTATCCATGGCCTGAAATTATCATGTAAATTAATCACTAACATCATCTATGTTCAGAAAATACATTAGTTACTTTTAATTCTCGACCACCTCTAAGACCTGTGGTTGCTAATTCAGAATTACTTTATTCTTCCCTTTCATTACATTTATTTGTCACAGGACATCTACCAACCATTTCTACTGATGAACTGGGATTCAACTAGACTTGAACTGATAGTCATCCCAATTATACCAACTTAATTAATTCTAGAACCAGTCTTTTTAGGTGAGGGTTCTTTAACCACAGTGGAAAGAACTGAGGGTTCTTGGATAAGCATTAAGAAAAATTAGATGCTCATGAATTCCAAGTAATAACTCTATTTATTAAAACTGATTTTGTATTTACCCAGGCCAAAACCCAAAAGCTTTCAACTAATGCACACTTCAGGCTCTTGGCAAACTTGATTAAATGCTGTAGCAACTCTGTAACTTACAGCTGGGACCCTCAAAGTCGAAGGGAGTTTGCCTCTTTAACCTCTTGAGCACTCTGTCTTTCCCTCCTACTCCTCTGACATCTAAGGGACAGTGAATGTCATACATATAAAAGAGGTGCAAGCTCTCACTGCAAAGTTAACCATGATGTACTAAGGGCAGAAATTTAAATTTTCCAGCATACTCTGAAGAGCTACAAATACATGTGCAATCTAGTAACTACAGAAGGAAGCATGTACTTACCACAACTGTAGTTGTTTTTAAAGTCCTCTGTGTTCCCTTATGTTTAATTTGGCTACCATAAAATAATACTAATATTAGCAGGGATATAGTTTAGCCTCACATTTTATTTTCATCTGTTCATGTCTTCTGTCATGATTAAGTGTTGCCTGTAGCCTTCTGGTTTTGTTCCTAGCCCAGAAGCAACTATTTAACAGTGTCACAGAATATTCTGAGATCTTAAAAAAAAAAATTAAAACTGACTTGGAACCAACTTGGAAGCCTAGCACTGTGTTTTCTCCAGTTGTAATTCATGACAATCATTTAGCATTTACGGGTTCAAAGAGGCCACTATGTAACAGCAATGAACTTTCCTTTTTTATACTCTGCCCTTATTTTCAGACTCTAAATCCTCTTTAGAACACAAGAGAAAACAAGGAGATCCTATTGCACAGGTACATCACATCTACAGCCTCTGACTCACACAAATGGAAAGGTCACAAAGCACACAATAAGGGTAACAAGCAGGGTTTATGTTACATCCCAGAGAGAGACAAGCCCAAGGCAGAGAGCCAGCTGGGAGGCAGCACATATGCCCCTTGTTTGCAGTGAGGCACCCTGGAGCTGTCTCCCAGACATCTCCATACCACGTGCAGCTCCAGCAGAGCTCCAAGCATCACAAGCAGGAGCGGCCCACAAGCCAGGCTGACAGCTGCACCAAGGGAAGGCTCAGAAAATACAGGACTCTTTCAGGTGTTAGGTTGTGGCATAAAATCAACTCACATTAAGAATTATGCCATCCCTGAACACTGCATTTTAATGCACACCCAGTGGTGCAAGTCCAGTAAAGCTGTCTACATCTAATACTGTGTTGGCACAGATTTCTACAAAAGGCAGGATCACCTATGTTCAGTCAAACTCAGCCTGGATCCTAAAGCCCATCATTCAAACCCCTGCATTTTCTCCATTACAGAGACATGCAACAGTTATACCAAGCTGTCCAGTTATGCCCAGCTTTGAAATCGGGTTGGGGTAGAGCAAAGAGTGGAAAAATACAAACAGGAATTACGGCTCACCTGGAACTATGGACTGAAGAATGTTGTCACTAACTCGCTCAGCAAACATTATGTGTCTCTTCAGGGATCCATCATAAACAAAGTAAAACTCAGTATCCTCTGGGAGGTAAATATTTTTGTCAAATTTTGCATGTACAGTCACCTGTCCCTGAAAAAATTAAAGTGCATTCAGAAACATTCAGTAAATTTCTCATCCTCAACAAACCCACTGATGTATAATTCAGGTCCAATTTTACTATAACCTTTATAACTCTACTATACAGAGATAGTGTGATACAATGACAAATCTTCAGTTTTCTACTTCCACTTAGAAAATAACACTGTTTTTATGCCTGCAAAAGCAAAGCTAATTTTAAAAACTGTCTTTTAAATAATTTCTTTCAAGCAATTCCTTTCATCCTGCCCCACACAAATATAACTGACTTTTTATTTAAAATGGATCAGAATAACCTGAACCCAAATATTTTGCTATTTACAAAAGCAAGTTTTGTTTTAAAAAATGAAATACTCAGAAGTAATTTAAATTATCTTACACTTAGTTTTCAAAAAGAAGCACTAATCCAATTCTACAAATGGTTTCAAAGAACACTACTTCCCAGATATCTGTCTGTGGGTTTCTTTATAGTAAATAGAAAGCAACCAGCCAAGAAAAACCTGTCATACAATAGCTTCAAAAAAGAACAGGAAAGGGATCTAAGAAGCAGCAAACAATAACAAATGTCTGACAAGTCTGAGGGCGGAAATTTAGATCAAGCTGCATTTCCTTGAGGAGGAGGACAGTGTGCTACACCACAGTTCCTGACTGCCACAGTTGTTCTAAATAAGGCAGAATTGCCCCAACAGCTGGCAGAAATGGTGTTTTCTGGAAAACATGCTGTAGAAGAATATCTCAGCCATATTTCCAAAGATGCCTGCCCTGCTCTATTCAAAACAGTTACCACAGCACTGACTCCACCAGCTCCATAAACAAATCTGGTAAAAAAACAAAGCACAACACAGTAGCACAGACAATTCTGTGGCTGAAAACCACACTTATGCCTCTGACTGTCCTTATGCTGTTCATGATATGGCAAACACTTCACTGCAGTGTGGCTCTTGCCACCCACAACAACATCACATCTTGGCCTGCCCTCCCCAAGGACACCTTTCTCGTCACTCGTAACAATGCGAATCCTGCATTTGTTTTCCTCTTCAATGCAGGCGAAGCTAATGAACTGGGGTGAAGAGGCAAAGGCTGGTTTCAAGCACAAAGTCTTCCTCAGATAGGGCTGTTCCCATAAGAACAGGTGTAAAAAACATTAGGAGCTCAGTATCAAGAGCAAACGTGCCTGTCATCCCCAAAAACAGGTAACGCACCTCTTTTTAGTAGCCTGAAGTGTTGGAACTGCAAAGTGTTTTCTCCTATTTGTCTTTGGGTTTTGCACTACTATAACCAGAATGTACTATCATTATTGCAGTTGCTGTTTGTACTGTTGTTATTAAAACAGTGTTTTTTAAAAAAAATTTATTGTAGTTGTGAATAACCCTTTTGGTCTGCTGAGTAATAATGTGGATAGCTATTTTGGGGAGATAGGAATAGGCTAAGTCTCTGAGGGCCCTCCACAGTCTGCTCCAGTGGTTTCTTAGCTGACAGCTGCCTGGTTCACAGGAGCCCAGCAGAATTTCTTCCACGTGGGCACTTGGAGTCACAACTCCCAAACCCTCTCTGTGCCTTCTGGACCCCTGAGTCAGACAGAATACACAGCCAGACAGCTTTCATGTTTTCTTTGCCCTAACTACATGAAAAAAGGGGGATATTCTGTGGAAACATTTCTCACTTAATTAGATGCTGTTGGGGGGAAAAAACTCAAGACAAATTGTAGCCATACTGCTCGTTTTTAATAAATGTTAACTTGGGTTCACTAAGGACAGAGAAACATCTTAAACTAATTACATTACATAATGTATAGGCATGAGGGAGAATTTCACAAATCCTTTTCTAGAGGGAAAAAGACAGTGGAAAGCTCGTGCGTACATAATAAAAACCAAGTTTATAAAGCTCACTCCTTACAACACTCCAGAAAATCAAAGTCATGGTCATTTAAGCAAAGATTCTACAAAAGGAAGGCAAATTGGCAGCTAGCTTGTATCTGGCTAAACAGTTGAGTGATTCAATTGGAAAATCGGACATGATCCAAAAAGAGGGTTAAACCCTGTATCACAGTAGATGATTCAGAGATAACACAGAAAGTAAGAGTGGAATATTATTTTTGATGCTGCATGCTTATCACACCTGGCATCAGAATAAGTTATTGCATGCAAGGTCTTATCATTGCCTCCAGCACATTCCATCCTGTCTTCAGATACTCTTGTTTCATGTTGCTGCATTCAAAGATATTTCTTCTTGGTGCTGCTGCTACTAAAACATGTATCAGTTTACTTTCAAACTGTCTCTGTGTGAAGCCAAATACATTACAGGAACTATTTAACCACATTTTTTTTCTACAAACAAAGATCACTTGCAGTCCATCCTAGAAAACTCCTACATATAAAAATACTTTAAGAAAGTAATGCAAGTTTTATACACAATCCCTGCAGAAGCATTTATATCCTGGGTCCCTCAGGCAAGGTCAGTCCAGCCCCAGGAGCAGGCTGCAGCAGGAGCTACCTGCACAGATTTTCCTTCACAGACAAATTAACTTGAAGTCACAGGAGTCAGAGCAATTCCAGCTCCCATCTTCCTCCTCCTTTCCTAGCAAGACACTCAAGCAGGAGGGAAGAGGGCTGGATAATGTTAGTCCTCCACCAAAGAAATGTCTCTGCTTCACAAGGCTTTCCCGGTGTTTTTTGGAAGATGACACCCCTTTTGTAAAAGCACTGCTTCCTGGCAGAGCCAGAGTGCTCACTCCAGGTTTTCAATCAAAGCATAGTCAATTAACTATTACAACCATTAAACAGTCTACATAAACAACAGTGAAACACTTTTCCAGGAGTTCAATGAGAAATTCCTGCACAGGAAAGTCATTTGCACAGCATCACTCTCACCACATGTGGGAGAAGGGCTTCTCCACTGCTTCACAACCCATTCTGCAAGGCATGACCAAAGCACCTTCTCAAGTCTGCAAAAAAACCTCTGGCACTGACTTATTACTAAAGCACAAAGAAACTAAAATTACAGTTATTGGCATGTAAAAGTAGGTAATTAAGCCCTAACTCACGTATCAGTACAAAAGAGCACAACCAACAGAAACAGATAAAAACATACACAGCACCTGAAATGAGAACACTGTCCTCCTACAGCGTGATGTTTGATCTGAGTTTGTTCCAGACACTGAAACTGGAAACACATCCCAACCAACATGTTTCTTCTACATTTCTAAAGATAAAATTTAAGCTTATCCTCTAGATACCAAAACCCAAACAAGGTAAGTCACACAGGCGCCTCATCTTTGGAAAAGTGGCCACTGAATACAAGGCAGCTGTGAGAGCATGGATCCAGAAGGGCCAGATTCTTGACAATCCAGTTGCTAGATGTCTTTGACACCATTTTCACAGGTTCATTCATTTAACAACAGTCCAACCTCTCGCCCAAACCTTTCATTGCCTTAATAAGATTATGTATATCCTCACAAACTTGGGAAAATGTAACGGAGAGTTAAGAGCTTGACTTCTACATCTAGGTATGCTTAACCATGCTTTCAGGGTCCACATGAACCTCAGATAGTTCAGTCCCCTCTTATCAAAGCAAGGGGAAGGATGTGCCACTTCACCATCTCAGCAAGTAAACAGTCCCTGGCCACAGCTGGTCGCTCAGGTAGATGCTGGGGAAGGTCCTTGCCTCAAGATCACACTGTGTTGATTCTGATGGACTTGTAGAGGAAGAAAATTTTAAAGTTGAAGGGCACTTACTGAGACTAACTAGCCATTATCTTACTTAGATTTAGACCTGCATGGCTAAAAAAAAGGTATTCAGCTCTACAGAACCACCACAGGAACACATGGAAACTGGAGACCTCTCAAATACTATCCAGACCTGTAACAGCACAGAACTTCAGGCAGCCACATCAACGCCTTTGACTACAAAAGGATACCAGAAAAAAGAAGAAAAAGAACATGGGAGAAGCCCTCAGCCCATTGCAGCCAAGAGGAGTTTTGACACTGATTTAATGAGAGCCAAGATGGTCACCGTAATCCTTGAAATAAAAACCAGAAAAGCATACAGGGAAATTGAGGAGAAGACACTGCAGTTAAGGGGACCGTAAGAGAGACACAGACTCAACTCTGAACACATTAAACCTGTGGCTGAGAAAGTGTTAGTTTTTACCTCTCTGGGATCCATAAAGTAAAACCTACCTTTTACTACCAGGGAAAACACTGTCCTGGCACTGGCACCAGGGAGGGGATTAGCAAGGTTTGTGTTTTCAGCAAGATTTATAGGTCTATACACTCTTTCAGTGTCACCAGACAGGTTTTGTCTAGGGCACCTGAGAGTCATGTCAGGCTTGTAGCAGCAGGGTCTCCTGAACCAGAAGTCCTCGGTAGGGAGCAGCAAAGGCCAGACGTGGGAGAAGAGCTCCCACCTCCAGACACTCTTCTGACCCTGTTCTGCATCCCAGCAAGGATGGTATGCAGGCTCTGGTGAGGAGAAGGGGGAATGGTGGGTGGCAATCCTTCACAGGTGAAACATGGCAGCACCCAGGCAGGAGGAGCTGAAGGTTTGACGATGGCACTTCCACTGTGCCTCATCCTTAGTCTGCTGCAAGACACTCCATGCCTTAATAAATAATTGGCCATTAACCTGAACTGAGATTCTCCCACTTTGAAACCATATAGAAACATCATCTTCCTCACCACGAACCTGCCCCAGCAAAACAGGTGCAACACAAAAAAATCTTTAGTGGACTTCTAGATCCAGGCCACCATGCTGGCTAACACTTAAATTTCAATAATTGCCCTCTATACTTGCATACACAACCTGGATTAATCTACTTCCCCAGCAGCCTTCTACCATAAAAATAACACATTCTAAAGTACACTAAAAATTTCTTTACCAAACTATGCATGTAGCATAGTAGCTCAAGAAGTAATATTTTATCCAGGGCTTTCAAGGATACCATCTCTAAATATAACAGGACAAACAAATAACAGATTAGTAATTACATTCTCTAAGAAAAATATTTATATCCTGGGGTAAAACAATGGCTTATTTGTTTCCAAAATGCAAGTCCCAACATACTGAAGTAAATGCAAATCCCCAAGTATTGCCAGCAATAACGGGAATATTTTCCTCTATGTCAGCTACTACTGGCCACTTCAATTTCAGATAAGTATGAAATATTTAGAGACTACTTGCTTCAGAAACGTTTATATTTTACTTGTGCTTGGACAAAAACAGTAGCAGCCATAAAGTTTTAATGACCCTTCTGCAACTCAGCTGCAACTGTGAACACTTCTACACAAAAGATGCTAAAATAGCGGTAGGTAAATTCTAAATGATCAATCATATTCAAATCATTAATAACAAGAATAAAGTTATAAACATGCCTTTCCAATGTTCTGTGATGTTTTTATACCGTCCACCAGACAGATCTTGGTTACAGATTGCAGTAAATGCAGTTATGGATTTGCTTAAGAAAGCGTGCACACCATCTGAATTGAATGCAGTGGGATTCAGCACACCATGAAACAGCAACTACATGCAGGGAAGGAAGGAAGTTACAAATTGAAAAACAAAATAAGAGATAAAAGCTGAACATTTCTAGAAGCATTAACTTTCTAACTGTATAGCTAAAAATATCCAAACCAAAACCAGGGTGGCTTTTCCACCCATTTAATAACTTAAGGGAAGAAGCAACTGAGTATGATTAGTTTTCTTCTATCCAGAGTAACGCAATAAGCGTAATTCCACATACAAACTTGGAGACGATGTATGTGTTGATAGGGTTATATTTAATACTACATATTGTCCAAAAGCCCACATATACACTTTTATAAAAATTAAATATGCACTCAGAGTTGCTTTGAGAAGAGCCAGTCCTCTGCTGATTTATACTGCAAAACTCCACCAGCACCCTGCGAACCTCACTTATTTCCTCAAGACTGGTATTCAGCCCCTGAACCTGTGGACCAGGCACTGCTGACATGTGGGAAATGCACCACGGCATGTTCTCCAAATCACATCAGCTTTATGCACCAACTACCTGTAGGTACTTGTTAGGCATGTGGCAGGTTTCTGAGAAGGGCAGAGCATGCATTTGCACGGACACCTCCAGGCAGAAGTAAGAAGCATCACCCCCACAGGTGCTTAAGGCAATACAGCACACAGGAAGTCCACTGACTAGCAGCTGAGGCAGCTCTCTGTTCTTGTCAAAGAAGTGAGGAAAAGAAGTATTCAGTGACCACCAAAATAAAATCTGAAGGATGCCTCAAGCAAGGTCCGAGCACTATCTTAAATAGAAAAGCACTGACAGAGAAATTTCCTAATGAAAACAGATAAGCTTCCCTCTTTTGACATGAAAAAGCAGGAAGTTCCTCACTTTGGTTTAGATGCAGTGCCTTTTTAAAAGAAAAAGGTAGAAGCTACAGTCATCTTTTTGACTAAGTAGCCTACATAAACTGGAAAAAAATTAAGCACTCTGTTACATCCAAACTGATGATGTAAGTACACTCCAAGCAAAGAAGAAGGATGGAGGAGAACCTGACAAGTTAACTAGCTTACTCCCCTGCCTCATGGCAGGATCAAAGCTGCCCAAGTTTACTCCTCAGAGATGGATTTTCCAGACCCTGCTTGAAAACACCACTCACATAGTTCCATAACACACAGCACTGTGAGCTTCCTCCCACCCAAACAATCCCTGTCTGGCCTCCCCCACCTTCTGCACCTGGTACTTACTTTGTGCTTCTTTAATGGCTTAACAAGTCCTTGGCCTTGATAAGGGGAAGAGAGATGAAGGATTGTTGTTTATGTTGTTGGGGTTTCATAGGAGACCATCCTTAAACTCTGTGGGTTTTCAATCAAGCTTATTGCAATACTCCCCCTTGACAAACTGAAATACATCTGCTGTATTAGGAGTTTCTGAAATTGCAGACACCAACTTTCATCCAAAGCTTATGTCTCAAAATGAGTTACACCTTCTACCTCCTCACTAGCCTCAACACAGGTTCACTCTCTTCAAAGACACAAATAGAAAAACCTTTTTTTTTTTGTTGAGAACTGCAAGATTTGCCTCCAGGAAAAGGAATTAGAATCAAACAGAATTTTAAAAATACAGAAAACAAAAGGAAAAAACAAACAAACATACAAAATAAAACAAAACCACAAACCCCAAGCCTTTAAAATACTTCTCATTTACTGCAAAACTAAATATATTTCCTCTAAAAAGAAAATAACCCAGTAACAGGTCATGACATCCATATGTCTGCAAGTCTCTAGGCTATAGTGCACTGTTAAGTTGCCTCTAATATTACCCACTTTAAAAAGAAACACGTATTAGACATACGATGATTTTCATTCAGAGCACATGCAAAATGCCCAGATGCTATCCAGGTTCTTATTTTCTATGGCATTATCTTACCACAAAAAATTCTCCTCCTCTGTCCTGTTTCTTCCGTTTAACCCTCTCAAGCAGCCCCTTGCTCAATTTAAGATACAGCTGGCAGCAACACCACTTCCACGTCACCATAAGCAACATCCAGCCACACAACCTGACCCATGCCATGCCTGGGAACACCATCTCATTTCTGCTGAATTAGTGACAGCACATGCTACAGAGCTTATGCTGGCTTTGTGCTTTTTATGCCTGGTCTATGTCAGCAGCAGTATGAGAGACAGTCATGGAACTGACCACTCATGCAGAATTTATCTACCAATGTTTTTAAACAATCTAAACCACAGAGCAAGTCTAAAGCAATTCAGCACTTTACATCAAACTTACCCTATTTCCCTTACCTTGCCACCACCAGTCTTAAAGCTGTGTTTAGCACATTATCAAACCCAGACAACAAGTAAGGTGGAGAAAAATTTTCAGAGTCCCACACAGCAAAGTAATAAATAATAAATAAATAAGTAAATAAATGGGATATCTTTTAATTCTGGAACCACTGGACAGAAATAAAAACATCTGGAATGCTTTTGGCAGAAAGGAGAAGGGAGAAGGCAGAAGAAAAAGAAAAAGAAAAAATTTTTCAAGCCTAGTGTCAGAAGATACATCAATGTTCTTGCTGGTCTATCATTGAAAGTATCATTCAGTGTTTTACTGTCAGTGACAAAACAACTTATGTTCATGGATTAATTAATACAGAGGAATTAAAAAGCTTAAGAATGAGCTGTTAACACAGGTCAGAAAATCTCTGCAATAAGAAAATTAGCATCCCTTCTGACATGCAAATGCTGACTAAAAGAAACGGAGCAATCTCTTTCAGTTGACTTGATTTGAGATATACAAATCAGACTAGTTATTATTCTCATGTCCTGTGTAGTATCAGTGTTGCAGACACTACACAAATACATGCAAGCACAAAGCCCCTGCCCAGAAAAATCTTAATTTAAAGACTGAAGGGAAAACAAAGGAAAAATAATACACCACGGGAACAAAAAGTATCTGCCTGCTGATGGACACGCTTTAAAGCACCCATTCTTCGCTTTCGTATCTTTTAGAATTGGTCCCATTCTTTCAGATGCATTTCCTCAGTCTCACACTGGCAGCAAGTCTGGATCCAGAGGCCAGCCTGTGCATACTCTTTTGTGCATCCCCACGCAGGCTCCCCATGACAGACCCGACCAGGGTCCCACAGCGGACAACAACAAAGTACTCCTGACCTCAGCCAGAGCTGGCTCAGGCCAACACAGCTCTGTGCATTAGCAAAGGCATGCTGAAAGGACAACACACGTTTACATTTTAAACCACGCCTCTTTATTGTGTTTTGAAGTCTAAGTAATGCAGTCGTTTCAGCCTCGTTGAATACGCAGATAGGCCGAGAATTACGGCCAGCCCCACTGCAACAGCAAAGAACATGAAAGCACAGAAAGGACAAGACAGGCTAGAAACTGTCTTTTTCCACAAAGGGCTAGCTAGAAGACACTGACTACTTGGCAAGACCAGCAAATACAAAAGCTGTACCCAACCATGGAAAATTATCCCTTTCCACTCCTCTTTGCACATCAACTGTTAGTACAGCATGGAGGAACTAGGAAGGCAAACAGCTTGGCCAGGGAGACAATCAGCTATTCACAATCAATACCTAAGTCCTACTGCCACTTCCAACTCCAATCAGGCAAAAAAGCACACTGGAATCATGCTGGGCAGTTTGCAGGCCCAGCCCAGGCAAAGACCATCACTGAGCCTGTCCCAAGTGTGGGAGTCTCCAGGCCCTCAGACGCTGGGGCTGCCAGCAGCCTGGTGCCACGTCCTACTCTGCCCTTCCCAACCCAGCCAGAGAAACCCTGGAAAACCTCGCTGCAGGAATACTTCCATACATCAGCATTAAGCACCTCTATCTCCTTGGCACCTAAGCTTCACCAAGGAAGATGCAACAGTGTCAGAAACAAAACTGTCCCCTAGTAAAAACATCCGAGCAGAGACACCTTAAGAGGGACACGTCGTGTAACAGAACACAAGACAAGTTAATTAAGCTTGGACCTTGAGGACTTTTAGCCAGCTCCAGTGGTTGTACATAGGAGCATGCAAAACCTTAGGAAAGTGCATTTTGAGAATAGTAAGCAGCACAGGAGCAAGTGGAAGTTTTATTTTCCAGGAGATCCTGAGTCTCAAAACTAGGAGCCTGTATTTCTGCCTCTTCCCAGAGAATTAACATTCAAAAGCTGCTTCGGAAAGACAGGCACATAACCTTCAGCACCATCTCCTGCAGAGATGAGGCCCCTTTGGTGTCTACAAGAAACTGCTGAGGATATACTCCGTGGCTCAGCATTTCTTTATCTATCTCTCCAGCTCCCATAGGAAACATTCATAAGGCTCCCAGCAGAGATTAATTTACAAACTTCTGAGAACACTTATTTACTGTTCTTGAGAGCTCACTACTTCCACACTATGTGTGCCCCATGGCAGCAAGGTCTATTGCTTTGTCAATATCGAAGATGGTAATCAATAGCATTTCTTTAAAACAAACAAAAATCAGTTACCTACCATTACCTAAGAAGGAATGATTCTCCATGAGGGAGATTCGTTTCTCCACACTAAAAACTGCTTATAATAGGAGGAACAACTGCCATACATAAATTCTTTATTATCTGAAGAGTGCTTCATCAAATATTTTGCTATTATCTTCCATCTTTCATGAATAGTGTTTTTCCATATACGAGACTAGTGTCTGCCTGAAGATAGCGAGGTGTATATATATATATATTCCATATACTGTCTTTAGTACACAATTAAATGAAATACTCAGTTTGCTGCTCTTCTTACAGGATGAATTGGCTAAATAAAATTTTATTTGTAACAGTTTTTAAAAAGCATAATTTAGGAGGGCAAAAGCTACTTACCTTCAAGTTCTATATACTTTAATGATGTATTATTAGCATCGAAAGAAGAGATGGCTATGAAGTTTCAGTTTATTCTTGGCTAGTCAATCCTGAAAACTAGACTGGCTTATAAAGAGTAATTTTATAGAGTGGTTAACAGTAATTTGCTGTCTAGAAGCTGGAAACAGGCTCCTCAAATTAACTGAGGAGATGTGTTTGAAATACTTGATTTTCTGTTTCATTACCATTTATTTTTTAAATCATGGCACTGATGTGTGTTGTAATTAGATTTTAATGTACTGCTGCCACAAAAATTACATACAGAAGAAGGGTATTAAATAATGCATTTTCAAAATGGACTAATTACATAGAGTATTTTTAAATTACATTTCACAAAAAATATATTAAACCAGCTTGGTCCTTGAGCTTTCAGAAAACATTGCCTCTTATGTAACAAAAAAAGAACAGCCATCACTTGGTCAACAAAATTACACATACCATTTTAGATTTGCCAAGAAATTCAGTACTGCTGAAGTGTGACATTTTGAAGTAGTAGCGCAGTATGGACACATCCTCCAGCTGTGTTAACAGCTGCTCACATACAGTGAGTCAACAAAGTACCTTGCATATAATCTTTAAAAATATGTATTATAAACACAAAATTGCAGTTATTCTCAGATAATCTGACATGGAATGCAAGCCTCTCAAAGCATGCATTTAGAATGAAGAAGAGGGTAAAATCCACTGGATATAGATGCTAAGCATGTTTACACACAGTGTGAAAAGCACCTTAATTTTGGACCCAGTATACAGCAGATTTCTCCCTCTCTCAATGAACAAAACCTATGCTTTCACAGAGGCTGGAAAAAAAGGATTACGTCCTACCCTTTCATCTCTTCCACTTTTCTTGCAGAAAATAATTTGTTAGAACCATATGCTGACATCTTTGAAGTTGCATGTGAACAGTGTGCGATTGCCATGACATGGTATTCTGCAGTTCCACTGTGGCCCTTTAGAAGGGACTGGAATCCATCACAGAAATACCTAAATTCGCTGCAATGCAAGTATTTGTTATGTTCCCTCAGTTTTCCAGAGACGTGTTCTCTATCCCTGCTTACGAGAGATGAAAGCAGCGTTTAGCGAAGGAGATGGAACAGCATTTAGACAAGCTCAGCTTGCCAGAGAACTCCTTAAAGAAAACTGACTAAGGAACTGAAAAATCAGGAAGGGCTATCATGTTTAATTTAAATGCTGATTTGATTGTGTTTTCCAACAAAGTCACACAAGTAAAGCAGAAGCAATTGGAGGGAGTTTCCAGAACTGTTTAAATAATTGGATCGAACTAATAGAAGATAAATGCCCTGACTCAAGGACTTTTTCAGGACAAACTCTTTGATTTTCCCAAACATACTGAAAAGGCACTCAGATTATGAACAATATTGTGACAGGCTACATTATGCAGCTGCAATACTTTCAACTCACTAGAATAACTACATCAACCTCAAATGATCAGTATAAGGTCTGCTAAGATTTCTCCAAGTTTCAGATGGGGTTTGAGAGAAAACCTTCAATCTTTCTCATACACACACACACATACACACACACACACACACACACAGAGAGAGAGAGAAATAAATACAGGAGGCTGTTAAAAAATTACTACAATCCCAGGTTCTGGGAAACTCACCCCAGATGCTCCCACTGCAAGTCCCTGGTAGCCTGTGTTTCTCCACTAACCTCAGGCTTGTTAGGACACTGGGGACCCAGAAGAAAGACATCATCTCCATCTGCTGCCCCACAAGAAAATGAGTTGGCAACAATCCAAACTACTCTCACTGGGTTTCTAGCAAGTTAGGAGCCCCCTCTGGAATTTCTCCATCTGGGTTGGTGAGAGGTTGAAGATCTCAACTAGAAAATTACCGAAGCACAGGACCACAACCAGCAAAGCTTAGATCTGGTACAGACTCTCACTAGTGCAAAGCTTGGGGTGAATGTTCTCAACTGAAATCACATTCTCCCCCTGGTGAGTCCCTTGTTCATAAAAGATGTATCATTTTTAGTCTCCAAATGCACAGTTTTATCCCATTCTTTCCACTTTTTACTGGTATAAATAAAAGGTGGGAAAATTCAATCTTCCCATATAATTACTGATCTTCTCAGTACTAACCAACTTCTCCCAAAATTATGATGTTAACAAATTTACAAAGATTTCACAAGCCTCTATCTGGTTCACAGGGTTATAATCAAAATATTAAACAGAACTAGACTTAAGTACAACACTTAAGGACTATCACTCGTACTCCTTCTCTCTACCCTAACAGCTCTTGCAGTACCTATATATATTTATCCCTTTCTTTTTTTATTATTTATTTTACCTTCCCCTTCTTTTTCTTCCATAAGAATTTCCTGTGAGACACAACATCAAATGTTTCATTTTCAACTACTTGGATTAAAACCTCTGCAATGTCCTTTGCAAAGCGGTCAATTACCTCATGGGAACATACTAGATCAGTCAGATCAGATATCAACATGTCCCTGATTACTTTTTCAGTAAAAATTTGGTTTTAAAGCCTTGCACCACACAATAAACATCACATCAGCAGGCCTCAAAAATACTTTTCTCCTGATGCCTTTAAAGATCCTGCATCTAATTTTTGCAAGCCTGAGGTTTTAACTCTGAAGCTGACAAATACAATGAAAACTCATGCCAGTGCATTACCAATCATATGTTCCTTCAACACTCCAGGATACAGTTTATTTGTATTACTCCATTTCCATCCCCATCTCACAACAATAAGCAGATAATTGTTTTGTTTCTGTCTTTGTTTCATCTTTTACCACCCTTTTGAAAACCATTCAGTGTCCTCCCATCTTCCCCCCAGACACCATCCACGTACCTCTGCTACCTTCATTTCAAAGCAGAACAGGTAAAAAAATTACAATTATGGCTTTTTAATAATAACAACTACAGTTCCCAAGTTTTGATACTCACAATCACATCCCCTTGAAGACAAGAAATAAATTAAGTTTATCTAATGTATGTCCTCACTCATATTACTACCTGTTTATTGAGTTCATCTATTTTAAGCAATTATTTCAGGTTTTGCAGAAAAAAAATCCATTAGATTACAAACTTCAACTTATTTTTTTTATGTAACACATAATTTCCTGCTTTGTGGAAGCTGAAAGAATGGTAGTTTGGAATTCTGTAAGCAAAGAACAACCAAAATTGTAGGGAAGTGAGTGAGTGGTGTCTTTTCACCAGTTACTCTGTAACAGTTGTAGGCAGTAACTCTGCTTTTGAAAACTGCAATTGAGAATACTGAAGGAGAACAAAATAATGATCACGAAGGGGAAATAATTTCAAACTTCCTTCAGAGAGCTGAGCTGCACTTCTAAAAACTATCACCTCCACACATGCCTCATCGGACACCAACATTCAACAGCCTCCAGTCTCAGAAAGCCAGAGAATGGTTTTTAGTTTCATTCACCCTGCTTTTGAATGAGCTGTTACCCTAAAGAAAGCAACTCTACAGGCAGAAGCCTAGTGTTGTAGGACTTACATAAAGAGGTACTTCAGAGCAGCTTAACTCCATTGTCACAGCATCTACAAACAGAATAAACCAGTGGAATTATTACACACCCATCAGGAGGCATTGATATCATTATATGTGATTCATGTCTGCAAACTAGGTCAACATCTTCCAGAATTACAGGGGGGAAAAAAGGATATTAAGCTTATCAGCTATCCAGTTACCCCAAATCTCCCCAGAATGAGAAAACACTGGTGTAATGATGCCTATCATTAAGGCTGGAGGAGGGGTGGCTGGTATTAGTTAACATGCTGCATGCCTTTCAGACAATAGAAACAGTAAACAAAACAGGTCAGGCTGAGCCCAGCTGCTGAGACACTCCTATCTGCAGCAAATTAAGTAGTGAGAAACTCAGCATTTATCTCTAGAAGCAAAAAATTGAACTTGACCTGCACTGTAGCAACTTTTACTCCACACCAATATCCCAAGTGTCTGGTGCTGATTTTTGTTTCAGCAACTTCATAGAAGGTATGTATCCCCAAGGCAGGTTGCCTTAACTACCATAAACAGCAAACTACTGAGACAAGTCATCACCAGAACGAATATAAAGAGAGTCATCAAAGCTGACTTCTATATTTCAGATTCACTACACCCTCAAAATTAATACTCTAAAAGTAGTATTCCTTCCAAAAGAGAAAAGCATACCAGAAGCAACTCCACATCTTTACAGCAGCAAGGTGGGCTCAACAACTATGCACAAGTCTTCTTCAACTTGCTGAAACAGGCTATAAAAAAAGAGTCTGTCTTAAGAGAGGGCTGTCTCAGCTCAGATGTGGCCTTGTTTTTACAGCTGAACAGTTTCCAAGAACAATACAGTTCTGCAGCTCATTGCATGTTAATGCATAGGTACATCCTTGTATGAGTCAGATAGGATTTCAGAAGTTTCCTGCCTACAAACGCAGAAATTAAATGCATGGCTTCAACTGAAACCAAAAATGACCCGCCCACTATCCCAGCATATACTCCTTTAAAATCACAAATTTGTTCATCTTCATCTCCTGGTCCATCAGTTGAACTATACTCACAGGTCCACACATTCTTGCAGTTCTAAAACAAGGCAAAACTCTTTACAAAATGACTGGTTGCAAAGGTTCACCCAAAAAAATCCAAACCTCTTATATTGTAAGAAAAAGGTATCAAAGCAAACACTAACCCAGCCAGCCTAGTCAGCAGCAAGATTCAGACAGAGGGGTTTCTTATTTTCTGTGTAGGAAGGAGGTATCCTCCAGCTGACTCCAAGGCATCTCACTTCGACAGACAAAGCTCTGCAGTTTCCAGCAACAACATCCTGAACCCAACCTGAAGAGCAGCAGCCTGGGAAGCACAGCCCTGTTGGTGCAGAAGAAAACAGGGTCACAAGAGAAGTTAAGAAACAGTAACACTAGTTCCACAAGGAGTATTTTAAGGTGCTTTCACAAGCACTTTCACAAGTGCTAACTTACAGAACAGATGACGCATATTAATATCTATCCCAGACCTCACAACTACTGCTGCTCCTCTGAAGTGGGCACCACTTCATGGTTGGCTGAAATGAGCGACACATCAGTCAGCCATCTGGCACCACTGCTCTACTCCAAGGTACAAAACCCCTTCACCTACAGTGGTTCTCAATCTTTAAAGGAACACAACTAAACTAAACTCCACCATCACCACCGCAAGAAAATACAAGCACAGTCAAATCAGTATGCCATGCCAAGAGAGTAAGAACTACTCTTGGTTACTTTTGGCAAATGATTATCATGATCTCCTTAAGAGATGTATCTCAACATCTTCCTCCTCTGCAAGGCTGAGAAAGGCAGGCATCCAGTCTAGTCTACCTATTCTACAGAAAGTGTGAGCAAGAAAACACAACTCAGGTCTTCCTTTGAAGAAAGGAAAAACTGCATTACCAGTACAACAGAATTCTTTTGTATTGGCAAATAAAACTCACTGGAGAGACTGTGCTATCCTGGCTTCTGTTCCCTTCACCCTTTGCTTGTGTCACACTGTGGACCCCCTGGGGGCCTGAGAAATTCCAAATAGTAACTACCTAGCTCAACATGAATCCTGAGTGGATAAATAACATGAAGATTTAGCTCACCAGAACCAGTCAATGTTTTTCATACATCACTGACTATAACCATGCTGAAAGACTATCAGTACTTTTTCCCTGCGTACTCTCCTGAAAAACCAGCTTATAATGGTGTTTCTGGGATGCAAAGGGGTACCTAATGGTAGTCGTTGCTTTCTGCAGAAGAATCAATGTCAACACACAGCACTAAGCAGCTTCTTTTGCTTTTCTCACACTCTGAAGAGTCCTGGTTGTTCAGAAAAAAATTTCACATAAATGGCTCACGTCTTTCCTCTTAAGTCTGGGGCTTACAGTAACTCAGCCTGGCTGCTGGAAGTGGCTGGGAGAGACAGGAAGAAGAGGATGCACGTAGGGAGGAAATACTCAGCTCTGGCTACAGTGCAGCGCTTGTGCAGCCTCCATTTCAGATCGAGGACTGAGAGAGACACCACCACATGCAGCTTACTACTCACTACTCACCTCTTCTGTACAGCAAAGAATTCCCTAGGTCCACAAAAAGCAGGGCCCCCAGTGCACACAAGGTTCCACGTAGACAAATCCTCTCCACACAGCAAAGGGAGGGTCGAGCTCCCAACATCATGAATGCACATAATTTCACAGAGCAACACCTGATCCCTTCTTCTGACATCTGTGCCTGTGACACAGAAACCAGCACAACGGGCATCTAACAGACAAACAGGTCTGGTTTCAGGCATTGCCCACATCGCTGATGGCAGCAGTAGCAAAATTCATCTATACACACAAGAAAACCCCTTTTCAGCATCCAGTTTAGCAGTTAATTTAATGGAATTATATACTGTGATGTGGTGCAAACTGGAGAGACTTGTAGCAGAGGTTTCAGTCAGGCAGAGGTAAATATACAAAAATGAACAAAAAATCCTGACCATCATTTTAGTTAAGTAAACATTTCTTTTTAATCTACAATATCCCCTTAAACCTAGTGACAAATGCTATTGCCAGTGCCTAATCAGCTCAACCTAATAAGTGGAACAGCAACATGCAACCTAGGTTTTAACAAAGATGCAAGATATTCCAATGCCTAACTGGAATATATAATTCAAATATTCTTCACCCAGTATTTTATTTACTGGTTGTCAATTATCAGACTATCATATATTCAAATTTTTTCAACATTACAAATTTTAGCATTTTACAGTATGGGTTCCCTAGTTATCAGGATATGTTAGAAGGACCACAATAAAAAAATAAACCAATGGAAAATAAAAACATCCATTATTGACTTAAGTGCATTTTAAGATGTCAAAGATTTAACAGATTAACTTAGATTAATTTCTCAAAGATTTTTACTCTGTACACACCGAAGAAATTAGGTAAGGGGAAGCATTATTTAAGTCTCAGCAGAAAGGCATTTCTACCAGTTGACAAGGTGACCCTCCAGCCAACACTGTGACTACTACTGGCTGCACCTAGCACCTGCTGTCTATCATCAGCGTTTTCCTAAACACAGAAGGACTCTTCCTGATCCTTCAGCAACCCAACCCAGCTCACAACCGGCAGTTTGACTCTCTCCTCTTCCCTGTAAATAAAGCATATCACTGTGGGAGAAAGGGACAGAGAAGGTGAAGACAGGGCTCTGGCTTTGACGCTGCGCTTCACTGAACTGCATGTTCTGTGGCTGCTCCCACAAGCCTCCATGGCTCACTAGGCTGCACCAGATCACAGTTCATGCAACAAACTGTGCCTTAAAGACAGGTGCAAAGTGTGAGCAGTGGTATAAAAGCTGAATTTCATACTCCCATGTATCAATTCCAAGGTAACAAAACACGAGGTCTTTGCTCATGTTCTGTTTTCCTCATTCTCTTTTCAGACCACACTGCAGACCTGGTGTTTCATAAACTGTAAAGCGACTGTTTGTCAAAAGTGTCATACCATGTAAATAAACCCTCAATTATGCTTCACAGGTGCCTTGGAATTCAATTCTTCCTTTTTAATTACATTTCTTTTTGGTGATGGTCACATTGAAACTTGTGTCTATAGGACACAGAGAATTAGTGTTATTACCACAGTATCAAGACAGGCACATTAAATCTCTATTTGTGATCAACCAAAACAACAGGAAAGCAAGGGTGCGTCCCACCCAGAAGCCACTGGAAGGCAAGCAGGAATCCTCAGAGCATCATCTATAATGCTTTAAAATCCTACATATTTGTCTTGGCAAAAGTCTAGCAGCACATGCAGATCAAGAGGTCTTCTATTGAGCTCTCTTCTGCTTATTGACTGTGTAATGCTAACCATTACCACCATTTTATTATTTTTGGCCATGCAAATACTCTGCTTGTATTTCTCAGATCTTAATAGTCTTCAAAACCAGTGAGATTTCAGTATGGTTCTCACAGATAAGCCAGTGTCCATTAATAACACAGCTCCCTCTGTAAAAGCACAAGCAACTGAACTAAACTGTGTTCCTGAATTTATAAATCCCATCTGAGTTACATTATGTTAGTACACCAAAGGCTCACTCACAGCTTCCCCAGCACCAGGAACCACACTGCACAGTTGCCAGGTCAAACGTGGTGCAGAACATTCTTTTAAGTGCAGATCCTTTTTCTAGACCTGACTAAAAGACCCTAAACAAAATAAATGAAAGGGAAAAAACTAGGAAACTGAAAATATATGCATAATACATACTACATTCCCGAAGTCAGAGATTTAACTTTACAGCCAAGGTTTTTGACATGACCTTTCATTTTTTCCACTAGGGTCTCCTGAACATCTAGAGCATGGGGACAGGGAGGGCACAAAGCAGAACCCTCAGCTCGTAGCTCCTCAAGCACATTCATTTACTGCCTTCTAACAGTATTCAAAATGAGAGGTGAAATAAACCTTTGCCTACCACATTTATCATGAAGCAATTTCCACTAGTGTTGATTACTTCACCAGACATTAGCTGCTCTTGAAACAAGTGAAGAAATGCAGCTAACCACCTTTTAAACTATCACTCTTTTCAACAATCTGAGATAAAAAGAAATTTAAGTCTTATTCCTAAAAAATCACCCCATTCAGGGCTACTGAAATATCAAAATATATCCAAAATAATCTGTTAAAGGCACAGCCATTTTGTGGTCCTTCGAAGGGAATTTAAGAGTCTCCAAAAAAGGATCACACTTCTTAACCCTTTAAGAATAGTCTTGGGTTTTAAAACACATTAAAAATTCTAGGAAAAAATGTCTCTTCTGACAGAAGTTTGCTATTGAGGTTGGCAAAATACATTCTTTATGTATTCCTGTATTCTTAATATAGCATTTTCATTTCAACTAAAAATAAAATAGGTCTCTAGAGTTCAGAAACCTTAAAAATGCGAAATGTGGGTTATACATTACTGAAAGACAAAAATAAAACCAAATGTCTTACTACAGTTATGGAAACAAAGTATGATTGATAACTTTGTGGGACATCTTATTTACCTCACTTACTCCTTTTAACACCCATTTTGACAGAAACAGTAGCTTTCTAATTGTGAAATTTTTAATGGCTTTTAGCATTTACTACTGCCTAGTTTGGGCACTGTGAAGCCATGGCACCAGAGCAACAGCCATCTCTTTAAAGAGTTCACACAGCACAGTTGTACAGTTAACTGACAAGGTAGCAAAGAAATGGACCAGAAGCTTTTGGTTCTACAAATGCATTCAAATTCAGGCTCCAGTGCTATCTGTGACACTTCATCATCCCTCAGGTTTGGCCATACACCAAACTGCTGTAACTAACAAAGCAAGGGGATATTCTGTGTGTTTAATGACACTTTTGTAACTGGTATTCCACCTTCATGGACAGCTAGAACTGTGCAACAAACTCTACACTAAGAGCTGGAAAAAAAATTTTGATACCAAAAGTCATTAAATATAATTCTGATCATCACAGCAGCAGCTTCCATTGAGAAGGACAACTATTCTACCTTATAACCCTCTTTTAACTATTACTGTAGTTTGGCCATAACTGCTTGTCTTAGAGAAGCTAAGCCTGAAAGATACAACTCAACTAATTGGTAGGAAAATCTGTAAGTTTTTGAAAATTTTGTAAAACGTTGGCATAAATGTCTAATTTGCAAGTTTGCAAGAAAGCCAGATGAGTTGCCTGGTGGACTATTATCAAGATACACATACACAATCACTTTCTTTGTTTCAGTCAATATTCAAACACCACTGTGGAAAAATAAAAGCAATTAAATAGTCTAATATTTCCACCAGATTTTGTTCTGTCAATTTTTCATACCAAATTCACAGAATACAGTCCAATTTTTACTTATGTGGAAAAATCCCTCTTAGTAAAACACCCCTTGAAATCCTATTCCCACAATATGCAGTAAAGAGCAAATTACTTCTGTAAAAGAAAACATCTGTTAGGTTTTCAGTCACATCTGTGTGCCTTGTAAGATTTATGCAAAGAGCTCCGCTCATTTTTGTATAGGATCAGATACAGAGACGGGAGTTAAGTTCATAAAAATACAGAAGGATTTTAGAGCCTGGCACATCTCTAAGCTGTGCACAGCAGTGCCCCAACAAAACACTACCAAAAACTGCTTTGAAAGTTGTTTCTTAGAATTTTACCATTAGAAAAGCTTTCATTTCCTTTACATTTCTGGCTATTAAAAAAGTGAAGGGTAACTAAGATAAAAACTTCTTCTGCTCTGGATGAGAAAGGCAAGCACCTTTGAGATCAAGACCAAATACCTCATCCACACTGGGGCAAGAACTGGGAAAAAAAGAGTAGGTTTTACGGCAAAATAATTAATTTAAAAAACAAAAAAAAACAAGCAACAACACAAAAACAACAACAACGAAACCACAACAAAGCCCCACTCAAATCCCTCCGGCTTTGGGGCTTTGGAAGGCGAATGAGAGCGCACGCAAGGGCTTTGCCCGGACACCCGCCGAGCCCGCCCCGGGGCAGCGCGCACGGCGGCCACAGGACGCCCTGCCAGCCGGCGGGACATCGCCGCAGCCGCTCGGAGCGCGACGGCGCGCCCCGGCGAGGGCTCGGGACA
>VZRO01002169.1:255416-272554 GCA_013397915.1 Daphoenositta chrysoptera | reverse complement strand
GCGGCCCCGACGCCCGCGGGAGGGGAGCGCTGCCCTCTCCCGGCGGAGCGCAGGACGCGGGGCCGGGCCGGGCCGGGCCGGGCCGGGGCAGCCCCGCGTTCCCGCACGGCGGCTGCAGCGACCCGCTCCGCTCCGCTCCGCTCGCCGTCGCCAGCGCTGGGCTGGGAGCTGCCCACGCCAGGCGCTGGTTTATCTGCCTGCTGCCCGGGTCTTCCGCGCGTCTCGTGTTGCACAGTCCATCGATCCCGACAAACCACACCACATCTTAGCTTCTCAGCTGCCACGTATACATAATACGTAACTCCAGCTGTTCTTAAAATCATCTTATGTGGACTCCCCAAGAGTTCACTGTCGACCTGTTTCCCTGGTTAAGGACAGTGAAGCACTGAAGATGTGGGGTTATGAATACCAGACTGCGGATAGGGAGTTAGCAAGTTTCCTCCCGCTGCACTGTAACTTAATTCATGACCTGTCTGCTATAGATGGACAGAATATTCTTTTCGTAACAGCAGCGTTAGACTAATATTAAGCATATTAGACTGCTGTAACAGAGCAGAGGTCGAAAAGATACCTCCGTGTGAGAGATGAAATAGGATTTTGCTTCAGCCCAAAAGAACTAAGGGGTAAAAGAAGGAAAAGTGTGAATTCTGTTTTCGACTTGTTGTTACCTATGGTTTATATATGGTTTGTTTGATCTGTTCATTGCACCTCTTAAGTGTTGTTGGCAACCAATAAAGAAGCAATGTTGTAGACATAACCAAAAAAAGGAGAAAGATGAGAGGGGAGAGGAAAGAAGGGTAGGCAGTGGGGAGAGAGTGTAAGTTCCTGAGTACCCAAACAATGGAAAAGGGACAGGGATACACACATCCCCCCTCCCCCGCCTCGGCCGCGAAAGGATATAGAAAGGTTGCCATTGAAGTGAAGAGTGTGTTTGTTGTCACCTGCCAGAGGAGGAGAACACACCTAACTCAGGTGACTCGTTGATAGGAATAGGTTCTTTTGCTTTGAAGACGTTGTCCCCTCTCAATTCTATGGAAAAGTGAGTTACTTCTCAAATCCCTGAAAGAGAGAAAAAAGCCAGTAAAACACAATTACCACCCCATGTGTTTTAGCAAGAATTTCATTGCTTTAAATAGGTGTGCGTTCATTTCTAAAATTTGAAACGTTCCTTTTTTTTTTTTGCTTTGGGTGGCTGATCACGTAAAAAAACCATCTGTGCAAGGAAGCAGGGACAAGTGTGAACAAGTCCACAACTCCAAAATTACAGATATATCCTGCTGGTTACAGTGTGATCAGGACTCTGGAAAGTTAAATTTACTAGAAGGAAAAGAGATACAGATTGATGCAGCCAGGTTAGGGATGACTTGCAACTGTCTTATAGCATCTTTCCTCTACATCCAGGCCCAGCATGCTTTACTGGAAGCATACATAAGGATTGCTTTACTTCAGTTGCTGTATTCACTCACCACTGAATATAGCAAGCTATCCACCTGCATGTTATCCTAGAAAAGAATACAAACATAGGTGCATCTGCAGCAGCTGTAGACTTAGGATGTCAATGCCAAATTTTGACAATTGAAAAAGATACAAAAATTACTACCTAAAGGCTAATTTACATCGTTTCCAATGTAATAATGTAATACTATTATAAGATACTATCAGGCCTCAGTTCCAGAGGAAACCACCTCCTGCATTTCTGTCATGCAAATAAGGACTTAAGCAAGCTTTTTGTATGTGTTGGGACTATGTATCTAGCAAAACTTATGACAAGTAAGTTTTTATAGATCACATTCAAGTAACAAAGGGAAAAAAACCATTCACTGCAGACACTGTCTTCAGATTCATAAAACATCCAGACATCAAACACATGACTGTTGCCTAGGGCTTCTATGTCACTGGCTAACCTTTACTCAATTTTGGACGATGTACCAAATGGTTCCTTGAATACATTGGCTATTGAAAATAGCTGAAGGCAAAGAATGCAATTTGACAACTACTACCTTAATTAGTAAGAATCAAAATGTTTAGATGAATGCTTAGCATTCAACACATGCAAAAAGTAATGTTACAAAATGGAAAGTATGATCGGCAAGGAGGCAGTGAGGTGTTTTCTTGAGCTTAGTACCAAGTACTACTATGTACTTACTTACTACTACTCTTCCTACTCCTCCTCTTCTTACTCCACCCTGCTCCCCGAGTGCCACAGAAACTTTTCCAAGTGAATTTACAAAAGTATAGTCCACATTCACTGGCTTCCCTTTGTTAACTAGATGGCTGACCTTGACATTAAGGGAAATTAAATTTGTCAAGGAGCACTTTCCCCTCCTGAGCCCCTGCTGGTTGGGACCAATGACTGCATTGTCTCTCCATTGTTTTTCAATAACTCCTGGATTACCTTATCCATCATTTTACCAGGCACTGCAGTGAGACTGATAGTCCTGTAATTACCAACCTTCCTTCTCACCTTTCTTGAAAACTGGGACAGTATTTGCCACTTGAAGTAGATTGGTACCTTTCTGGGCTCCCAAGGTAGTTGAATAGTAAGTGAGAGAGGTCCTGCAATAGCATCAGTCACTTCTTTCATTACAGTGGGATGAATCTCATTGGTGCCCATAGATTAATGCATATCCAGCTGAAGAAGCAAGTCTCAAACAAGTTCAGAGTCAGCTGGCAAGTTCATCATCTCTCTAGTCAAGGCCTTCTCGATGTATCCAGAGCTGTGTGGATCCCACAGCCTATGACCTGTGCTGAAGACAGTAGTGAAGAAGGCATTAAATGCCTCTGCTCTGTCTACATCTCTGTTTCTGATGTAACTGACCTCATCAAGTAATAGACCAGTCATCTCTGCTTTTCATTTTTACAAGTTTGTTTCAGTTTCTTATTTTTTAAATACTCTACATAGTTCAATCATGTTAGATGTTAAGCATTTTGGTATTTTCTGTTTTCATGTCATTAGTTATGCAACCTTGATCAACTTGAACAGTACAACTTGGTAAATTCTAGCAGCATGGTCTTCAAGCGTATCTGTTGAAATACCCTCAAGAACTTAGAATGTATATGAGATCTAGCAATAAAAGTTTCACTCATTGGCAGAATTAGTGCAGGGAAGAGATCAGTGTCTTTCCTGGGGAATGTTCAGTTGAAGCCTTGATGAAAGCAGCAAAGTGACCAACCAGCTCATCTCTCCGTTTCTCCCATGTAATTTAGATACCTGAACATGGGAAAGGGGAGTTTTAGTTTACTATTCTTTTTGAATCCCAGTCTAATTCTGGTTGCATTCATTTAGACAAGCCTCTTTTCTGGTTACACTCCACACCAACTATGCTCCTGAGCTACAAGAACATTTTGGGGGTAAGGAGGTATTGCTTCTTTCCAACAAAGAGCTGCAAGAATGTTTCCTATGAAAGTACATTAAAAGAATAGTAACAGACATGCTTTTTGTCTGTAACTATCTGCTCTGGGGCAAGGTAATTTATTAACTGTATTTCAAAGGCAAATCAACCTGGTTATTTCCAAATGAGCTACAAGTCAAGGAAGATGCCATATGCAAGAAATGTTCCCTTTCCCATATAAGCAGATAAATATCCTTTCCCAAAACAGGACACCCAGCACTACATCCCCTCCAATCCAAGGCACAATTAACTATTTTAAGTATTCCAATTTATTAAACTCCATCTTAATACTTAAAAATACTAGATTCTGGAACATAAGATAATGCACTGCTGGAAAAAATAACGACTTTTTCATATAAATACTTTTTCACTTGTAGAATGAAAATACATATGCTTGGCACTGCTGTAAAGCATTTCAAACATTCACAAGCAGAAGAGGCCACTACAAACTCTTACCTGGAGCTTTTTTTTCCTATTTTATTCAAGCTGCAGCCTATTTTAAAAGCCAAAAATCAAAGCTTTATATTATTATTGTAATTAAATAAAATCAGAACATGAACAACAGGCACTACACTGGTAATAACAGTATTTTTTTCTAGCTCCTCTGTAACTTAATTATGTTGGTACTGAAGAAGAGCTTGCATAATGTAAAATAATCTTATTAAATGGGAAAAAAGAAACTTATTTTTCTGAACAAAATATAACGTCCACAAAGAACACATACATCTGGCAAGTTTGTCAGCTGACCAAATACTAGCACTCAATGCAGAGGAAGTAAATCCAGTGGAACTCAAAATACAACTCATTAGTCATGTAAATCTTCCAAATTTCATTTTACTAGTCTTCTTAGAGATCAAGATCTTAAATAGCACTTGTGTTTCATATTTTTATTCCATTTCCATTTGTGTAGATGATATCTGACATTTGTTCCCACATCTACCCTGGCAAATTCACTTGGAAGACTGACATGAATGGTAAACACACCAAATTACTGTAAGATAAAGAATCATAGAACAAATTGGGTGGGAAGGGACCTTTAAAGGTCATCGATTCGAATCCCCCTGCAATAAGCAGAGACATCTTCAACTAGATCAGGTTGCTCAGAGCCCCGTCCAACCTGACATTGAATGCTTACAGGTATGGAGTGATTTCCAACTCTGGGCAATCTGTTCCAACATTTCACCACCCTCATTGTAAAGAACTTCCATATGTCTAGTCTACATCTACCCTTCTTTAGGTTATGACCATTACCCCTTGTCCCATCACAACAGGGCCTGCTAAAAAGTCTGTCCCCATCTTTCTTATCGGCTCCCTCCAAATACTAAAAAGTCTCAGTAAGCTCCCCCTGGAGCCTTCTCTTTTCCAGGCTGAGTAACCCCAAGTCTCTCAGCCTGTCTTCACAGGTGAGGTGCTACAGCTTTCTCATCATCTCCATGGCCCCACTCTGGACTCACTCCAACAGGTCCGTGCCTTTCTGTGCTGAGCACCCAAGAAGCTACAGAGTTCTTCAGGTGGGAGTTCTTCACCAGAGCAGAGCAGAGCAGAGGGGCAGAATCCCCTCCCTAGCCCTGCTGCCCACACTGCTCTGGATGCAGCCCAGGACACGTTTGGCTCTCTGGGCTGGGAGTGCCCATGGCTGGGGCATGTCCAGCCTCTCACCCACCGGGACCCCACGTCTTTCTCAGCAGGGCTGCTCTCCCATCTCTTCATCCCCACCCCGTTTGATACCAGGGTTTTCCTGACCCAGGTGCAGCACCTTGCACTTGGTCTTATTGAACTTCATGAGGTTCGCATGGGCCCCTTTTGGGAGTCTTTCCAGGTCCCTCTGGATGGCATCCCATCCCTCAGGTGTGTCATCTGCAAACCTACTGAGAGTGCACTCGATCCCACTGTCTGTGTGACTGATGAAGACTTCAAATGGTACTGGTTCTAACATGGATTTCTGAGGGACACCACTTGTATAGCATTGATCTCCTTCTGGACATTGAGCCATCGACCATTACCCTCTGGATGCAAACAACCAACCAAATTCTCATCCACTTAACAGTCAGATCCATCCATCAGATCCATCTCTCTCCACTTCAGATCCCACTAATCACTATTTTAATCTAACTTCTTCCTATGCTTCTGCTAGCCACACATCAAACTTTAAAGTACTAAAAATGGACACATACCTTAGACATGAATATTGTCAGTAAGAACTACGAGTATGTTTTATGTCAAGGTCAGCGGTTTTCAAGCCATAGAAAACTATGCTTCCAAGAAAAATGTGCACCTTCAACTCCAAGCAATACTGGTTCACAGAGTAAGGAGGCTCCAAGATGAGCCTCCCCACCACCCCCACTCCCAGAAAATTGTATGAAATCAAAGTGATATTGCCTGATTAAGTCACAAAATTATGAGAAGTACACGGATTTCCTAAAAAGCAAAAGAAGGCTCAGGTCTATTAACATAAACAAAATAAAAAGTGAAAATAGTTAAGAAAAGCAAGGAAACTAAAAGTTTGAAGTTTGCATGAATGTGCTCCTTGTTATTACCTGTTATCATTCTAAGTCTTCAAAACCAGTAAATCCCAGTAGTCAGGAACATACATTGCTCACAAAGTAATTTAAGGGCAGACCAGATACCACTCCATGCTTTTCAGTCACAATTGTTAAGATTTTAGGTAGAACTTGCAAAACTCTTCTAGCTATTTCTACCACTGATATCTACCTTCCAATGCCACACATGAGCAAATAATTTTGCAAGAAATTCCTATTACATCTCAAACAAATGCCAGGCCTGGGGGAAAACGCAAGTCATAGAACAGCTTAAGAATTAAGTTCTACCCTACTGTCGTACTACACGTATGCAACAGCCTTTGGCACATCTCTCTTTCCAATGTAGTCATACTGATCCAGCCCTGTTTGAAGTTAAAATAAACCATTACCCTCGCATTCAAACATGGATTAATAACAATATAGACTCAAATTCCATCTACTGTGCATTGAAAGTGACAGAATTACACAAAAATTGAGTTTTGATATTTAACTGGAATATTTTCTCACTGGTGTGCACTTTACTCATTACGTTTATTTAATTTGAATTAATTCCCCTTTAGAAGTATGACCTATTTTCTAGAAAACTATAATTCATAAATGCATATGTGTAATTTAAAAAACTAAACTATTAACTTTTTTCCGATATACATAAGCATGCACTTCTTGAGTCATTCTGCTGTGCCCTGTGAATTCATGGAAATCTTAAATGGAGATGAAGAAGGGAGAGAAAAAACAATGTAGTCAAGTGTTATCAAATGTGCAGGCTGTTTTGTTTTTATTTCCAAGGATGTGAGATTGGAGATTAACCATAAATAAGGACAGTCCTCAATTATTTTCTGGTAAATAAAAGCTGAAAATTGTTGACTGCTGACAGTACTGGACACACAACTGTAGTGGGCTGGTGCTGGCCAGATGCCAGGCACACAACTAAAGCCACTCTCTCACTCTGCTCTGCATGTGGACAGGAGAGAGAAAATATAATGAAGGGTTCATGGGTTGAGATAAGGAGCAGGAGGCATCACTCATCAAATACCATCATGGGCATAACAGGCTCAACTTAGAGATAATAATAAATTTATTACTGAACAAAATCAGAGCAGGAGAATGAGAAGTAAAATAAACCCTTACAAACACCTTCCCCCCAGCCCTCCCTCCTTCCCAGCTCTGCCTCCTACCCCAGTGGCACAGGGAGACAGGGAATGGGGTTATGGTCAGGGAATGGGGTTATGGTCAGGGAATGGGGGTTACAGTCAGTTCATGACCTGTGGCTTCTCCCCCTGCTCAGAGAGTGGAGTCCTTCCCCTGCTGCACCCTGGGGTCCCTCCCACGGGAGACAGCTCTCCATGAACTTCTCCAGCCTGAGTCCATCCCACAGGCACCGCTCCTCCCCAGACTGCTGCAGCCTGGGTCACTCTTCCTCGGGGTGCAGTCCTTCAAGGACAGGCTGCTGCAGCTGGGAGCAGCCCTCTCTCTCCACAGGTCTCCCACTGGATCACAGCCTCCTCTCAGACATCCACCTGCTCCAGCGTGGGTCCTCCATGGGCTGTGGGTGGATCTCTGCACTCCCCATGGATCTCCATGGGCTGCAGGGCACAGCTGCTGCACCAGAGGCTGCAGGGGAATCTCAGCACCTGGAACATCTCTCCTGCCCCTCCTTCTTCACTGACCTCGGTGTCCACAGGGTTGTTCTTCTCACGTGTTCTCACTCTGCTCTTCTCTGGCCGCAATTACAACTGCATAATAACTTTGTTATCACCATTTCTAATTGGCCCACTGCTTGGGCAGCAGTGGGTCCATCTTTGGAACAAGGGATTGGTTCTGCCAGACATGAAGGAAACTTCTGGCACCTTCTCACAGAAGCCACCCCTGTAGCCCCTCTGCTACCAAAAGTCAGGCCATGTAAACCCTTAGGAAATTATGTAACTTTGAAATAAAACTTTAAAATTAATTTTTGAAAGATATTGCATGGACAATCTTGAAAATGTCCTTCTCTTTCTCTGTCTTCAGCAATCAAGCCTATTCAGCAACACAGTTTAAAAGACAGAAGTTCAACATAGAGAGGCTTATTTTGAAAGTAACTATTATAAGAAGTTACCAAGACAACAGGTCATGTCTTTCAGGTCCACAATTGTGATGATTTGTTGTGGTGAGTGTCAGTAACT
Organism: Daphoenositta chrysoptera; assembly: GCA_013397915.1. Lineage (NCBI taxonomy): Eukaryota > Metazoa > Chordata > Aves > Passeriformes > Daphoenositta > Daphoenositta chrysoptera. Next base: position 264,460 of record VZRO01002169.1, on the reverse strand, counting down.
CCTGTTTGTTTCAATGATTTCTGTAAGACCATTACTTTTGTTCTCTTCTAGACACGTATCTCTTTTCTTAGTAAACGTGGCAAACAGTGTATCCATCATTCCCAAAACTTCTAGTAGTTCCTCTTGATAGTCAATTTCTTTTCCGATAGCTTCCTGAAGTTTCAAGAACTGTTTATCAACAATTGCTGACTGCCCAACCACAGGCTGATAAATGTCTGTAAAGAAAACTATCAGTTAAGAATCCATAGATGTATAAAGAGGCAAAAATTATATTAGCTAGTTAGAGACACATTTAAGGATTCTAGTGCAAGTCCAACATTCTGAAAAAATAAGACAACTTTAATGTTGTCTGTTCTGAAAACGGTTGTTTTATGTACTCACAGCAGCAGTATGTTAAACTGACAGAAACAGATATTTTTATGACCTCAAATACTATTTTTACATCACTGAGTAAGAAGCAGCTACTTGTACTATGTAAACACAGAAACATGAAGTATCAAACATACTCAGAGACCATGAGGAGCTTCCTGCAGTCTGTGCAAATCAGACTCTGACTATGGTCAAAGTTATCTGGAAATAATGTTTTTTGGGTCATTCTCTTGACACTAAATCCACACTTTGAACAAACCCATAAAGATTTGTTTTCTTAAAAATGCAGCACTTTCAGTCTTATTTCCAAGCTAGCTATATGGCTTTGAGAATCTTTTTTGTGTTGTCTTACCAGTGATCATATCAGCAACAGTCACCAGCACAGGAGTAAATCTAGGCTCAATCACACGCCTGCAAAATAAGAAGACATTCCAATTTTACTGGTTTTGTCAACTGCACTCCACCACCAACAAGAAGCTTTCTCACACAGGCATGCAGACAAATTTTTCTTGATGAACAGACATCACAGAACAGCAGTCAGAGATGCAACTCAAAAAAACTCATATATGTGGTATTTACCCTCCTCCTTTCAGGAAGGCAGTGGGGGTTGGAGGAGTGGCAAAAAGCCTCAAGTACATAAAAACGCAAGTTTCATCAGGGAGACAGAAAATAACAGACTAAGGGTAGAGTGTCTGGCAAAGAAGTAGACTAACTCATGCTATCAGCAAAACTGTTCTGTGCTAACAGTAACAGGTAAACTGTTTCAAACGTATCCCAAAACCTTGGTAATCAGAATGGAAAAGGCTGTGAGTTTTCAAGAGTACCAGTGTTCTACCTGTGATCTGTTGAAACTCTGTGGCAAGTTATTAGGAAATAGAAGTGTCGAAATAGTCAGAGGGAACTCATGCTAAAATAATACCTTGCCACAAAGGTAAGCAGGAGATTAACTTGCTTCTCGTCTCGGCCTGCAAGTGCACTTCTCAGTGTTCCTCTGCGATGTAGCTCCTGCATGACTGCAACCGTGACTTCAGGAGTATGGAGCATGATGGGTGGCTGGACACATATAAAAAGAGTTTAGTACCAAAGCAACATCTTTACGTACAACAGAGGGCTGGCTGGTATCAGCAAAACCAAAATTGAACCCAACTTAGATTCCTTTCTAGTTATACACTAAAATAAAACTAGTATGACATACAGGGAAAATTAACATCAGGTGACAGCACAAAACTCTGACAAGAAGAAAACCCAACGCCTCACCTCCAGTACTGCATCAAGAGCCTTGGAAGACTGAAAGCTCCTCAGCAGCTTGTCATATTTTCTCAAAACACGTTTTACAGGTTTACTGACACAGAAATCTTCCTACAATTCAAAAAAAGAGTTCAGAATAAGACAAACAGACACACACACACACAACAGATTAGATGTATTACCATAAATAGTCTTATATATTCCCTCCCTTCCCTTTCTCCAATTTAGCACATTCCAAAAAACCAATTTTTCGGAAATATTTCAGCACATATTTTCTTACCACCTCATACCTGTTTTGGCATGTAAGTTCTTCCTTTCACATAGGTTCTATATGCTGGTTGTCTCTTCTTTTGAGATTTTTCATTCTTTTCTTCCGGTTTCCTGTGTTTAACATTTAGCACCCCATTGGTCATGCCTACAACTATGGTTTCGTCTTCTGGCTAGCATGAAGAAATCACAGAATTAGGACCCAGAGTTTTACTTGTGCTCTATCATGCACATATGTGTTCCATCATGCACACTTTTATATTTTTATGCTTCATGATAAGGTTAAAATCACAGTATCATAGATGACTTAAGGTGGAAGGCACTTCTTTGAGGTTCTGTGATTGAATACTTTGTTCAAATCAGGGACAGCTTCAAGGCCATGCTCATAAGCAACATTACAGACTGACTAGTGAATCAAGGTCAATGATGCATTACCACCCTCCTGTAACTATAAGGTTTTGTTTTTTCCAATGGCATTTGTTTTTCCAACAACTACCTTTGGCTATTAGGTGCCATACAGCAGGCATGAACAGAACCTGTGAGGAAGCAGAGCTATCAGAGAACAGCTGGATTTTGAGAAACAACTGAAAGTTGTTAGAAACACCAATCACTGATATACGTAGTTTCACTTACATAACAAAGTAGGTATAAATTTCACCCACAGAAAAATTGTGGATGCCCCATACCTTGCAGTGTTCAAGGCCAGGTCGGGTGGGGCTTTGAGCAACCTGGTCTAGCGATGCCCTTGCCCAGGGCAGGGGGCTGAAACTAGATGACCTTCAAGATCCCTTCCAATCCAAGCCATTCTATGATTCTCTGATATGATAAAAGCCTACAGAATTATGACAGGTATAGATGGAGATCAGCTGGTCAATATCTCATTTAAGGCCATCAACTGAAGCTAATGAAGGTTCAAGTGGATCAACAGGAAGCAATTCTTCACCCAACAAGTATCAGAAATGTGGAACTCCTCGTCAAGGTGTCTAGGCAAGGTTTCAAGTTTATCCAAGCTCAAAGAGAGACTGAACAGACTTATGCAATAGAAATTCATTGAATTACACAGAAACTACACTTTGATGAGTTAATTTCTCACCTGAAAATGAGTTTGGAATTTGGGAGAATATCAACAAACTTACAACACACAGTTGCCCTGAGTTTAGTTTTCTACATGCATCTACTTATGGCTGGCTATAGTTGGAAGCAGCATCTGGAATTACACCCACTTTTGGTTTGACTCAGTAAAGGCATTATAATGTTCTTGTATAACTACTTAAAATTCAAATGCTTTAGTCAATAGAAAACAGAAGAATTTGTTTCAAAATATGTATTATACACACTTTAGAGATGCTAAGCTACAGGTATTGCATATTTTGCAGATGCCATAGGGTCTTAAAAGGCTATGGATTCTGTACTGTCCCCCTCAAAAGAAATAAAAATTTGAAGCTCATTTTAGTTCAGCTCCCTAGGTAATACAAGTAGGAAATGAAGAAAGGAAGACACTCCCCATATACACTTTCCTCTACATTCCAGCAGAGCAGGACAAAAAAATATAGTAAAAAAACCAGTAAAGTAGCAAAGGTAGTAAAGATCCCTCACAGTCCCATTCCTATGTCCTTCAGAGGCTACGTAAGGGGGCGACTACATGACAATAGTATTGTTTAAGAACTGCTGCTAGCCTCCAAATTTCTGGCCAGCGGGTTACTTATCCACTGGAAATCAAGTGCTTCAGAGAAGTAAGAGTCTCTGCTGTCTGCTTCCAGGACAGTAAGACACGTACATTGACAAACAAATTTGTTTCTGCTCACACCCTCTTCTTTCTTCCTCAGACCAACCTGACACCACCAACTTTTAAAGGAAGTCCACACCCTATTCTAAATTTCTCAACAAATTAACTACTTTTAACTACTTTTTTTTTTTATTGCTGCCATGCAAAAGGACTCAAAGCATTCCCGAAAGGCAAAAGGTGAGTACAATCTTCTTAAAGTCAAAGAACCTCCCTTCTAAAGTGAATACTTTCCCTATGATGTACACTGTTGTTCATAAATGCATGATTTTGTACTAATCTAGTCAGGTAACATCTGGTATTTGAATCTATTATGTTTAAAACCTCTTAGTGTTTGTTACTCAGGAGAAATATAATCAATCATGCTACTCGGCATGTACAGCATTCTTCTGGAACACCCAATAGCCATGAAAGCAACAATTATTTACTTTAGTGATTTAAAAGGTGTCAGGAATTACCTTGTCTAGAAAGACTTCTAATATACTTACCGACAATGCAAGACTGAGGATGGATGTTGCATAGTTGAAGCTGTGGACTACTTTGTAGGATGTAGTACTATAAATCTTCACATGCCTACACAGAAGGGTAAAGATAAAAACATTGTTAGTAAAACTTTATTGTAGTCCTTCTACAGGAACTTCATCATTCTCATCTTTTATAAATCATTTAAGAAAGCTGAGTTTTAATACAATGCATTCCTCACACTACCACTGAGCTTCTTAGTATAACTCCCCTTGCAACAGAAAGGTTCTGTTAAAAGATATCCACAATTTAAGCCAGGATTGCTCTTACCCCAAAAAAGGTGAAAATGGGGCACGAACAGAAGAAGAAATTGAAGGCAGATGTAGTGACTATTAGAATTCAGAAATGCATATTAGGAAAACACTAAGACAGCATCTCTTCAAATTTGTTCTTAGATTTTAAATACAAGACCTACTAGCAATTTCTGAGAGTAAATCCATGAATATTCTTGTATCCAGCTGCCCCTTAAGGATTTGGCTGGAAGTATGACATATTTAACAAATTGGAAAACAACACATTATCTTACAAGGATAAACTTCAGTGTTATGTGATCATAAAGCCTGAGGTAGCCTAGGAAATACAGGAGGAAGGAGGAAAACAGACCCACTGTCATTTCAGACCACTTCGTATTTCTAATGTCTCAGAGACAAGACACCAAGTACCAGTACTCATCAACTGAAAGCAAACAAAAAAGCAAAGAGGTCATCTTCACCTGCACTCTTGGGTACAAAAAGCAACAGCAGAGACACAAAACCCAGGCTTTTTAAAGGTGAATACTAATACACTTTTAGCTATTTAAACTGTATTAAAGTTAAGAATAGTTAATTTACAAAGACTGGAAAGGTCAGTTTAGAGATTTGAAAAACTGAACACTCATTCAGAAGTTCCCCATATGCATTCACAAATAGCACACACTGACATTCAGATTAGTAAGAGCAAAAGGTTAAGGTGTATCACAGAATCATACTACAGTCTGAGCTTTTAAAGCTCAGCTAGACCAAGGCCCCTGCAATAAGCAGGGACAGCTTCACAGAAGGTACCTTGGCCCCAAGACATGTTCTCAAATAAAGCCCAAAGAACACATGCAGATTCACAGTCATGTGTAAGATCTTTCAGAGAAAGAAGTCCTAAAGAATGCAAACATAACGAAGCCACAAACACCAACCTGTCCAGGGATCCTGACAATAACCTTTGTCCAGAGCTGTTCAGGCACAAACAAGTTACAGTTTTATGGTGATTTTTAAGTGAAACTAGTAACTGTCCACCTTTTAGTACATCCCAAACTTTGACATATCGACCTCCTGTGAAGAGAAAGCACACAAAACAGTCTTAGATATGTACACATTTATACTTCTCTCAAGAAGTTTTCACAGATGCAGTACCTCCTTCACAGGTACCTTTAACTCCTAAGTTTTCTGTACCTACTCACCATCCCCTTCTATTCTATCTCCTGGCACAAGACACATTACAAGCCTGCTCTTTTTCAGGCCATTCTGAATGGAGCTGAATGATTCAACCTTCTCCAACCATATTCATTACCAAAAAAAAAGTCTATAAACTATGGGGTTATAGTACTTCTAATGCTATGGCAGGAAGAGACTAAAAAGGCTTGTCAACATTAAGTGAAAGACACAGTCCCATCTTTTCAAAACCTAAGTATGTTAATTCCCTTACTTTAGAAGTGGGATAATTAGAGTCTGCATTTTGTCATTAAAAATGTCTTTGGGAGGGGGACACAGCAACTACAAGAATATCAAAACAAAGACAAAAAAGGAAGACCCCTACTTGCACCCTCCAGAGAAACACAGATTCCTACAGAAGATATTTGAGAAATCCATCTGTCACATCATTTACCACTTCATTATCAAACTAGAACACCACACAAAAAATAAGTAGTTGAAGTATTTCTCAAATTAGGGCCACAGAAAAGAAATTTGATTTACATGATTTTATAGAATTACCTGCAGATACCAGAAGTCCACCAGATGGGAAGAGAAGCACGCTTTCCACAGGATGGCCGTGTTCTATTGTCATGACACTACTCTTGGTTCGTGCATCGAACAGTTTCACAGTGTGATCATAGGAACCTGCAAACACCATCATAAATAGCTACAGTTTCATAATTTCAACTATTTCAGGAACTAAAACAGCCGTGTCCTACCACCTAAAGGAGTTCCTGGCTAATAGCAATAGTTTTAAACCATACATGTAAAAACGCCTTGTAGTTTACCTTGGTTAGTTCACTGCCTTAGGGCAACATAAATTTTCTAATTCTAGCCCTAGCTACATGTCAATCTGTAAAAGTAATTTGTTTTCATTTCACTTCACTTCCATGAATCAAGTGTATTTATAACAATTAACATCAGGCAACCTGATAAAACCTAGCTTCCTGTGTATCCTGAAAAAACGAATACTAGGGTTTTTTTGCAGCAGTTTTCCACACATTGATACAGAGCTACCTCTAGGAAAACCAAAAGCAACTGGTTCCAAATAATTCCACATGACTTCAAATTTTTGAGTTTGCCAGTTATGGGCTTGTACAGACTAGTGTCCTGCTCCAGAAACTTGATACAACTGTACATCAGTCACTCCCAGCCAAAGGATACATTTTCAGAAGTTAGTCAGAACAGTTCTGTTAGCCCTATTTGGCTAAACCAAAGAGATGTTAAAACTCAGTTCCTGCAAAATTTTCCTAAAACATCAGTGTCAACTTAAAAAGCAAGAAAAAAAAAGGAAACAACAAAGTAGACATTGCACAGGCAGACTGATCCTTCATGACTAAAATACAATAAAAAAGACCCTACTGTATCAAAAATTGCCTTTCAGCATTTTTCGATTCAATCCCAAAGAAGCATAAATAGCAAATAAAACCACACCTGTTATGAAGACATCTGCATTCACTTTACTCGCACAGCCGCATCTCACATAGTCAGTATGCTCGCTGTAGGAGGTGATTTCTGTGGCACTTGGAATATCCCACAAATTTGATGAATAATCATCACCACCAGAAAATATTCTGTATTTATCAGACAGGAAGCCCACTACATGAACTGGTCTAGAAAACAAAGTCCACAATATCCAACGTTAAAATATATCCATGTTTCAAGAGGAATTAGTCTGTATAAAGAACTAACTAAGAAGTCTGTAAAAAGAACTAACTTCTAACTTAGAAGTGCAGTGTTTCATATCAGAACTTACAAAGCCTCACTTCATAACAGCACATTTTAAGTATGACTGGTTTGAACGACTGGTTTGTTCTTGTTCTTTAAAATCACTGTTGAAGTCTTTGTTATCACCATAGGATCTTGACAGATGCTGGCACAGTGCACAGGTATGCAAATCATCCTACAGTTAACCTAGCCACTATAACATAACACCCAATTTACAAACAGACCTCAAACAGAAACACGCTCAAGATCAGTCTGCATATGCCCCACAGAAAGGGGGGTTCTTGTTGTTCTATGTAGATAAAACAGACATTGATCTTGCACAGTACAAAAGTCTGTTGAAGCACTACCATTGTCTTCTCCTGGCTGATACATCACAATTCCTAACTTCTTCCCCACCCCATGCTACCATTATGCCCTTTTCTGTTTTGTTTTAGGAGCTTTTTCTTGAGGAATCCCTGCTTTTCCTGGCGTATTTCCTCACTGATTTTGTTTGAACACTTTTCAGAACTCTTCTCCTACCAGCATCAAATAAAATGTGCTTATCAGTGCAATGTACTCAAGACCGTACCTACGCAACATATTAAGAAACAGACACCTGCCTGAAACAGAAGATGTATTCAGTCTTCTACATACCTGATTAATATTTAGAATTTTTTAAACACTCACTCCAATTTTAAGTTTAATTTTAAAATCTACTTTCCAGTAAGATCTACATGAGAGAATGTGAATCAGTATTACTCAGATCTTAAGCAGCGTGTGAAGCAGACGTGTAATTTAACATAAATAGTGTATGTTGGTGCAGTGTAACAGGTTGCCCAAAGGAGCTGTGGATGCCCCACCCCTGGCAGTGCCCAAGGCCAGGCTGGATGGGGCTCTGAGTAACCTGGCCCAGTAGCAGATGGCGACTGTGACAAGGGGGCTGGAACAAGGCGATCTTTAAGCTCAAACCATCCGGTCTGTGACGAGTCTGTGGCGTGCAAATACAGCCAAGGCAAAGGAAACAAAGCCATCCCGTCTTACTTGGTGTGCCCCTCGAACTGCCTCAGCGGCGCCTTGCCGCCCACGTCGAAGAGGCGGACGCTGGCGTCCTCGCTGCCCGCGGCCAGCAGCCGCCCGTCCTCCCGGTACGTGGCGCCGTAGGCGGCGTCCCGGAAGCGGGAGAAGGTCTTGATGGGCTCCTGGGAGTACCGGCCGTAGATGTGGATCTGCCGGGACAAGGCGGCGTTACGTTCCCGCGTGTGACACCAAGCGAAGGGCAGCAGCCCCGAAGCCTCAGCGAGGCCACTTACCCTGGAGGATGCTGTGACGGCGTAGTTGTACGGCGGGACTGGGGAGAAGTCAATTTTATTCACTGCGCCGAACTCCTTTATCTGAACGGGCGTCTGAAACAGTTGTGATAAGGATCATTAGATGCACATAAGCACACCACCACGTACGAAAACAGCAAGGTAAAAGCTATTCTTCCTACCAAGAGCTGAAAACTCCTTAAGAACCAAAACGTCTTTTAGAGACAATGACAGTGAGTTTCACTTCGGCCAGGCTACTCCTGTTCTTGTCATTTTTTTCCAATTCACGCATTACAACTGATCCACTACTTAGGTGTTTTGGAGTAAAAAACTAACTCACGCGTGTTCAAAAAAAACATTTCAAGAGCAGAAAAGCAGTAAAAAAAAGCATTCTGGGGC
>VZRO01002169.1:239351-255185 GCA_013397915.1 Daphoenositta chrysoptera | reverse complement strand
GCGACAGCGGACGTGCCCGGAGCTCCGCCAAGCCCGGCCCCAGCTGAGGGTTCCCGCCGTACTGTGAGCAAGCCGCGAGTATTCTGGGGTTACCTTTGTCGGTTTACAAGGGATTTGGGTTTTCTCCTACGTGCGTGGTAGAAGCAGTTTATGTTACACAGGTTGCGGAAGACGTAAAGGGGCTTAAAGTCACTTTGACTTTTTCCCGGAAAGACAGGCTGGAAATAAATCCCCATAGACCGATGTCTATAGAGAAGGTATTTGTTTATTTCAGCGCTGGTGGTGAGGGGGAGTTTTCCTCCTTGCTCACCCACCTTTGCAAAGTGCAGTGGGTATATTTATAAAATAAATTATGCTTAATGTGGCTATGTCATCACAGCATCATTACATAAGCGCTGGAAATAATTTACATAACATGATCTCATGGTTATTAGGTAATTTCTTCTCACTGCGCCTGCGCTCTCCTAATTCGGGGGTCTTCGGGGGTCTTTGATGAAGGCTTCCAAAGTCTTCCTCGCACTTGAACTTTTCAACTTTGGCTTCGGAGCATGCGTAGTTACGGTGCTCCTCGGTCTCTCTGGTCTGAACCGGTGTAAATTCTTTGTTTTGTGGCTAATTGGCTCTGCATTTGCCAACTTCTCATTAGTACTACTCTTATCTATCTCTGACGCTACACACCTGGTGAATCTTTTTCTCTCTTCTTGTCCATTCAGCATTTAAGCAACTAGTTAACCATATACTACCCATTACATTGTATAAAAACTTATTTATATCAGGTTATAGAGGTATCAGAAGTTATGATTCAGGTAATATAAGTATCAGATTATATAGGTATAGAAGTTGTGATTCAGGCTACATAAATAAAAGCTATGATTTAGGCTATATAAGTGTAGAAAGTTATGCTTCAGGTCATATTGATAAAAAGTCATGATTGGGGTTATATTGATACTAGGTTGCATACGTATCTTATAACCTAAGCTACATAAACACTTTGTAGCTTTGACCTCATACATGCATCACCTTCAAGTGTAATGTTTTTAGGAAACAAAGTAATCTTCTTACAGTTTGTTCTTGCGTGGTAGAAATCTGGTTGGTTGTCATGAGGTGGTTTTTTGTTGCAACTAGGCAAATATTCCGAAGCATCATTTCGATGAAACTCCTACTGGCTTGTTTACAGAATTTGGTTTAAACATCCAGGTGCTAAAACGTAAATGGAGAATTCAGTCACTAACTTGTGATAGCAACAAGGTTCACATTTCACCAGTGTTTTGACTGACAAAACAAAAATGCCATAAGCTTAAATGAAGTTTGATGTGTTTTTGTGCATTGTTTTACAGAATGTTCTTAACCTGTGTTATGTCTGTTCAGTTGCAGGTTGCTCAAAAACTTGAGCTTGGCTGGCCAGAACTGCTCCAGGCTGTAGAAGATGCAGCATCATTTTGCATGAAACTTACACGACTCAGATCATGGCGTCTTCAGCAAACTTAGATGTGGGGGCCCAGTTAATTGTGGAAGAATGTGCCACGAGCTACAGCCTTCCACCCATGCCAGACATCAAAGTGGAGCATCAGCTTGACACCAGCACAGAGGAGGGCCCAGCTCAGAGTGTCACCATGGGGATGAAATTCATTTTGCCCAACAGATTTGATATGAATGTCTGCTCACGGTTTGTGAAGTCTTTGAATGAGGAGGACAGCAAAAATATTCAGGATCAAGTCAACTCTGACCTTGAAGTCGCATCTGTCTTATTTAAAGGTTGAATTTATGTTACAAATTATTATCTGTGGACTGTGTCATCCTGTTAAGCTTTATGTTTTCTAAAAAAAACCAAAAACCTTCTGCATTATATGTGTATTGATCAGTTTTTTAAGATTTGTTTCTCTAACATTTTTGTTATATGCGTAATGGACTATTAATGTAACATTAACTTTCTCCAAGATTATTTTTTATATCACGTTTTAAATATTTATTTTAATTGAAAAAGCAGTGGCACACAAAGTCTCTTCAGTTAGTAAGAGCTGATGCTGATTATGGAAACAAGCTGCTTCTGTATGGCATGTCCTACAGTAGTATGCTTCTTCACAAAACACTGCTGAAAGCACTTCAGCTTCAGTAGCTTTCAGCAACATGTTGTGTCTTTTCATGAGTATGATGAAAAATAACACAAGGCATGTGTGTTTATCACTGTGGCTGTACAAAGTTGTAGCAATGGGTTTGCCAGTGTAGCTTCACACTACTTGAAAGCAAAAGGTCCTCCAGGTCTGGATCCCTGAAGCTAATCCAGCCATTGCTGGGCAGCTTCATCAGAATTGATCCATGCTTTTTTCATGGCTGAGGATATTCATACAGAGCAAAATTAGGACTTCCATCTACTTCCCTTTAACAATTGTGGTTTCTAGCACTTGCTGTCGTATTTCAGACTGTTAGTGGTGTATCTTTTCATGAAGTTCACGTCACCTGTTTCCTGTAACAAATGCTAACACAGGCCTATTTTGAATTTTGGTGTTTGTGTTGTTTGGCTGCAGTGCAGCCATTGTAGTTTTCAAACTTTTTTTATTTGCCCCAAGTGCTCACTAGCAGAGCCACAGATCTAAGCAGCAGATTTAGGCCCATCAGCAATAGGGTTGTTTTTCTGAGGTAACATTTGTAAATCCCTTAGAAGTAGTCCTGCAAATCCAAGGACCACAGGTCAAAATCTGTGGTAGGACTCTTAATTTGATGCAGTCAGTTGTAACCATTTGATTGGCAAACAAAACATAATTTTGTTTTCTTTCTGTTACACTCTACTTCTTTAGTTCTTTCCCTGAATTTGTGCTTGCATTTATGATCAAAGTTCTCTATGGTGTTAATTCCGTGTGTGTTAATTAGCTTCCAGTCTTTAATTACTTGTGCACACTGGTGTCAAATCAATTAAGCCAATATGGAGTTTAATCTTTCAATATGTCTTTCCAGTATTTAATCTCTTAGCTTTTTAAAAACTGTTTGGCTTTACAATTGCTTTTCAAAACCAAAAGCTACTTTTGAGAATTAGAAGCCAAGACAACGTATAAATTTATTCTGTAATAAAATTCCCTTAGTTTCTAAGAGAAGGCAAGAAAAGCTACTATGAAGGAACACATCAGCAGTGAATGACTTCCTGAATTCTAAGTGGTGACCTGCTGTTGCATTTTATGTAAGTTAGTATGGAACATACCTTCCTGCTGGATAAGTATTCATCAGGCTTTCATAATGCTATTAAAATTACATCCAGGAGTGGGAAGAGCCCTGGTAAAGAAAGGTGATGAAGGTTGTCTCCACTCGTGCAGTGGCTGGTTAGGGAGCAGGCAAAGGCTGAGCAGTCTGACCAGAGCTGCATCATGTTATTGCCTTGGAGAGGGTCTGTAAGAGGATGACAGGTTAAGTGGAGCCTTCTTACATAATAAATCCATGCCAGGCATGTTGAAAAATGGAGACAAAGGCTTACCTCATTTAGAGACCAGCTTGTTTCTATTGTTCAGCAATACTGAATGTGTAAAGTAGCATAATTATTCTATGCTAGAAATTAATGCAGCCCTTTATTCAGCTTTCACAATACACAGTGGAAAAAGCACATGTCACAAAGCTTTCGTAACATGGATTTTAAAGGTCTTGTGATACTGGTGCTTTACAGTTTGACTTAGAATCTATGGCTTGTTTTTAATGCTCTTATTAGTACTGAAATTCTGTTTCTGTTTTTTGTTCAATGTAGCTGAATGCAACAGCCACACTTCTCCTTCCCCTGGTATCCAAGTAAGACATGTTTATACTCCATCAACTACTAAGCATTTCTCACCAATAAAACAATCGACTACACTAACTAACAAACACAGGGGAAATGAAGTCTCTACAACACCTCTGCTTGTAAACTGTAAGTATCCTTCTGCTTTACTATTAATAATTATTTTGTGAACTGTGTGTTGCATGCTTGACAGATTTATCCAGCTTTTTCTTTGCTGTTGCGATGAACTTTAAGGTAGGAAGAAAACCTGAGATGAGATAGTCTTGTCTAATTTCACATGGGTCCAGCCATAAAGTAGTCATCCACCTGATACATGGAATTCATGACTGAAGTTTATTTTCCAGAAATAATCTAATTCTTGATTTAAGAAGTATAGGTAAGGGCTTTTCTGATTTTTTTTCTAAGCTGTAACTTAATGTACTTTATGCCCATGTTTTCGGAACTTGTGCATCTTAAAATTAGATGATAGGTAAATGCTGCAGAATACTTTAGATATAATGTAATGTAAATACAGAATACTGCAAATGTCATAATTGTCACAGATCTTGAAAATCAAGGAAGTATTGTTTGTGGTGGGTTTTTTTTCCTGAATTGTCAAGCATTTCCTTTATAAATTAATTTTCTCTAGTTTACTTCATCAGTAAATTATTTCCTCTATAAATTACAAGTCATTATTTCATAAAGAAAAATGCTACTTGCATGGGAAAAATTAATCTGGAGCTGCAGTATGGGCCACTGAATGAAATACGGTATCTTTCTGAACAAACTAAACTTTCACTTAGTGACTTGGGAGAGGACAGTGAACATGTACAGTTCATGTCATCAATAGCTAATTTTGTTACTGTATCATGTGGATAATTTATTACATATAGCCTCTGGAGCACCTTTCAGGCCTGCTTCAAGTAGCAGTTATCAAAACCATGGACCCATGCAGTTTTCCTTGGGACTGGAGGTTTTTTCTTCATAATCTCTGAAATAATAAAAAAAATCTGCAATCTTTGTTTTACCCTCTATATATGAAGTTGTGTGTTGTTTTGTAATGTCTGATCTATTCCATGTTGTAGTGAGTGAGAGTCACACTACAGGCTTCTTTGTTGAATAGCGGGACAGGTCTTCTGGTGATTAAATGTGATTTTTAAATTAAACATCCTTAATTTATCAAGAGATGTGTATTTTCATTTGATAAATGGTCTTAACGTGATCTTGGGTTGCTGACAAACAATAGAGAAGAGAGCATGTTGCTCTGTAAAGAGTCAGTGTGGGAAGTGTTTTTGCTTTCAAGAATTACTTTTTTTGGTTTAAAAATTACTTAAATCTATGAAACTCTTCGGAAAATTTTCAGTTTTTAAGAGTGATTTAAGTTCAGATCGTAAGGTGAAATTATCTACACTCTCAGTTCCAAGTTCTGTACTGCTGAAGCCAATGGACATGTTATGCTCAGCTCTAAATAGAGCAGAATGAAAACTGGTGTATGTGACACACGTTTTTGCTTCCTTTTCTGCAGCTCTATCAGTTCATCAGCTGGCTGCTCAGGGAGAAATGTTATATTTGGCCACACGTATTGAACAAGGTGAGATAGAAGGAGGTTAAATGCCTTCTTTTTTTAATTTGGGCCATTTATATGCTGTTGTGTTTGACCTTTTCCCCAAAGCTATAAAGTCCTCGATTCTTGTACAAATTGGAAGACATTTGAGATGTCTGTTCTTTGCAGATGTGGACTATTGTTTTGCATCAGTCTACTACTCACTCACTGTATGAGTCACATTTTAAATTAAAACATTAACTTTTATAGGAGTAGGTAAATCCCTTCCTCTCCCTGCGCTCTAGCTATATAGGTAATCCATGGAACTAAAAAAGGAGTATGTTAGTTCTGTCACAGCAGTTTATTTTATCTCATTTTAAATTTATATTTGTGATTTAAAACATACTTCTATTAATGGTGGTTTTCCAATTTGATTTAATCAATCACCATAAAGACCTGCATGTTGCTAATTTAAGCCATGGCCCACACCTACAATATAATAGTACTACACGTTCTGAGTAGTGTGGCGTTTGTTTGTCAATAATATATACACAAAATTTCAGCTCTGCCTACCAGATTTATGACTTTAGTAACATTAATAGTATATTCTTACTGCACTAATAGTAATCACCCATGCTTTCGGTGGATCCTTGTTGAAATGTTTCCTGGAAAGCAGGTAATGAGTCACTGAGTCTAAATACTTTGTCATGAGCCATGTATATGAGAAGGAAATCAGTTCTGGAGTGTTGGTAGCAGTTAAAAATGCTTATTTTGGTGCTATGATAAGCATGGAATTTTGAAAGTACTTAGATTAAAAATAAAAATCCATCTGAAATATTTGTCAGTCAGTTATTAAAAGAAGTTTCTTTTTTTTCTTCCAGCTGCATTAGATGTAGACCTTAGTTGTTTTCACAGACTACCTATTGATTACATGAACTTTGTGGGGAATGGAGTTGTTTTATCTATCTTGCTGTACAAGTTCATTGTGTGAATTACAAGATTGTGTGGCTCACTCTATTGAAAAAAACACAATCTACAGTATAATATAGGATGTACCTCTTTATTTTTCAGACATCCTGTATCTTCTTTACAGAGGTGAAGCCCAGATTACAGACAATTTGTAACATTTCTGAGTAGAAGCAGGGTTTGATTTATAGAGTTTAAAAACTTAAATTTTAAATTACTAAACTAAAGGCTGAAATTTTACTTTGGTCAGTTGGATGTGTTTTTCTTTCTTGGACAGAGATATTATCACCACCACTATGATAGAATTTTGTTTTTGAAGTTGAGAATGACTTTTAGGTCACACTGGTTCCTGGTGAATAAATGTTCATGGATATATCAACAGATTTCACCACCTGATACAGCACATTAGTGAAAGGGATTACTAAGTTATGTATTTTTCTCTGAACAGAAAATTTAATCAATCATAAGGATGAAGAAGGATTTACCCCTCTGATGTGGGCTGCAGCTCACGGACAGATAGCAGTCGTGGAATTTCTCCTCCAGAACGTAAGGAAAAAAATCACAATTGATTTTGAATTTATTTACTTTTAAGTTTGTTTTGCCCTCCTAAGTTTGTCGATGTTGGTACAAGCTCAAAAGTTTTAGAGTTAAGGTCTATTTAAAACCTCAAATTTGCTTCTTTTTTAAAATTGATACTTTATTTCAGGGCGCAGATCCTCAGATTCTGGGGAAGGGGCGAGAAAGTGCTCTCTCATTGGCCTGCAGTAAAGGATACACAGATATTGTCAAAATGCTGCTCGACTGTGGAGTTGACGTCAATGAGTATGACTGGGTAAGACTCTAGCTTGAATTTAGTCAGGGGGTACTTTGGTCAGAAAATTGAAGCAGGACATAGCACTGGCTTGGGTTTAAAAGTTGTTCTACCTCTTCTGAAATACCTGAGAGTTTCAAAACTTTCATAGGGTAAGAGGACTTGCTGCTACTAGTTCTGACTTCTTGGTAGGAGGACAATGAGACTAATGCTGACTTCTTGTAGAAATGTGATCTTACATTTTGAACAGCAGACAAAAAAGTATGGCAGTTATAAAGATCTAAAACAGAACCTCATTTTTATAAAACCTTACAAGTCTCTTAACTGGTACATGAAAGTATATTGGTGTGTTAAGGAATTAGAGTTGCAGACTGCTTAATCACTAAGTGTCTGAGACACTTCTCTGCTTTTACAGAATGGAGGCACACCCTTGCTGTATGCGGTACATGGGAACCATGTGAAATGTGTGAAAATTCTTCTTGGTAAGCAGACTGTCCAAACCAAATTATCAGTAATGATGTACCATCGGTTCTCATTGTCAGAAATACAAGATTCTCTTCCTGTTTTACATAGAAAGTGGTGCTGATCCAACTATTGAAACAGACGCCGGCTATAATTCCATGGATTTGGCTGTAGCCTTGGGCTATCGGAGTGGTGAGTATTGCAAATGTAAACCCTTTTAAAAAAATGTTAGTTATGGCCTGGTAGAGGTTTTGCAGCTCTTAACATGTTACCTTTCTTACAAGTCTTAATAATCCTAAATGCATCAGGCCAAAATGAGTATGAGCTTTCATTCTTGTTTCAGAAAGTAGGGTACTTAGTAAGCAAATGTCACTGACCTGGATCTATGTCAGTGGACACAAATAATGGTGTTTAGGGCTGATGCAGCCATGACTCAGACAAGGGGAACTGAGCTACTCCCTCACCCTATACAAAGGAGTGTTACTGGACAGTGGTAAGATGCTAGCAGCCCTCATGAACTCTTCATCCTACTTGACTGGCATGATGTGATGTAGTTTGCAAAACCTTCTTCTGTCAGATCAGCTCTAGCTGTAGTTTGTCTTGGAGGCAGACAGTAATCAGTGAATTATGCTATCTCGCTTGGTTATGGAGACAAGAAGCAAAGAAGAGACTCCTTACTGTTTTTTTCCCATATTGCTGCTGTCAGTTTGAAAGCTGTGAAATGTCTGCCATTACAGACATGAATGGAATCAAAAAGTAAGTGCAGCACTTAATGTGTAGCTTCTCTCCAAACACAGCCCTGTGCTTATGAATGAGCCAGTGCCTTGGTTTAACCCCAGGGAGCAGCCAAGCCCCACACAGCCCCACTCACTCCCCCACCAGAGAGAATTGGAAGGCTGAAAGCTGAAGAACTCATGGGTTGATAAAAAGACAGTTTTATAGGGAAAGCAAAGGCTGTGCACACAAGCAAAGCAAAACAAGGAATTAATTTGCTGTTTCCCATGGGCAGGCNCCAAAAGCAGAGAAGGCCTTGGCTCTGTGCAAGCCCTGCCCAGCAACAGCAAAAACATCTCTCTATTATCAACCCTGAGTTCAGCACAAATCCAAAACACAGCCCCATGCCCGCTACTGAGAAGAAAATTAACTCTACCCTGGCTGAAACCAGTACAGCACAACTTCACAGATGTCGACATGTAAGACTGCTTCAAGAGCTCAATCTCAAAGTGTTTCACAGAAGAAGTTTCTAATACATGTTTTTCCCTACTTTTTGTTTATAGGCTAAAAATTTGCTTTCCATGTGCTATCAGCCTATTCAGACCAAAGACCTGATGATGACCCCCAAAAACATCATCTGCCTAACTGGGTGTATTGTTTTTGCATTCTATAAGGCTTTAATTTTATGAAGGAATGCAGATTTTCTTCACAGAGTGAATTTATACATATCTGATTTTTATTAAATGAGTGTAGAGGACAAGCAGGTATCTGCCAAAAAAAACAGTATAACCCTAAAAATCAAACAAAATCAACTCTAATTAACCTCATCTCTTTCTCTGCTTTAGTTCAACAGGTTATTGAGTCTCATTTATTAAAGCTACTTCAAAGCATCAAGGAATAATGGTTGGCTCTTCTACAGGTGCCACTTGGCTTGGAGATTTGAACTGCTGTTTAGTTTTCTAATTGGTGACAAGAGTTGGTTGTTTTGTAACTTTACCTCAGTTCAACTATTTGCTGGTTTTAGTTAAGCTCTTTAGTATTCTTTCTCTTCTTTCACTGTTGTTGATACAAATATGCAATGTCATCCTTTCCTTAAATATATTTTGTATAATTTTAGAAGAAAGAGTCAGTTGCTGTGCATGAAACACTTTGTAAATAAACCCAGTTTTGACCACCTAAATGTTTACACTGAGTGCAGTGGGTGGCACTACACCAAATGTCCTACTTCATCACATCATTGATACATAATCACAGGAAGAAACGTGCTTAGATATTGAGGTATCTCACCACAGAAGGTAAATATCTTTACTGTTAATAATACCGAAATGTACACTGTGTGTCAGGTTTTCGAGATTCCCTGGTTAATATTCATCCTGGCTGGAGCCAGGACAGGGTTTGGTTTTGCAATAGTGAGGAGGGGGCTAGGACCCAGAGGTTATTCTGTATCACCTCGCCTCATTGCTAAGGGCGAGGTCCCTTCCAGGGAGAAGGAGGTCCTTCCAGTCAGGGTGGACTGGCTGCAGTGGGGTCAGGTCATGCTCTGCGGTGAGCATTTTTGCATGTGAATCACTCTCTTTTGTACATTTTTGTTATTAATGTTGTTGCTGTTAATGTTTGTTTTCTTATCTCATTGCTGTTTCCAGTAAATCTTTCTTACTCAACCTGCGCTCTTTACCTTTTGTGCTTCGAATTTCCCTTTCCATCTCACCCCAGGGGAAAGCGGAGAGGGTGTGGGCAAGCAAGTGGAGTCTCAGTGGGAGCACTAAACTGGAAGTACCATTCCTAAACCACAGCAGTCTTGTTTGGCACCCAATATGGGGCAGGAAGGATGGAGATTACAGATCTGACCAGAGAGGATTGGAAGCAAATTTGATCTAAGCATTGGATGTATTAGGTAGGGAGCCACTGGTCACAGTGTTGCTTGGTCTGTTGGCGTGGGTGTTTTACCTAACCCTTTATATGTGCCTGTTTGTGCTGCTCCTGATACTATTTTTCAGAGGAGGGAGAGGGATCAAGACTGTTCTGTTGCTGTACTGTGTGACATCAGTTGATGGTATGATAACATCAAGGGCAGTGAGGGTCATTTGGGATGGGTATTCAGTGCTGCTCTCCTACCCTTACCTCACGCACTACGTTTTGGGACTCCATTAATAGTCATGTCCAGTCTGGCAGGGGGAGAGGATGATTTTCGCCATCTTCTCACTCCTGTTACAAGAGCTGTTGAGAATTTTGAATTCCTTTTGGATTATAAGCAAAGCATGTTCTTGTTGCTAAATCTGCCAGGTCTCCTCAGTGTGGTCTACATCATGTTTAAATATTTCTAGGGAGGTTATTCAGACATCTGTCCTGAGGGTGGATAGTCATGAGTGGCATGGCATTTGGGAGCAAATGGGCCAGCTTTTGAAGGATTATTGTGCTTTAGTGGTTTGGAAGCTCACTCCTGAACAGCTACAGGATCCTGATAAAGTGGCAGAATATGTGAAGGAAAACTGCTTTGGCAGTTCAGAGAGGCACAAAGTTATGTAATGTGCTAGACCCTGCTACTGTTTCCTGGACACTGCTTGTTCCTAAACATCACCCTCAGGGGAGGGGGAGGAAACCACACCAACAGGCACTGTGGCCACTCAGACTGCAGCTGAACCAGAGGAACAACCTCTGCTGGTAGCAGTCAACCCTGTACAGAAAAAGAAATCCAAGATCACATCAGTTCACACAGTGAGGAATGAGGAGGAAGCAGGGTCCTCCTAACAGGAGGAAGAGGCAGGGCCAGAGATAATCACCCCTTTTCTTATCCCTGGGTGAGCTGTGAGATGTGCAAGAACATTTCAGCCACCACTCATGAGAGCTCCTGGTGACCTGCATGGTCCAATGCTGGGATATTGCAGCCCATGATATGAAACCAGCTGGTAGTGAAGCCAGGCAACTGGGATCCCTGTCCTGGGATGTGGGCACTGGAGAGGGGGTTGGGAAGAGGACAGGAACTCAGACCCTGGAGGCAACTCCTGTCAAGCATGAAGGAAGGGTAGTCTCAAGGATGATGTAGTCATGCCCCCAAGCAGGTGGAACACCATGGAAAAAGGTATCCAGTAACTGAGAGAATTGGCTGTGCTGGACATAGTCTATAGGGATTTGAATAATGAGCAGATGGATCCTTTTGGGCAGATTAGAGTGAAAAGACACTGAATGACCAGTGATTATATATACATACATATATATATATATATGTGTGTGTGTGTGTGTGTGTATATATATATACATGTGTGTGGGTGTGTGTGTACGGTTTGTTTCAGAACAATTTGGTTGCAATGAAGAGGATGTATGTAGCCATTTTGGTTATTGTTATCTATAGTAATAATATAAAAGCATTAAAGTACCACTTAAGAAAATATATAAGGAAAAGAAAGAGAAAGGAAGGATAAGGGTAGAAAAGTGTTACCACTATGAATCCAGTGATGAGACATGATTGTTGCAATTTAGATGTCCATTGGTTAAACTGATGTTTGCAGTCTTCTGGCACCCTGACTGCCAGTGCTGGATGGATGTTCAAAGGGGAGGTCCCTCCTACACATCGTGCCACCAAAGCTGCATGGACTAAGCGGGTGTCACTGATCACACTGCTTGGTGTGCCTCCAATTCTCTCCAGTCTGCCACAGTGGGAGGGGAGTCATGGTGAGCAGCATGTGGCTTCAGTGGGAACACTGACTACCATTTCCTTTCCACCTGCTTTCCGCTGGTAGTCCTGGAACAACTAGGCCAGTGCATCGTAGGTTGAAATTTCTTAGGTACAAGAAAGTCTAATTGCAAGTACAGAACTCCTAGCTCCTAAATATTCTTCATGCAGTGGCTGAAAGCAGGTATCAGCTGTATGGGAAGAAAAGCCACAGCCTCCTGCACTACAGCCTTCTTCAGCCACAGTGCAGTCCTTTGGATCATAGAATATCTCAAGTTGAAAGGGACCATAAAGATCATTGAGTCACATTCCCTACTCTTTGCAGGATATCCCTGTGGGTACCTTCCAACTTGAGATACTCTATGACTACCTCAGACTAAACCATATGACTAAGCACCATCCAGATGCTCCTTGAATGCTGACAGGCTTGGATACCATTTTCCTGGGAACCTGTTCCAGTGACCAACCACCCTCTCAATAAAGAGCCTTTCCCTCAATTCAGTCTGAACTTAACCCTGATGCAGTTTTATTTCATCTCCTTATGTCCTATCTCTGGTTACCAGAGGAGATCGGTGCCTGCCTCTCCTCTTCCTCTCATGGGGAAGCTGTTGGCTGCCATAACATCACCTCAGTCTCCTCCAGGCTGAACAGACCAGGTGCCCTCAGCTGCTCCTCACACGGTTTCCCCTCCAGGCCCTTCACCATCCTCATGGCCCTCCTTTGGGCACTCTCCAATAGCTTTATATCTCTCTTACCCTGTGGCACCCAGAGCTGCCCCCAGCACTGGAGGTGAGGCCACCCCAGCTCTGAGCAGAGGGGACAATCCCCTCCCTTGCCCTGCTGGCCATGCTGTGCCTGATGCCCCCAGGACAGGGCTGGCCCTCCCGGCTGCCAGGGCACTGCTGGCTCAAGTTCAATTTGTCCCCAACCCAAACTGTCACATATCTTTTTGCAGGGCTGCTCCCTAGCCTTTTGTCCTCTGGTCTGGGGGATGTCCCAGTGCAGCTGTTCAGTTAAAACAGCAATTAGGATTTTGAAATTAGTTGACAAAAATCAGACAGTCTTAACTGATTTTTTGGGACTTCTGCACTTAGTCAAAGCTACAGTGAATGATAGGACATAATAGTTTTGCACAAATAATAGATAAGCTTTTGAAAGAGACTTTTCAGCGCCACTTCCCCAACAGTACATAGAGTTTTTCCCTACTTCCCATGTAGTGTTCACGGTTCCAAGCATTTCTCCATTGTGTCCACTAGAGGTCTAGCATCTACTGACATCCATACACCCCTAATCCCTGCCTTTCTTCCCCAATCCATGGGTAGACAGCCCAACCTCCAAGTTCCTGTATTTCTTGTATAGTGTCTCTACTATGCTTATTTTTTTCTATTTGAAAAGAAACCCATACACGAAGGAAATGAGCACTATTTAAAGAACATGCACTGTGATTCTGACAAAAGGGAGTGGAAGGCTGGAGAACAATCCAGCCAAGTTCTCTGAGTCTGAGCCAGAGAAATAATGAATTAAAAATGCTAACTTTGAAATAACAAAGTGACTGAATATACAAAAGGGGAAAATGTAGAAAAAATTCCAAACCTACATGTATCAAACCTGAATTTCCGGCTAAATTTCTTTCTGACTCTATCTACTGGAACATCTGTGGTACATAGAAGGTGTACACTGGGTTAGAATTAACCTGTGCGCGAGCCAGTGCAGAGATACATTTCTTTCACGAAGTTGAAATCTGAAATGGAATCAGGCTTAGGCGAAGTGAAGCAAAAAAATGTAACTGAGCTTGCAGGTGTTGGTGAAATCCTTGCTCCATTATCTGTCTTTGACACCTGTATTCTTATGTAGCATTTACACCAGTTTCATTGTATCACACGTGATTAAATTAGATGAAAGAAACAGCAAATCTGACATGCCCTGGAAGCAAGAGAGAAAAAATGTTTCATAATCAAAGTCCGGAAAAATATGTCTCTTTTAAGTAATTTTAAAGTAAAGTAACATGGAGTGGCAATTACTGTAAAGTTGCATATTAAAAATACTGAGATTTAATGTCCTTTGTAAAAACAAATGCTGAACTTTCTCATTTGTTGAAAAGTAGTGCAAATAAAATGCAAATTGTGTTTCCTTCAGATACCATAACCTGAGCCATTTTTTCTTAAATTGAAAGACATCTCATGTGTAGACAAAATACATCAGTATGCATAAAGAACAGAATTTCCATTCTGTATTATTTGTGTTACAGGAAAGTACTTGTTCTAAATAATGAACCTTCAATATCTGCTTTGTATTTTGTCTTGAATTTCAGTCAGCAATGAGATAATATGTAGGAGAAATAAAACTGACAATTCTTAACTGTTTCCTCAAAACATATCCCAGGAAATGCATTTTTTAAATTATATGTGAAGACATTGGAATAGAGGAATGTAGATTAAGACAACAAAATGTAAAATTTCTTACGTCTTTTTGCTGCAGAATTTCAAGCAATTGTCAGATAGTCATCACAACACCTGCCAAAGAGTGAGTACAAAGGTGAAGATAGTAATCTTTCAGAAGCCATTTCCTGTATTATGAGCCCTTTCTACTGTATAACATTATGCTGCTAAGGGAACATGGAACTGAAGTTTTCTGTGGCTCTTTTGAGGACTTTGTAGGGACCAACCAGCACTATTTCATAAACTATGATTCAGACACCCTGAGGAAAAGTTAGTCAAGAGTTAGTAAAAAGAGGGAAAAAAAAATCTATGTGAAGAAAAAGCTTTACTCACAGGAAAAAAATCCCTGTGTAAAAAGCACAGACAACTGTTGATTATGCAATATTAACAGCATGATTCACTCCACATACTTTGTGTTTCTCTGAGGCACAACAATGAATTTTTGTTTCTCTTGGTGTAAATACTTCTCAGTATTCATTTTTCTTTGTTTATAGTGGTAAAATTTGTAAGTGGTGCGAATTTCAGCATTGGTTAAGTGTTTCGAAAGGTCAGTCTTTTGATTTTGTTCTAGTGAACGATTTCTGTAGCCTGTGATAGCCGTGAGAAGACACTATGACTTACCTCTGAACCACACCCATGGGTCCAAAGGCTACAGTGCTTCCTTGTCACAAGACCAGAGGAGTTTGAAAATTCTGCAGTCAGAATCTTAATGCCAAGTTGATTCTCTCCAAAGTTTTTACCAAAAGCTCTTGCCAATGTAATTTCTTACAGTAATTTTTCATCTTTTACATTTGAACTTGAATGACAGCATGGTCTCTTTCAGAGTATTAAGATATATATATATATATCTGTATCTATATAAGTTGCTTTTCCTGATTAACTAAATTATTTTTTGCCAAATTCAATGTGCAGCATGTAAACACAGATGCCATGAACTCTGCTCACAAAGCAGATTGCCAGCAGTTTCATGTAGTAGTAACAGCCAAATGCTTCAGAGCTGTACAAAGTCTTTGTCTTATTCATTCCCGTTTGACTTTGCAGGGTATTCTGGTTAATCATGTACAATGTTTAGCATTACTATTTGCATGTAAATTTGATGAGCACTTTGTAACACTCTTCCCTGTCTGCTCTGGTTTTCCCTGGGGCTGTTACTAGTTCCACTCTGTTGCCTTCTTTGTTCATCTGTCTTGTACTTTGAATTCCCCACTTGTATTTCTGAGACAGTTACAGAAAGCAGCAACCTCCTGCCAGACCTTCCCAGGGTAGAGCGTAATCTCCCTTCAGCCCTCCTGTGGGTTTTTCCTTGGTATTTAAAAAAAAAAGTCTGTGTCCTACACCTCCTCATGCCACACAGGGAGCAGGTGCCCACAGCAGGGAGCCAAATGATGGAAGATGGGGCCTCTGCTCTTCACCTTTTCCATGATCCATGCGAGATGATCACAGCTCCCCACCGTGGCACTAGAGGCAAACTCTGTCCCAGGGCCATGATGGAAG
>VZRO01002169.1:224215-239314 GCA_013397915.1 Daphoenositta chrysoptera | reverse complement strand
TTTTTTTTTTTTTCCCAAGAGAACTCAGCAGTTGGTAACCCAATGTTATTCCTGCAGTAAGAAATAATGTTCCACGACTCCAAGATGAAAATCAGCCACCGAACCTTACTCTTACTCAGCTGAGAAACAACATGAGACAAACTTTTACTTACAGCATGCACCAATTTTGCATTTCCAGAGCAACTTCACTGTGCCTTTAATCTACCTTTAAGCAATCTTGCATCTTGCTTTAAACTCTGATGATGATGCTTAGATCACAGCTTGAGGAAACAGCTGTAAACTAATGCTGGAACTATTAGTCATTTTCCACAACAGTTTTATCACAGTACCTGGAACAAAAAATGTCAGAAGTAGAGCAACCATAAAAGTTTATGCTAATTCTAGATTACTTGTTTTGGCTAAGCAGTTGACATTCATAGCTGTAGCCTACCCCTAGCATCAACCAGATGTAACTCCATATTCTCATGAAACTGGAAGGAATAAGGAATAGGAAAAAAAAAAAAAAAGACGGACTGTATTTACTGAGATGATAGACTCAAATATATTCTGAATTTTTAACTAGTAAGCTAATGTTAGGGACATTGCAGCAGT
This sequence comes from Daphoenositta chrysoptera, assembly GCA_013397915.1. Taxonomy (NCBI): domain Eukaryota; kingdom Metazoa; phylum Chordata; class Aves; order Passeriformes; genus Daphoenositta; species Daphoenositta chrysoptera. Next base: position 238,723 of record VZRO01002169.1, on the reverse strand, counting down.
TTTTCCTGAACACTCTGGACCAGACCTTATTCCTATACAACAACAGTATAAATCACTGGAGTGCAGACACTGCCCATCACTAGAATGATCATCATTAGTATTGTTATAGCAGTTCCGCTTGCATGCACCTCCTGCTGTGCAGCACATAATGCTTTCAGGAAGTACACTGCTCCATCTGGCAATGAATGTATAACTGGGTGAATTAGGAATCCAGTCACTTGGAACTTTAAAGATCAAAGATATTGTTAGGGGTTAGTCCTAGGAATGATGTCTGAATAGATCTTTCTGTTGAGGGTTATTTGTCACCAAATTAAGCTAGCAACTCTCCAGGCACACAGGACTGTAAAGCATGTCAGTCAATCTTCAGCAGATGAGCAGTGATGAGGCCAACCATGTACACAGAAATCAGCAGGGAAGGTTGCAGAGCCCAACAGAAAGGAAGATGTAAACTGGACACAGCAGCGAGGTGGATTACAGCTGTGGGACTGCACTGTACAACTCAACCTTTTCCTGCAAGAATAAACCTAAGTAATCCCTAAATAATCCTCTAAAAAAAATTCCTGACCTGCATTGTGGGAGATATTGTTTTGATTCATTATGTAAATCAACTGTACATGCTCTTTTTTTAGCAATGAAATCAAAGCATAGCAAATACAATAACATCACATGCTTTTCACAACCTACAAAATTTTCTAGCACATCAGCATTTCTATTTCATAAATAGAAAACAGAGCTTACAGAACAGCATCACTTTCACACCAGGACTAGTGTATATCACTACCAAGCATTTTAGGAGGACCTATCATAGCATCCAATGGCTGGACTCAACCTTTGTGTATCATTGTCAGCTAAAGGACATCGAATGATGTGCACTCTGCAGGCACATTTGATGTGCCAGAACTTATTCAGGCTTCTAGCACCATGGAAAAAAAGGCAAGCTTTATCTAAACCCCACAGATTCTTCCACACCACTTTTGTAGCCACAAGGCTACACCTAGACTGTCTTAAATGTTACAATCTAAAGGATTGAACACACAGGTGTTTCTGAGAATGCATCACAAAAACAGCTTGCAATATCTGCTCTGCAACTGTGGTATAATGTCTACCCCAAATATAGGGTAAGATCACAGGCATAACAACACTGCCATTGTCTCCAAAAAGGCTTTTGTTTAGAAGCATTATGATTTTCTGTTCACATAAAACATAGTTTCAAGAAGGTGCACAGCATCCCAGAAAAACACATCCATGCATTCTTGAAGCCTTGCATCCCCACTGGAATTTACTTTACAGCCTGCTCACATAGTTTGTCGAATGTACTGTATATCCTGATGAAACCAGAGAGTTACCAAGGTGGGACATAACCAGGAGGAAAAACAACACCAAGTTTTGAAATAAATAGTGACTTGTTTTTCAAGGTTCTAATGATTAAAATAGGACAATGCTAAAATATGAGGAACAAATATCATGTGAGTAAAGGGTCTGTTGTACAAATGCAAGGGCTGACACACTAAAGCAAAATAACAATCCATCTAGAATACAGTTCCTGACAGAGGTCAGCCCAGACACCAGTGTATACGTGCACAAGGTCACATCTAAGCAAGTCTGAATTTTGTATGGTGGTGGAAGATGATGACTCAGTGAATCCTGAAACCTGTAAGCTAGTCTAGCTTCTACACAGTAAAAACTATCCCCGCCAAAAAAAAAAAAAAAAAATCTTAAAGATCATCACCCCCGGGTAGTAATTACTGGAGCATGAAATGCTGCAGATGTAGATGGGGATTGTTTATCCAAATGCTGCCCCCAACATAGGCTAAAGGCAAACTCAGCTGCATGAGCTGGCTATGCTGGTTTCACACTATTTAGGAACATCCCTAAACCAGAAAGAACTGTACTAACTACTGATTCCTAACACTAACTGGTGCAAAGCGGCCAGGAGGGAAATAAATGAATTGTCAAATCAACTCCTCCCTGATGCTTTGGATACCAACTGTCCCTGGGACAAAAAATTGTAATGGACACCTCAAATCAATAAGCCTGCCACTCTGCTGACACAAGTTAAATTTTTTCACTTCATCTCATTTTTAGTTTAGCTTTGAATCCTACAAACACTTATGTTCACATTACCTTTGCAGGATCAGGAGCCTTGAGCCAGTAGTGTCTCTCACCATTATGTTTACATAAGACTCGTGCCTGGCGGGGGCAGATTAATGCCCCAACTCTAGCACAACAAAATGAGTTGACTGACCTGTACAAGTGAAGCCAAACAATGCTAGAAATCAGCACAAGTGCAGAAGTCTTTAAGACACAGCTGTTCGTGGTAAGTATTGTAAAAATGGCTCCTAACCACTCAAGTCTGCTCACCGTGCATCTTAGCTACGTTACTCACCTACATGGCTCTAATGAGGCATTATCACTTTTAATTCCTCCTAGTCCTGCAGAGGCAACAATACTGGAGAAACAAGGAAGATATTCATCCCCACATACATTTTAACACCATTCTACTCTACTGTGACTACCAGTCGCAGTCTCTGTGTAATACCATGTATGTCATATCAAACACCAGTGTCACATAGCTGGCATAGATTTTGGCATCCCCAACCATCTTAATACCTTTCTTTTTACAGTCACAAGAGGGCAAGAAGTCTCCTGCATCTCAGTTGGGTTCTTAAAGGTGGCAGTAGTCTTGCTTATACACAGTTATTAGAAATCCATCAAAACACAGCAGCTCATGAGGTGCTGCTGGTTGAGAGATCTGGCTCTCCAGTCATACTCAGTTACATCTGCATTTGCCTGATGCAGTTACTGGAAGCAACAGGAAAGAATAGCAGGACCAGTCACAGTCCCTGGAGCTGCAGCTTAAACCCACAGCTCCCTCTGTTTCACTTGATACTTTCAACAACTTCAAACCTTTCCTAATCTTACTGCATCATTTTAAATGCAGTGATAACATGCAGGTGCAAACACCTACCGCAAATTATATGTTGGTTGTGAAGCAGGATACTGATCAGGTGTGCAGAGCAGAAATTTTTGAGACTCCAGCGTAAGCCCTATAGACTTAACTCAGGTACAACTTATACAGAGAATGTTAAGACCTGTTAACTTCAGGTGTGTCCTAAAAATTTGGAGTAGGATTCAACACATTACTGCATTTTTCCAGAAAAAAAAAAAGGCACTGTTCAACAGAATTGCAGAATAACGATTTCAAGTGCAGCAGATACTTCTATGTTTATCTGCCAATATCCTGCAGTGCACATTAAATCCCCGTGTGAGACGTTGCAAATCTTGATTATTGGGTATTGAAACCAAAAGCTTTTGCATGATCACACTGACCTTCAACCAAGCTGAATAGCAGTTAAGATATCCTAGAATTCTGCCTTCCACCCATGTAAGAAGTTATAGACATAGGCTACAATCATCAGTGCCTACACCATTACAACACTAATAGTTCAACAATTGTTCTGCTTTGTTTGGATTCACTAGCAATGCAAAACATAGGGCTGTAATTCATCTGTTAAAGTATTACTAATCCCTGCACTACACAAACATTGTTAGAATGGCTTTTTTTTTGACTACCAGAATACCTTCAGTGCTGTGTAAAGGCAATATAAGTTACATCTGTTAGATCTCTTACCAAAAAACCCAGATTACAGCAAGACAGTTACAGTAACAGTATTACATAAGATGTCTTCCTTCTATTCAGTAACATTATTTTCTAATGATAATCCATGCATGAAGGCAGAATATTAACAGAGCACTTAAAACTTTCATGATGAGACTGTAGGTACCATGTTACCAAGAAACCACGGCTTAAAGTCGATTAGAATACACAGAAATATAGTCCTGATTCTCAGGGCTTCCATATGCATCCACTCTTCATCCATCTTTAGTTACTGAGTTCAACTCACAGTCAAACTAATCATGGTACTCCCTCATGCTACAGACAGTTCACCTAAATTAACTAAGCCTGGCTCAGCTGCACTGTCAGCTCCTTTTTTAGTAAAATAAGACTTCCTCTCAGAGTCCAATCTCTGTTACTGGTCATGATCTTTCAACTATCATATCCAGTAAAAAACATTTTCAGCAGCTCTCAGATTGCTAGATGTGGCTGAAACGAAAGAAAAGGAAAAAAGAATAGCTCAGAAAAACTAGAAGCCATATTGCATGTATTAGTTAAGTGCAAGAGCTGTTGAGTACTTAATACTTTAAAAAGCTTAGAAATCTCTCCTCTTTACATATACCAATATCTTGCCAGTCACTTAAGGCTGTAACCTAGTCATCATCAACATGGACTTCCCTGTATCTCTGTTGAATATTAACTCTCCAGTTTCCTAACTTGTTCAGCTCTGGTCTCACATCTAAAGGAGAGAATAGCTTGTTCCTCCAACTGTACCATTACACAACATTTAGGTTCAGCAGATAGACAACTTAAGGAAAAGTAAAGTATCTATATGATGTTTCACCCACAAAACAGTATCAGCACAAAATTTCAGAGAGGTGGCAATTACACTGAACTTCCCCCACACTCCAGGCAAATCAGTATAATAAGATACACAAGCATTGATTTCGCATTTGAAGTATTGAGCTGTGAACATTTTAAACCAAGTGTTCTTCCTTTGTCATGTATGTTAAATATGCACTGTAAATTACATGAAATTCTCACTGGGTTTTTTTCTTGCTTTTCCTAAGAGACACAACCACAGACTCACAAGACTTTAATAATAAGAACAAACATGTAATAATGCAAGATGGCTTCTACAGCTTTAAATCCAGTATTACTCTAAAACCGTAGTTAGAAGCTTTTCATATATACACCACTAGCTTAATAAACCACAGAGCTTCACCATCTCCCAAAAGGGTTCTGTTATTTGGGTTTTTATATTAAAATATATTCATTTTAAAACACTGCCAAGTCCTTAAAGCATAAGATTAACAATTATAAAAATATATCCAAAAATCCGTTCCAAACACTATGAAAATATCTCACTAGAACCCACCACTGCATTGAGTCAAGCTATTTCAGAGCTTAATGTGACAGAACCTGAACATGCCCTAAGCTTTTTAAAAATAAAAAGCTCAGTAGAAACACAGGCATCTGTTTTCACTTCTCCATTGTCCAAAATATTTGGAATGGAGATATAGAGTCATTTTCCTTGAGTAAAACTACAGATACAAATCCGTAATGGCATACAGTATGGGTACACAGAAGTTCAACCTGACAAGAAACATCAGCACAACTATTCTCAGTTTCTAGTAATTAACTACAGATTAGGAAAACCATACCAAACTCCTTACTAAGACAAAAATAATCACAGCACTTAGTCCAGGATTGAACTAAGTTAAACATGAAGACTGCTACAACCTTGCAAGATAGGTCCTTTACTTCCATTTAGACTCTGCTATAGTCAAGAACACATTTTGCTCATACCTTTATCCTCAGTCTGAGTCTGGAGATGCAGATTATGCCAGTATTTCCTGATGGGGACAGTTCTGCAAGCATACCTTCCACACAGACTTCCACAGGCGTGTGTCACATGGCTGTTTATCTCTAGATTAGCCTTACTTTGCACTTCAAAGACACTGTTTTAGTAAGGATCTTATTTTTTAAGCACCAAATGTATGCCTGTTAGAGGGGAAAAGGCTAACACTGTCTAGAGCATCTAAGCAAGGCACTAAATTACTTTACAAGACAGAAACCAGTAGGAAGTATTTCATAAGCAAGGACTACAATGGCTTAAAGCAAATATTTATGAGGACTAGCATATCTGAATCACAGAACAGGTAAAACATTGATAAAAACCCAGCACATCATTTATTGATTCAACAGGTCACAGAAGTCTGACAAACTACTTTGCAGAATTTGGTTTTTACCTTATACACAGGAATTACAACTGTCATCCTCATTTCAAAAGTCAAATTTGCATTGGCCTAGTTTTTCTACCTTATTGCCACAATTCAATGGACGCACTTCTGCTAGTTCAATGCTACAAGTATAGTTTACTGATAAAAGTACTTGTAAACCAAGTGCTCCGAGATTGTTACTCAAAGTTCTTGCTCCTGACTTCAGCCATGTCATGCTCACATGAGTCTGCTGTCTTACCTCAACCCACAGGAGTTTTAGGGCTTGAACAAGTTCCTCCACTGTTTCCCAAGAGCGAAGAGTTACACCATGACAAACACGCTTGGCGAGTCAGACCCACCCTTTCCCAGGCACACAGAGAGCTCCTCTATGGCTATGGCAAAGTCTTACCCTGAATTTTATCCTCAACAAGTCACAGTGAATCTACACTTCCTGAAGTGTGTGCTCTACATACAACCTTAAAGGCTGGTAGCTGTGTGCTCTTCTCTCCTAGCTTACCTTCTGTTTTGCAAAAGCTCTGATCATTAATAGCAATGACTCACAAACATGAAATTTAGCTCTCACTCCCGGAAACTCTACCATAGAGAGGTCAGAATGGAATTTAAAGTCTTTCTTGTGCCCTAAAAAGTTATCTTGCTCTCTAAAACACAACAAAAAGCCCAAAAAGCAATATAAATACTATATTCCTAAAACATTCAAATTATTTGTTAATAGATCTGAAGCTGATAAACACAGACTTAATTAAGAGCCACTACCAATTCTATTAACACTTCTCCCTCTTTCTATGCTTCATTCCCCCACATAACTGATGGTTTCAGGTAAGTAAAATTAAAATGGTAAACTATTGTTTAGCCCATTAAACAGCTATGCCCTGCAAATATACTGAAAACAAAACATTTAACATTCACCTGTAGCTCCCCATGTCCATGAAGAATAGCAGCAAGCAGTTGGCAAGTTAAAATTCTTACTCAACTTGCATGCTTTGTTTTATTCAGACACCAGTAATTGTTGCTAAAATACAATTCTATTGCTTAAATTCAGTAGGTTACAAAGTGACTTACATCTTACCTAGCTCTAACCTGAAAACACCAGAAATTCAGCAATTAAGTCCAAAACGTTCCATTATGCACAGGAAGTTTTTTCTCAGGAGCCAGCTTTTTAACACAGCAAAAGGAAGACGCTCTGCCAAAAACCAAAACCTTTTAAGATTTTTTTAATATTTAGGGCCATTTTTGTCCCTGATTTTCAGACAAAAAGTCACACCAGAAACTTTGTTTTATATTTTTATTGTATGCTAAAATTCATTAAAGGTGTTTGCTTGTATACAAGTTACTCAAAAAATGTGTCTAGGCAGAAATTTGTTAGCAATCTGACTTATTTCAAAGCATAGGTTTGTTCAATCGGGCCACAAAAATAATATTGTGTACAAGCAGTAACTAAGGAGCTGCAGATTCAACGAGTTTCCAAATATCTCAGATCTTGAGATCTCATTAGGAAATAAAATCAAGCCAGTCACAATATAAAATAGCAGCTCCATGTAGCTTTTTCAAGTTTTAATTTTTATTCAGGAGATGACAGTTCAGTTTGCCTCATTCTTCGAAGCTTCATCGAAGTTTTCAACAAGATCTAGAAAGAGAAGATTGTTGGAATTAAAGTTTGACCCACTTCCCCTTTGCCAAATATTTTGGGTTTGAATTTTCTTCCCAAGTTCTATTTCATATCAAGTTTTTACACCATAAAAACTTTCAGCTTGTAAAATACAGACCAAGTAACTTTTAAGAGCTTCAAGGTTCATCCTCCTTGCTCAACCAAGGAAATTTTGGATGGTTCATTAAAAAGCACAGTTCTAAAACCTCACTATAACCACAACGGGGCAAAGTGATTCTGACAAGGTAGTTTCCTATGGAATATTAAATAATGGTCTTAGTCATAACTATTACTTCAACACAGGACCAAAATGCTAGCTCAAACTGCTAAGTGTCTCATGGTATCTGAAATTAATGAAATGATCTGCCCACAGAAATTCTGTGACAGCAAGTGACTAGACAAAACTCTTATCATCCCTGGCCTGATCTGGTGCTACACGTAAGATCTCTCAGCAAAACTGACTTCCTTTTCCTCCGCATGTTTGTTCTTACCTGGAACTTCATCATCATCATCTTCACCAGTAGCAAGTGGTGCTTTTCCGTCCACAGCTGCAAGAGCAAAGTAGATCAAAACCTTCATTCAAGGTCACCATAGGCATTTTGATTTATTGTTTAGCTTTGTGTTTTTGAAAACATTATCAAAGATTCTGAGCTAAGCTGCAATGCTTTATCCAGTTCTGTGAATAAAAATCTTTACCTAATGTAGGAAGTTCACATTCCCTTTGTTACTGATAATACTCAAACAGCCCAGCAGTGAAATTAGAAGATGCCTGCTAAACAGCTTACTAGTCAACATCTTGTATTGACGTATACTGAGTGCCCTGCATGATAATAATTTTCAAATACAAATGCAGAGATTGATTTTACCAGTTTTTCCTAAAAGTAAGTTCGTTTAGGGACTACCACATGGCTCTTAAATGTACATATTTTACATCATCAAGTTTTAAGGAATAGAAAAGATCTTATTATCCTACACATCCAAAGAAAGCTGAGGTGTAATTGTGAAGTTGCAGGCAGACGTACAACTAGAAGAAATACTTAAAAGCTATTACTGTTCCCTAGCAAAGTCAGAGGAATATGGAACTGGACACAAAATTCTACACTCTTTAGGTGGTTGTGATGACCTAGTGTTCTGGTCCCCATGTTTGCTGACTGAGTAGTTTCTCCAACCATTCCCACTGTATTTGACAGAGGCAGTGAGACTTAACCACCTCCATTGTAGCAGACCAGTGAGCACCTGCTGAACGGGGCAGCAGTATAATGCTATGAATAGGTATCTAAGGTGTCTGGGTGCCTGTGCCACTACTCTACAACTATTCTTAGCTGTAATAGCAAGGGTAAGTTGTCTCATACTCTCTACTACCTCAGTTTTATTCTAATTAATCCCTCTCAGTTTTTACAAAAAGCATGAGGAAAGAAGATGGGTTCTTACTAGACCTGTATGTTATTTTCTAGAGAACCAGAACTGATGAATGCATAAACTTTCTTTTGAAAAGGCTTGGGACAAGGACATCACTAACCTTAATTTTTTTTTTTTCACTAGCAGAACGTTGTTAAAGCTTAAGTGCATCTTAATGTTAAAGCCAACATTTTAAAAGCAAAACATGTTATTTCCTCTGATATTACCTGCATTCCCTCTCATCCCCAAGACCAGTCCAAGTTTACTTTAGCACCTGCAATCATCAGATGCTCCACTCATTGATGTTAGGCATCCAAATCTAGCTGACAATGCTGAATAAAAAGTTTTGTGCAACTAGTCTGGCATCCAGTCTTAATGGAAAGAAATAGCCATTTACTAGATCATAAAAAGCAATCACTTCAAACAAGCTTCCCTCTTTCTAAAACTCCACAGTTTAGCTTAGAATATAACCACATTGTTTTGAGAAGACAGAACTTCAGCAATCATTCTAAATTCTTCGAGTACTTTTTTCTTACAAGCCCCTCTACTATCACAAGGAAGTCACACGGGTGACATTAAAAGCAAGGATCTGAGGATCATGATAAAGATTACTTTACCCCACATCTTGAAGACTACCTCTAGCAAAAATTTTCTCATTGGTAAGCTGACAAGGAGGGTATCACCAACCTTAGGAATGTAAAGAGGCTGCTTTGTTGGCAACAAAGCAGAGGAAGAAAAACAGTAACAATCAAGTCAGAACTGCCAAAAACTAGACACAATGATATTGTCTAGTTTTTTCCATGTTTATGCCGTTTCTTATCTTGAAAAGAATGGGTTTAAGGTATTTCAGAAAGTAGGAAGACCGTATACACAAGACACAAGAAATGTTCCCAGTGTCAACAAGTCTTTCACTCCTAATGCTCGTCTTGTAGCAGCAGCACCTTTTTCAAACACTACATATTTAAGTCCCTCCTCCACTTTTACCAGTTTTAGAAGGAACAAACATTCATGGTTTTTTACTACTTTAAGCATGAAATAGGAAGTTGGTGTATCTAGCTTAATGCTCATGTCAGCCCTGTTCTCTACATTGTTCTACACATACTGAAATTATAATGTACTTCCTTATAAATACCCTGTAATTCCTTCTTAGTTATCAAAAAGCCCATGTGAGAAATACCTTCACCACACCTGTGAGGGCAAAAAGCAATTGCAAAATATCTGTTAAGTCCCTTCCCCCATTACTTATGTTTCCATTCGAAGTGTCAAAAGAGACATACTCCAAGCTTATTTTTCTTTAAAACCTAACTCTTACAGAGTAATTAATCCACCTAGATTTAATGTATGTCAAAATATGGCAGACACATCAAGAAGGAAACTACCAGAAAATCAAGTCTGGCTACAGATTTCCAGTGCTAACCCAGCTACAAGACATGGTAACAGGTGATTTTGCTTTACTGAGTCATACTTGCCATTGGATTTGAGCTATAAATAAAACTAATTTTAAAGAGTTTGATTTTTTTATAACATGCTAGCAGACAACAAGAGTGCACGGAATGTCACTGCTGCTAATCAAATAAGCCTCATGTCAGCTGCCAGCACAAAACACATTCAAGTTTCAACTTACAATGCTTGGGTAGGGCTTCTGCCAATCTCCTGAGGCTGGTCAGACTGTCAGCTCCAAGCTGGTTTAGGATGCTAGGCAGCATTTCTGTCAGCTGCTTTGTCTCAGCATGGCCGGTGATAGTGAAAGTGTTAGCAGCCAGAGATGCCTGAACTTTTGGGTTATTGAAGTGAATGACTGTTCCTTGATTGGTAAACATGTTTACCTGCAAGGAAAAAAAAAATCCAGTATTTGAAGCAGTTTTGCAGGATTTTTCAATTTAACAAGAACCTGAAGTTCTTAAAGCTCCATGAAGACCAATTGATAATATACAGACAAGTTTAGGACCTACGTTACTTACCAGAAAACTGATTTTAATACATTTTCTATTTATATATAGAATATTTTTTTCCTTTGAAGCAATTACCTCTTCAATTCCAGAAATATTGTTGACTCCCAATTTTTTCAACGAAAACTGAAGTTTCTTATCATCTGCTGTAGCTGTTCTGTGAACAACCTTCTTCTTTCTGCGGGCAGTACCCTTTGCAAAAAAAAAAAAAGAAAAAAATTACAAGTTAAAACTTAAGTAGTTCTCACAAACTAATCCTAACAGCTGTATAACTACTTTACAATACCTACAAATCAACTTTGTGACATACAAAGCTCTGCTCCTGTGTTTCAGTGCATGCAACCCTGCCGCCAAACTGCACTGCAGCAGTCTTTATCTTGCACTAAGACAAGATTTGCACGTGTTTTAGGAAGCAATGCATCAGAAAATATTTATTCCACAAATGTCATGGTTTACTGCAACATCTTAGAAAAGGAAAGTTGCAAATTTACCCTTGTTAACGCAAGTTATCACAAGACATAAACCTGAAGAATGAACAGTTTTAAGCGATTTCCAAAAGTTGTTAAAGTTTTTCCTTAGATCATCTTTCTTAAATTACAGCCAAACTTTGGTTAACAGTCAGAGGCCATAGAACTATGAACACATCATTAACAAATGAATATGAGAAAAGTCAAGTACTACATTTTTATTCTAAATAGCCATTTCTCATCTGATGGACTTACACATTTGAAGAATGCCTACTTTTCCAAAATATTTCGTACACACATTTTTAAAAACACTTCTACATAGTGCTCCAGACCAGCTGTGTTTAGAAACCAAATAAGCAAAGGTTAAGTTGCCCTACAAACCCAGAGCTCTAGATTTCTCCAGGGAAGTAAATGTCCCACATTAGATGATATTTATTTCTATGAAAAAGCAGAAAATGTCATTCTGTAATTCCTTGCCCAATCATAAGGGTTCAGGAAAATCTGACATAAAATGTATATGAACAAGTGAAACTAAGCTACTTTTTGACACAATGTAACTACTACTCTAAGTCCTCCCACTCCAGCTGCTCATCTACCACACGCTCATAAGAGAATGTGTTGCTGCCCAGCCATATAAATAGCTGCAATTACTTTCCAGTTTACTGTCAGAAGTTTGAAAGTTTGCTGGACACTAACAACTCTAACATAATTCTGCTACCAACAATGAGGAACATCAGTGACAAATTCATATGAAACTAGCACTTGGAAGACTACAACTCAAACATTTAGGTTTTTGTCTAGAAAGCTTGATATTCACACCCTGCTACTGTCAGGTTAGCGCACACAGTGGTTTGGAAACTACTAAAAATAATAGAAATGCCTCATTTTAGTGCCTTGTCTACCCAAAAATTCAGCTAGGTAAGGTATATGCTAAGTCCCCCTGGACAAACGAACTCTCAGTAAATTTCAGAACATGACATCTTGAATCAAGGGATAGGGAGGAATATGCACCTCCTCCACACCCATCTCAACTTACATGGCAAAAATGCCATGAAGAATCCCAGGAATACATTCCCGTTATAAAAAAAAAAAAATTAGTGAGGCAGGTTCAGGCATTCCAAGTATTTCACAGGCCGATTTTAAAATTAAATGACCATTCTAAGCTTTGCCTAATGTCTCCAAAAGCTCTGTATTGACCAGCGAGCTGCAAGAGCTGTAATCTGAAAGCATGCTCTTACATGATGAACATTAAAAGCCTTTATAGTGAATAAACACACACTGGTTAGCATGCATACAATCAGCAATATAACACAGTTCTCTAATTAACCATTAATAAATACAAAGAATATTCAAAAATCACCAAGGCAGTTAATTACTACATAAATCCTGTTTTAAGGTTGCCTAAATCTCCAGCAACTGACCAAAAAAAAAAAAAAACCAAAAACAAAAAAAACCCAAACCAGCACAGGAATGAAAGCTCCTGGAAACTCCATTAGCAAGAGTTCTGTTGAGTAATTTGTATTCTACAACACTGTGTATACTCCCTCAGGTACAAAAGATTCCTAATAAATTCCTGAATTAAGACTGACACTGTAATTAAAATGTTTATGCCATATGACTGTATTAAACATACTTTTCTCAGATTATAAGTAAACACACAACTACATATATTCAGATGTAACAAAATAAAAAGTTGTTCTGATTATATTAGTCTACAGAAGTATGACAACTATAGAATTTACAATTTTGTGCAGAAAGACCAAAAAACTGCCTCGAGCACTCTAAATGTTTCTGACAAGTCTGTAACATAACTCTTGATAATCTCTTATGAAAACTATATCCAACCTTACTTGTTGTAAGGTCTACTCACTTCAAATCACACACATTTTCTAAAATAGCCCATACAATTATCATGGAATGGCTAGAAGGGGACCACAAAGATCATCTAGCTCCAACCCTCCTCCCACGGGCAGAGATACCTTTAACTAGAGCAGGTTACTCAGAGTCACATCCAACCCAGCCTTGAACACCCCAAGGGATGTGGCATCCACAGCTTCTCTGGGCAGTGACTCAGTGCCTGACCAGCCTCACAGTACAGAACTTTTTCCTAGTATCCAATCTAAACCTACTTTCAAGTTAAACCCATTCCCCCGTTTGTCACTACATGCTCTTGTAAATAGTCTTGATGCATCTTTCCTGCAGGCTCCCTTCACATGCTAGGAGGCCACAGTTAGGTTACCCCAATGCCTCCTCTTTTGCAGGCTGACCAGTCCCCATTCTCTCAGACTCTTCTGACAGGAGATCCTCTCATCAACTTGTTGTCCGTTCTCTGGACTTGCACTAACATCTCCATGTCCTTCCTGTGCAGGGAGCCCAGAGTTGATGCAGCCCTGCAGGAGGGGTCTCAGCAGAGCAGAGCAGAGGGGCAGAATCCCCTCCCTGGCCCTGCTGCCCACGCTGCTCTGGATGCAGCCCAGGACACGTTTGGCTCTCTGGGCTGGGAGTGCCCATGGCTGGGGCATGTCCAGCCTCTCCCCCACAGCACCCCCAAACCCTTCTGGGCAGGGCTGCTCTGATCTATCCATGCCCAGCCTGTGCTGATACCAGGGTTGCTCTGACCCAGCTGCAGCACCTTGCACTTGGCCTTGTTAATGATAAGATTCCCATCTGCCTTAATATCGATTATTAAGGCTGCTCTAATATAACATACACAAAGAGAAAGGGCAGGAGATTCAGCTTCTACATATTGCACCTACAGAAGTGATTCCAGAGAGCCCTGGAGCAGCACAGCTTCCCTTGAGGACAGTCCAGCGAAGCTGAGAGCACTCAGGGCTGCTCCCTACGCCCGTTTCCAGGACCACTTGTGCCAGGCCCGATATGCGTGCAGGGACACGCAATCCCGATGGCAGCGCGGGGAGGCGGCTCCTACCTTGCCACCGATGCGCACTTGGGCCTGCAGCTTGGCCAGCTTCTCCTGGTTCATGATGGTCTCCTTCATCTGCGGAAACAACAAGAGCGCCCGGAGCAGGCGCGTGTGGGATCACAGCTGGGAATAAGTGGGCACAGGGGGCTCTGCAGCCGCCCCTCACCACAGGCGTCCTCCGCGGCCGGCGGGCAGCCCCGGCACCCGGCCGGGAACGGCCTCACATCGCGGGCAGAGCCGCCGAACCCAGCCGAGCCTCCCTTCAGG